>CP092087.1:58415871-58475871 GCA_029203775.1 Neoneuromus ignobilis | reverse complement strand
TTCCAAGGACACCTAAATTTAATTATTTTCATTATATTAAAGATATATACCAGTTTTATTTCAAATACTTCATACATTAAATATTTTTGTTACAACTTTTCTATTTTAATTAATTAATTCTTAAAAAACTTATTTTTTTACATTTTCTAAGTTAAATATATATATATAATAAATACTTGTTCTAAAATGATAGTATATATAATATATATATATATATATATATAATATATATATATATATATATATATATATGTAATATATATATATATATATATATATATATATATATATATATATATATATAGGTTGTTTTTTATGTATAATAGAACTTTAAATTGAATTCCTATCGAAAGACCTACCTAACCTAAAAAAAAATTATAAAGATATGATAAAGACCTTTATATATACATACACACACATGTATATAGGCAGTTTTCTTAGGTTAGATAGAACTTTCGATAGTGATTCGATTTTAAGTTCTATCACGCTTAAAAAAAATCTTATATTAGGTTGGCAAATATCTCCCTTCCGCCTTCTGGTCTTTTGAATTTCGCAGCTATGTACAAAAAAAAAAAAGCGGAAGGGAGATACTTGCCAACCTATATATATATATATATATATATATATATATATATATATATATATATATATATATATATATAATCTTAAAAGTCTATATCTGCTTTCTGCTGGACGAAAACGTCACCAAATATTATTAGGTCCTTTTAAATATTTTCCAAAGATTCTTCCATTATTTTCTGTCTACGGTTAATCTCATCCACCTTTTTCTCCACAATATCATCCCTTCATATTTAACAGGGTCTTTTTTTATCTCTTAGTTACCACTCCATGTTTATTTTTATCAATCTTCTTGTCTTTTCTTCTTGCTATATATCCTACCCGTGCCCATTTCATTGGCTTTATTTATCCAGTTATATTAATTATCCTTGTCTGCTCTCGTATCCATTTATAGATTTTTCAATTGCGTTTAGAAATCTCTAACATTATATTTTTCATACTTCCCTGAATTACTAATTATTTTTGTTTCATTTTTATATTCAGTTTCCAAGTTTCTGAACTATTCTTTTACTAATTCTCTCAAATGCTTCCTATGTATTCTAATTCTCGATTTAACCTTTTACCATAGGTCATCATTAGAACGTATAATTTTTCGTAGGTATTTTATTTCATACATTTTTTCCAAACATTGATTTTCTAACTGTATATTTCCTTTCTCTAGAAATATATTAAACATAATTTTGTTTTTTTCTTATTTATTTTTAATCCAACTTTTCTACTTTTTCTGAAAATATTTCAAGTAATATTTTTACATCTCCTGGATTTTCACTTATAAATAGTAAATCGTCAGTAAACCGTAGTTGTAACAAATAATCTCCATCTGTTTTAAAATCTTCATTTTCGAAATTTACCTCTCTAATTAGTTGCTTCAAAATTACTTTAAATAATTTGAGCGACAAATTCTCTTATAACTGGCACTTTTCTCTAGTCTAAGTTTACCTAAGAGATCTTTAATTCTGATTTGGGATATTATATGTTTATATTTTTCTTCTAATAATTTTTAATAGTTTTTATTTATTGCTTACTGCTTCAGAGAGAAAAAAAAATGATGGAATTTTGGAGACTTAAATGGAATTTTTCAAATTCCACATAAGTCAAACATAACTGTTGTATATATATATATATATATATATATATATATATATATATATATATATGGATTTCTGCATATTTTCTAAAATATCTAGAATTGTATTCATATTTTAACTATTTTAAATTAACTTGCGCTAAAAAAATAAAAATATAATTAATGTCATTAAAACTATTTTCACTAATTCTGCTTAATAAAACAATATAATTTTATATTGTTTTATAACACAATTAAAGTATGTCAATTATAGTTAATAATTCTATGTGCATCTATAGTAACTTATTTCTATTTGTATTGCATCAAAAGACGCGAGTCGAATAACAGTACTTTAGTTGCATTGTGATGGAATAAAGAATACATATAAGTTATTTAATACTATAGAATTATTTTAGTACTTTAATCATATAATTAAATAAAAATATACTTATTTTACAAATACTGTTAAGAAAATAATTTGTTTGTTTGTCGAATTAACTTTAATAATTGTAATAAATATATAAATAAAGTATTTAAATAATATATAAATATTAAAGTATTTAAATGTTTAAAATACAGTATTAAATCTATTCTTATTGTTAATTATAATATCAATTGGTAATTGTATGTAATTTCGTAATTAATTATTTTTATTTCTCAATTGCATTAAAACAAATCATGAAACATTGAAACCATTTTTGAATCGTCTCAAACATAATAATTAATTTCTACACATTTAAATAAACATTGATTAACTACACCTTAAAAATAATATTAACTATTGCTCTTATTAATACAAATATATGTTTGTTACTTTGAGAAAATGACTACCAGGAAAAGAATTTTTTATAGAATTTGAAAATTTTATATATATATATATATATATATATATATATATATATATATATGCATGTAAAAACATTAATAATTTTAAAGTACTCAACTGTTTGAAATACTATATAAAAAAATCTATTTTTATTGTTGATTAAAATATAAATTGTTAACTTCATGCAATTTCATAATAAATTATTTTTATGTCTCAATTGCCTTAAAAACAGATCATGAAACAATGAAACCATTTCTGAATCGCCTTATGCATAATAATTGATTTCTACACATTTAAGTAAACATTAATTAACTACACCTTAAAAATATTCACTATTGCTCTTATCAATACTAATATATGTTTGTTACTTTAAGAAAATGATTACCAGGAAAAGAAATTTTTATAGAATTTGAAAATTTTATATATATGTGTATGTAAAAACATTAATAATTTTAAAGTACTCAACTGTTTGAAATACTATATTAAAAAAATCTATGTTTATTGTTGATTAAAATATAAATTGATTATTTCATGTAATTTCGTAATTAATTATCTTTATTTCTCAATTGTAATAAAAAAGATCATGAAACAATGAAACCATTTCTGAATCGTCTCATACATAATAATTGATTTCTACACATTTAAGTAAACATTGATTAACTACACCTTAAAAATATTCACTATTGCTCTTATTAATACTAATACATGTTTGTTACTTTGAAAATTTTCTTACTAGAAAAATAAAGTATTTTAAAAATATAAGTATTTTATATATATATATATATATATATATATATATAGAGAGAGAGAGAGAGAGAGAGAATTATTTATTTATTTATTTTTTCAGTTGAAAATGAAACACGTTGCTATCCGGATTTAGGATGTTTGAATATCACAAGAAGTTGGTACCATTTAATTCATCGACCATTCAATGTTTTTCCATTACCGAGAGAAATTATTGATACCAAATTCTTCCTGTACACGAGAAAAAATCCTTTAGAGGTGAGAATATTTATTCTTAAATTTATATAAATTGGACCAAATGATACTGAAAAGTTTAGATATACATTTATTTTTTACTATCATTTACTATCTTTGAGTCTCATTTTACCATTTACTATCTTTCAGTCTCATTTGGGGTAGCCTATATAAGTAAAAAATATTTAATGCAAATTTTATCATTAACTTTATAAAAAATTAAAACGACATATTATTCAACTTTTTTGATGTAATTTAGGTTTGAAACACTAAATGTGTTAATTTATCAAATTTTAATATTAAAGTGTCATATTAGTATGAGAAAAAGATCTACAAAGATATCGTATCATTTTTTTAAATTTTTTATTAAGTCCTTTAATATCATCTATAAGTTTTTAGTATAAAATTATAAGATCATCCAAATGTGACGCCTAGATTTGTGTTTTATTGAAAAGAAACTATACATATGTTTTCCTATACACCACCCTATACACATTTTCTTTTTAATAAACACAAATCTAGGCGTCACATTTGGATGACCGTATACTTCTGAAAACATATAACACTGATCTGAGAAGTTGGTTTTAAAAATATGTAAAATCATTTTAGTCTCACATGATATTGAAAATATGTCATTATTTAAATATAAATTTCTATGTTACCATTTTTTTAAAAAAAAATAAACAAATCTATAAATCTGTAATTATCTGTTTAAAAATATTTAGAATTTTCAAATAGAAAGAAATTAAAAAAAATAGAAGTCGAATTTAAAAAAGATACTGAAAAAATCATAAAATATTCCAATTTAAGTAGGTATTTACAAAAAAACATTCTAAATAATAGAAATATGTGATAAAAATATATGAAAATAATTATATATGAAATAATTTATTGTCATTACATACTAATATAATAGTTAATCATTTTTATAAATTATATATATATATATATATATATATATATATATATATATGTTTGTATGTATATACATTATTGACTTACTCATGGGTTCAATATATTCAAATTAATGTATACAATAGATATAGTTTTTAAATCAATAATTATAAATACATAACAAAAACAAATTGTTTCAGGGTCATAGAATTTCAACGGATTCAAACAAAACGATTGCGGAATCTCACTTCGATGCTTCTAAACCAACCAAATTTATTATACATGGTTTTATTGATACATCATTATCAAACTGGGTATGTTTTATACGTATGAATAATATTTAATAATTATAATTTTATAATTTACTGTTCAAAATACCTGACGTACACGTATGTTTTATATATATATATATATATATATATATATATATATATATATATATATATATATATATATATATATATATATATAAATATTTTTTATTTAACTTTATTAAATTAAAAAATATATATAATTTCCAAATATGTCTTAAATATAATTTCTAGAAACTAGTCAAAAACTAAAAAAAATATAATATATATATATATATATATGCATATTTTTTTAAAAAAAAACAAATGTATTATTATGTAAGAGATGTTATAAATCCTTTTTTATAAATAATACAGAAATTAAATTAATAACAATTTCCTAAAAAAATAATTCATAATTTAAAAAACTCACAAACACATTTATTAACTAAAATCATTGAATATAAATCATATATAATATAATTATCAATATTATTTTATATTTGATTGCAAACAAATATCAAATTTGTACGAAATAAGTGACAAAAATATTTTTTAAATTCTATAAAATAAAACTAAATGTAAATAACTAACTACTCATTTGAAAAAAATACTCTCTAAAAAAACCTATGTAAAAGAAACACTTTTCAAAAATTTGATTTATCCAGACTAGATATATGACCATAAACTATAAACACATTTATAAATAAATACTTTATTTATTCCAGATTACAGAAATAAAAACAGAATTACTTAAATCTGAAGATGTTAATATTATAGTAGTAGACTGGGCTGGAGGAAGTTTGCCATTATATACACAAGCCACTGCTAATACTAGACTTGTGGGAATGGAAATTGCACATTTAATTAAATATCTCCAGGTAATATTTTCTACAAATAATTAAAACTATATTTATATTTATACATACGAGGGTCATTTGATAAGTATGGTAAATATATTTATTATTATATGTATTAATTAATTTAATTTAATTTTTCAATTTAGTCTTTCTTACTTTTTTACCATACTTATCAAACGACCCTCGTGTATATATATATATATATATATATATATATATATATATATATATATATGCACATATAATATAAAAATACGATTATTTTCAGAAAAACTATGGATTAGAGCCTCAAGACATTCATTTAATAGGCCATTCTCTTGGAGCTCACACTGCAGGTTATACTGGTGCAATAATATCTGGTTTGGGACGAATTACAGGATTAGATCCAGCCGAACCATATTTTCAAGTAAATTATTTTAAATAATAATTTTTTCATAATTAAATTATTAATATGTATAAAAAGTATAAGTAAATGTGCATAAGTAAATTATTTTTTCATAAATTATTTTAACACATTACCGCCCGGCCACGCCTAAACGCGTGTTTCGTTTTAGACTACTGTAAATCCGTTCACGCGTTTACGCGTGTTTTGTTGTATAAACTTTTGACGCCAAAAAATATATATAGACAAGCTTTATTTTTTTCTAATTCTATCAAAATATCGTGGTGTATATATTCAGAATATTGATAAATTACAAAAATTATGAAAAATATTTTAAATATTTTAAATAAAATAATCTCTATCCCTAGCAAAGTTCTGTTTTTTTTTGGAATAAAATAGAAATTGGTTATCTTATTTTTTTCTAACAACTTCTGTATATAAAATATATGCTTTACGTAATTTATCATATTTTTATCCCTTCTCTATGTTTATATACGCTAAAAAGTGTTTTTTATATAATAAACTATGTTTATTATAAAGCATCTCTTTTTTGTACTTTATCACGCTGGTACACTCATTACAGATTGAAAAACACTATTCTATTTAAATATGTCTATGCACCGAACCCTTTTATAGGCAGATATGAAATTTCATTTCAAAATGTTCATTGGTTTAAGAATTACATCGATTTTATGAAGAAGTTATTTTCGTGCATTTTTTGTAAAATTCTCCGGATTTCAGATGAAGTCTAGTGCAAAATATTGCGGACCGTAATGTGTTAATCATAATTTATTTGTATAAAAAAATTAAATTTACTTCAAATATCTTTAAATTTATTGAACAAAACAAATAATGTAAAAAATTATAAAAAGACCGATTTTTTATGTATTCAAACTTAGAATAAGAATATAAAATTACTAAAATATATTGATTTAATTATTAAAGGGAATGCCAGCTCATGTAAGGCTTGATCCATCAGATGCTGAATTTGTGGATGTTATTCATACGGATGGAAAAAGCATCTTGTTTTTGGGTAAAAAATTATTATAAATATATTACTAGCATAAAATATATAAGCTTATATTGTATTTATTTGTCAAATAAAAAATATTAACCTGTTGTTTATTTTATTAAAAATATATTAAATAATTAAATATGCACATAGGTTACGGAATGTCACAACCATGTGGTCATGTCGATTTTTATCCTAATAACGGAAAGGAGCAGCCTGGATGTGATCTCTCACAAGCACCTTTAGTACCACTGACTTTGATCAGGTAAGAACATACAATAAATAATTACATTTTTAGTGAAGACTAATTTTTCGATACGATTTTTAGAGATGGACTAGAAGAAGCATCAAGAGTATTAGTAGCATGTAATCATGTACGAGCAATTAAATTGTTCATAGATAGTATTAATAGTCAGTGTCCATATATTGGTAAGTTTTATTTTATAAATAATCTTTTATAAAAAAAGTATTTTTAAAATAATATTATCAATACAAGAAATGGAGATGATAGGTTTAAAATTCTATCAAAAAATAAGAATTTCTTTCAACAGAAATTTATTTTCATTGTAAACTTGAAACATAATTTTTATGTACAAATACCAAATTGTAATTAGTTTGTTTTTCTTAAATTACTTATTCGCCTTTTAATAAAGATTCTATTACTTTCATGATGTAAAAATGTAATATTTTTTTTAAATATATTGATAAATATTTTATATGTTAAGAAATTAAAAAATAATACTATTATTACTTAAATTTTTATAAAATATATTCGACAGGACACCAGTGTTCAAGTTATAATCAGTTCCTAGAAGGAAAATGTTTTAATTGTAAAACAGGCGGATGTGCAATGATGGGATACAACGCAGTAACTGCTAGCGGAATACAGAGTGAGAATGATGTCACGCCTCCACGTGAAAATAGTGGTCAAAAATATTTTCTTATGACTGGAAGAGACTTTCCGTATTGTCGTAAGTTTATTATAATAGACATTAAATTATAATTTAACAATGAGATGATTTCTAATTTTAAAAATTAACATTTAATCAATATAATGTCTATTTTCATATCATAAATATAATACATTATGATTAATAATTTCCATCACATTAACATTCAATTATATAGACTAGATTTTATAACGCGACGCTCTATTGATAATGACATTGCTATCGAAATGTGTAATATATCGTTGTTATAAACAAATAACGTGAACAATAAATAATTGTTAAACACTTTCTAATATATTTTGATGTTGGGGTGATAATTCATTTGTGTGAAAGTGAATTCGACATAGTTTTTTTTAAAAAATAAATATAGATTACTTAAAATTCATATTAAATTAATTTTTTTATCAGTCTCATCGATTACTTTCTGCAAATGTTATAGAATCTAAACTTTCGGAAAATAATTTCATGATTGGATAAAATGCATACAGCCGATAAAATGCATTAAAATAATATAAAATAATATCTATTTCGGCCAGTTTTTTGTATTATAAACAGCACGAAATTAAATTCACGATATTATCGTAATATTCTTTTATATATTTTCACAGAAGTCAAATTATTTTTTGAAAAAAAAATTTTTAATGAACTTATTAAAAAAATATAAAAATCATATTGATAATGTCAAAAAAGTACACAAAATAATATAATATCGGTTTAATTAACATTAATCTACAAAAATATTACTAATAAACAATATTTTATCCTAGAAAATATTATGTTGTCAAGTATCTCCCTTCCGCTTTTTTTTTTGTACATAACCGCGAAATTCAAAAGACAAAAAGGCGGAAGGGAGATATTTGACAACCTAATATTATGTATTGGATAATTAGCTAAACTTTTATATTATTATTTTAATGTTTATTAGTGATTTTACACACACAAATACATATATATATATATATATATATATATATATATATATATATATATATATTTATAAACTTATTTTAAATATTTTCTAAATATAATATTATATATAGTAACAGAATATGGAATTTTAAATTAAAATATTTCTCATACAGACTTTCTAAAAATAAACAATATAATTATAAATTATAAACCAATAACAACAATTTTAAAATGTAAAAATATTCAAATATAATATTATATGATATAACATGGTTTAATTAAAATTCTTTAGAAGTAAATGTAAACAAGTTTAGTTGGTTTTCAGAGGTTTAGTTATTTTTTTATTTTTTCTCGATAATAAATTTTACTTCTAAAAATAATTATAATCTATGATATCGTAAAAATAGTTTAAATTTGCACATACATTATACATAAAAATATACATACATACACACACACACACACACATAAATATATATATATATATATATATATATATATATATATATATATATATATATATATATATACATATATATATATATATATATATATATATATATGTGTGTGTGTGTGTATAATATAAATAAATTATATACTATAATAAAATATAAAATCGTTGAAAACAAGAAAACCAACATTTCATTTACGATAAATAACAAAAAATAATGAGTCAAATTAATATTTACAATAAGTTGATGAAACTTATAAATTGTCAAGATTTTACAAAAAAAAAAAAACTTATTCTCCAACAATATTTACTACTATGTGTATCGTCATTATTATTAGTGTTCTGTAATTTTGTAAAATCATTCACAGTATCAATGATACTTTAACTCGTTAATACAACTTAATTGTTCATTCGTTGTCTTCACAATGGCGTTTTTTTTTTAATAAAGTAAAACCATACTTAGTTCTCCGATCGAGAATTGAACAAGATCTTCCACATATCAAGCAGTGATGTATACTATTGTATAAACTGCTAATCAACAATTTGTGTAACAAATAGTAATACTAACTATTAAAAAATCCACATGTATATATATATATATATATATATATATATATATATATATACGAGATATATAATAATAATAATAATAATAAAATTAATAATAAAAAATTCGTTTGCAAAATATATTTAAATATAAAAAAATGAATAATTGTTTTTTTAAATTTCCAATATCAAACGATTTCGTTTTAGTTCTTAATTTTTTTATTTGCAAACAAGATTTAAACAGATTACAAAAAAATATTTTTAATAAACATTACAAAAGGTTCCATTAATAAATTCACAATGAAAAGTAATTGGAAATTAATTGCATTAATAAATTCACAATAAAAATTAATTACTTACAATATTTTTTTATAACTATTAAATTAACATTATATAACAAAATAACTTTTTTTGTTCTTTAATAATATTCACTAATTGTTATAAAATATGTACTTTATTAAAAGTATAAAGTATTTTTTAAGCATGATAGAACTTTAAATTGAAATAAAACACATACTAATTAACCAGATGACCATTTATTTGGTATTATTCGAAAGATATTTTATGGCATATTTAAAAATAATTTTGTACATCATGGGTATCTCTGACATACCGCATTTTGTCAGTCTAATTTCGAGTAACTTTTTCAAGGAATTGGGACCTTATGTCCACAATAATGCGAGTTATGTTGGCTTCTAATGGCTCACTCATTATTGGTTTATTAGAATAAACCAGAGACTTCACATATCCCCAAAGAAAATAGTTCAGGGGCGTCAAAACATACGATCGTGAAGGTCAATTCACAGGTCCATTTCTGGAGACAACATTATCGTCGACTTTTTGTTTCAATAACTCGATTGTTTCAGTCGAAGTATGGCACGAGGCACCATCCTGCTGAAACCACATTTCTTCCAGATCGAAGTGATGTAAATTTGGAAATAAATAATCATTTATCATCGTTCTGTAGTATATACTATTGACAGTTACGCACTTTCTTGCTTTATTTCAAAAGAAATAAGGTCCAATGATGCCATCAGCGTGCAACTCGCACCATGCGGTGCATTTTTCTGGATGTAAAGGACTTTTTAAATCACTTCAGGATTGGTCTCACTCCAAATACAAAAATTTTGCTTATTAACGTACCCATGAAGCTAAAAATGAGTATCATCATTGAATTCGCAAAATTCTCTATAAGTTTGCGAACAGAACACTGATTTTTGAAATAAATTTCCAAAATTTGAAAACATTGTTCAAGTGTAAAATGTACTATAATATTTTACCAAAGTATACTGAATACAAAATGTCATTTATAGCGCGCAAACTGACAACATTCTTGACAGCTATTCATATCAAAAGTTCTATCAAACCTAAAAAAAACATCATTATAAAGTATTTAAAAATTTAAAAACATAACCTTTAAAAATCGTCAAAACACACACACACACACACACACACACACATATATATATATATATATATATATACTTAAAACAATTAAATAAAAAATTATACAATAAAATTCAAACATAAGATATTTTGTTATATGAATGAAGAATTGAATAGCTATAATTTTCAAAGTTACTCAATTTTACAGTATTATCATTTTTAAAGAAATTGGACAAATAAAATATTATATTGCAGCACTCTGATAACAGTGATATTATCATCGAAATGCACGTTAACTTACTGTTGCTATAAGCAAATAAATTGAACAATAAGTTATTATTGTTTAGTTTTTAATATTTTGTAATGTTGGAATGATAATTCATTTATATGAAAATGAATTCACCACAGTTCTAAAAAAACAATAACTTACTGTTAAACTTATTAAGATTTTATATATATATATATATATATATATATATATATATATATATATATATATATATATTATTTACATTTAACGAAAAACAAATTAATGATAAACTTGTATTTTTTATAGAACGACATTATCGTATTGCATTACAACTTGCACGGCCTCCAGTAGCTGAAAACTGGGTCCAAGGTTCTATTAAAATGACAATGTTTAGTGATTCTGGAATTATTCATGATCTTGATTTAACAAATAACGGATATTCAAAATTCGAACATGGGAATACATATACAGTGGTAGTAATACATCCAACAGATCTTGCGGGTAAAATGCGAAAGGTACATAATTATTTTTTACGATATATTTATTAATAATTCTTTAAAAGATATAATACGAATAACAATGCATATAAATTGAAATATAATAAATTCATAAAATATAAACGGTTAACCATAAGTAATATGTAAAATATAATTAATATAAGAATATCGACTAAAAGTATTCAAACGTACTTTACAATTTCAGATTGAAGTGAATTGGGAATATGATATGAATGTTCTTGATCCAAAAACATTATGTTTATTTTGGTGTAACGACCATTTATTCATTAAATCCATATCTATAGATGAGATGGAAATGCCAGGAAGAAGAGCAAGGTTTGTTGCCGATATATATATATATATATATATATGTATATATATATATATATATATATATATGTATATTCATTGAAAAAATATTTTTCATTTTAGACAATCAATAAAAGATTATTCGAATAGATTGTGTCCACCTGGAAAGAAAGGTTATGCAGATGTCCCCAATAAAGGAAAAGTTACATTCTACAACTGTAGTTAGTACTAACTGTAATTTTAGTTTTATTTGTACATTACTCAATGTATATAGGTATTACGCATAGACTGAATAAGCTTGTAAATAATAAAAAAAACTTGTTAATACATATTTTAATTAGATTTACGCCTTTAAACGTCAATATATTTGTGATTGTTGAATGTGAAACCTAAAGTACCTACAATAAGATTGGCAATTAATTCCAGTGATACATTTAATTTAATTTTTATTATATGTATATATAAACACATTTTTTGTTATTTTTAAAAAAACATGTAATTAAAAATGTATTTTATTATTAATTGAATAAAATATTTGAACACATATTGTTAAAATGCTCTCACTTTAAAATTAATTACTAAAAATATTTTTAAATGATTACATTTTTATTATACTTTATAATTTGTTTTAATAAATAATGTGATATTAAAAAGATCAAACATTAGCACGTATTTCTTTGTTGAAAATCACAATAACTTTTCCAAAAATAAGACAAGATAATGTATAAATGTGAAAGTGTTTGTCGTATTTATCTTTCCATTCTTACAATGTTTACTACATATTGGTTACATTTATACATGTAATTTAGTTCAAAGTTCAACAAACTGCTATTGCTCAAACATATTTTAATTATTTAATTAAATTTATATACTATTAAAAAAAAGATAATAACTAATATATATATATATATATATATATATATATATATATACATATATGTTAGTTCTCTCTCTCTCTCTCTCTCTATATATATATATAGAGAGAGAGAGAGTATATTACTTTGAATTCACAATTTTTTACACCTTCTCAAACTGAAAATTGAAATAAATACATTTAAATTTCGACGTTTCATTTTTCAAATATTTTAAAATACTACTATATTCAAAAATTTTCATAATATTAATAATTTTATAAATATCTTTTCAATTTTTCCTTACAAATGTTTTTTGAAATTCATAAATTAAAGGGCATCTTAAATTTAAAATATTAAAGTATAGAGTCATCCAAATGTGATGCCTATATTTGTATTTTATTAAAAAAACAAAAACATACACGTTTCCCTATATACCACCCTATAAACATGTTTCTTTTTAATAAAATAGAAATCTAGACCTCACATTTGGATGACCCTAATATTCAATAAACACAACGATAAACATGTTAAGTCTAAAAAGTGCAGAATTTCTTTGTGTTATTTAAAACATATTCCAAACAAAAAGATTCGTTCTAATCCTTTTTTTCTCTAAAAAAATATATATGTAATTGTAAAATTTTAAAAATGAGAGCATATATGGCCACAACAAAGATAACATAAAAAATATAATAGAATAAAAGTTGGCTTTAACATTAAAAAAATACAGTTTTCAATAATATTGGTGAATAATGAAACTGTGCTTTTCAAAATAAAAAATAATGAAGGTATTTTAAAATTTCTATCGAATGAATACAAACTTAATCTTCCCTTAAAAGAGGTTTAACTAGATAACCATACAACTATTTATCCTCAATTTTGTTTTTGAGATTAAAATAAAAATACTTCAACTTTATTCGTCGAAATATTTACCTTCACACTGAATAACCTTTTCCTAAGAACGTAATTAATAAATTCCATTTTTATAAAATTCACAATTTTTATTTTCAAAAAATCGAAATACTTCTACTTTTAAAGTTGTCACTATTAAATTCTTTATTATGTATATGGTTACCCAGGGACAAAAATAAGTGGAAATTTGATGACTATATGTCTGGTGAAAATGGGTAATGAGTAAAATGTTTCCATTCTAGATTCATTATCTTTTCTCTTATTATTACAACATATGGCTAAGCATTATCTTGCAAAATAAAACTCATTGACGATTTATCACTGCTGATTGTTTTTATTGTAATCCATTATGTACTCTTTATAACTCTGTTTGTTATAAACGTTCGGTGTGAGGATTTAATTAATTTTTAGATACTCATAATAATGACAGAATTTTTTATTGAAATCAATTCGCTTTAGGTGTTTGTAACAAAGGATCATTTGATGATAATCAGTGGTAACTACGTTTATAGTTGGAATGAACAATCCATTTTTTGTCATATGTTAAAATTTGATTTAAAAAATTTTGCAATTTTAACCATAAAATAAAAATGCACAAAATTAAGACATTGTAATTTGTTGTTGAGGGTTAAAGCATATGGTACCTACTTACTTAATTCTCACCTCTCCCCTATTTTATGAAAATGATTTTATTGTATATTATTTCGTCACCTACTTCAAACCCTTCAACTAGTTGTTGACATGAATTTGATTAAATCTGTATTTCATCGATATTTACATTTGATAGTCTGGGTAATCTAGCTTTGCCTTCTAATGATTCATCCTCCGAGCAAATTTTCTAAACCACCTCATGTAACTAAAACTTCCCAAATGCGATACAAATTTTTCTCGCAACTTCGGCAACATTAAAACCAAATTTAAATTCGTAAACATACACGTGTTACACTATTTTGCACAAACATTTTGAAAGTTAGAAATTATATTTTAAATTAAAGTGAACAAACCGAGATGTAATGAACGAATAAAACAAGATGTTTACTTTATTATCATGTTAATAAATGCTCCTAGTATAACAAGTCACATGATGCATAAAAAATTCTTGGAATTATGATACATGTAAAAACGACTAAACTTTCTTGGTTACTTAATATTTACTATTACAAGACATTATATAAGTTATACTATTAAAAAATGAATTTATCCCTTATTTAAACAATCTATAATAGTGAATAAATAAATAAATAGAAAATTATTTCAGAATAAAAAAATTATAATGCACATATGTATAAACATTAGTACAAAATTAATATAATTTTTGTTACCTAATGTATGTATAGGAGAAACGGGATTAAAATATAATTACTTGTATACTTTATTTGCAAATAAGTAAAATGGATTACTCCAATTCTTTATTGATTTGTTTAAAATTATTAAATCACAATAATATTTTACACAATACATATAAATTGTTATAATTGAAAGATATACATATATATATATATATATATATATATATATATATATATATATATATATATATATATATATAGGGTCATTTTTAAATGTGACACCTAGATTTGTGTTTTATTGGAAAGAAACTATTCACGTTTCTTTTAATAAAACACAAATCTAGGCGTCACATTTGATGATCCTATATATATATATATATATATATATATATATATATATATATATATATATATATATATATATATATATATATATATATACAAATGAATTATATGCGAATAAAAACGAATACTTGAAATAGTATTCTCATTTATGTATATTTGTATATTATAATTAAAGTTGTAACTATAATTCGAAAAAATAAGGAAATATTCGCAAGGCACAAATTAAATCACCTGTAATAAATATTTTTTATTCGACGATATCTGCAACTCCTTTTGAATTGAAAATTTCAATCCAATAACCATCTGGATCTTGTATAAATGCAATTCCCGTCATTTTACCATCATTTGGTTTTTTTACAAACGAAACGCCTAACTTCTCAAACCTTTCACATGCAGCATAAACATCGGGAACCATAAGTCCAATATGACCTAAGAAAAAAAAGATATAACATATCTTTGGACATTTTCGTTTTTTAATAGCAGTAATAATTATAGAATTATAATCAGAAACTAGACTACAATATGTAAATGAAATTTAAGTAAAACATTAAACTTAGTAAAAATAAACAATTAAGACACCTACACAGTTATTTACTTTGCAAATTATCACATTATTTTCAGAGTACGACGTAAATTATTTTCATTCTATTATGTGAAAATTGCATGCTTAGACAAAAAGTAATTTTAAAATAAATTATAATAATTTAAAATTTTAAATATTTTTTATAAAATTTCTGACTTCATTTTTACTACAGAGCTGCTAAATTTAAAATATTTTCTATCACATGTAGAAAAAGATACATTATACATTTTAAAATGCGTTATATATATATATATATATATATATATATATATATATATATATATATATATATATATATATATTAATACACTTACCAAAACCCCTTGGATCTGAATTTCCGTTATGATATATTGCTTTATTGTCGTTTTCTGTACCCCAGTTACTGTAAAATAAACATTTTAACAACACAAAATAAAGATGTTGAATTGAAATTACATACTGTGTTAATTCGATAGTGGCTTTACGACTCAATGCCCAACTTGTACGTTCTTTGGAATCAGTTGGGATATCTTCTGCGTTTTCATATCCCATGAAATAAAGTGAAAATTTCATTTCTGGGAAATCTAGTTTTTTTAATAAACGCATGCCCAAAACATTTGTATAAAAATTTAAAGATATTCTGGGGTCTTTTATACGATACATAGTTTGCTGCATGATGAAATCCTAAAAGATTACAAATTACAATGGCAGTAAATTTAAACACAAATCATGTCATTTATCGTATCATTTATTCCATGTCATTTATCGAAATGAATGTGATTCAAAATAATAAACTATTACATAAATCTTCACGGATAATATTTTTAAAACTATTAGTCTTTAATATTACTTCTTTACACTTTAACTGTCTTTTTAAATAATAAATAAATACATGAAAAGTCTGTGTAACAGGGTAATACTACAAATTTCCACCCTTACACGGTTAAAATATTAGATAAACCCTTATATAATACATAAATACTCCTATAACCCCTATATAATACTAAATTAAGTCAGGGAATGATACCACAGATAAAAATTTGAAATCCAAAATTTTACAATAAAAACATACAGAAAGACAAATTTATACAAGCAATTGGAATTATATAATCTTTTCTGAATACAGATGTTTCTATTTTTTGTATTCATGTATAATATATTTGATCTTTTACTGATATTTTTAATAAAGATGTTTCAGACAGATATGTGAGCAAAATAGTGTATTTTGTTCCTTATTGGAATCTAACTCTGTTTTTTTATACTAATTTATAATCCCGTATAACACGATTTCGTACACGCAACATTTTTTAGATGCATAATCGAAGCGTAGCCAGTCTAATTGATGCTGAAAAGGTTAGTGGCTGTGATAAAAGCAAGGGAACCCAATTAAGTACTAATTTTTTGTAAACCTATTGTTATATTTAGTTTTTGTAAGCGTTAATTTTGTTGTTACTATTGCAAAAATATATTTTATTTTTGTACTAAAATTATTCTTAAGCTAAAAAGTGTTCAATAAATTTATAATTTTGTTAACCAGTTTTCTTTCACATAAAAATGTTACAATATGGGGATGTACGATGACTTTTGTGACTAACTGTATGTGTATGTGTATATGTATATATATATATATATATATATATATATATATATATATATATATATATATATATATATATATATTTATTGTAAAGATTATGTAAACACACATGTGTATGTGAATCAATATTCACTATAATTGCTATTACTTCATTCTACAAATAAAAAACATACATTAAATAATACAACTAGGTAACTGTTATATTTAATAACTACAACCCATTGCTTCTTTTTAAATAGTTATAATTATAAACGGAGACCTTGAATTAATTATTAATTATGGTAGTAGTTATATATGAATGTATGGATGAAGAATTTGTGTATGTTTACATATATAGTATTCTTCACAAAAAAGAATGTTATAATCTTATTTTATATTTTTTTGATACGTAAGAAATGGATAAAATAATATAAAATGTCTATAAAATAAAAATTATTTTTAAGTATACTACAAATATATATTTCATTAAATCATATTTTTTGTTTATAATGAATATACGGAGATATATATGCATGTATGAGTACATTTGTGTGCATTTATATATATATATATATATATATATATATAAAAGATAGATAGATATGCATGTGCACACCTATATACATACACACAATGATTTAAAAATATATAACCTTGGTAGATTCATCAGGTTCTACACAGCAACTTTGAGCTAATTCATCACTAAGCCCGTTAACCTCACTCATTTTTTCTTAACCACAAAAACACAATATTTAACTTGCTATATGTATTTTAACACTTCAGAGCGAAAATAATACGTATTGCACTAATCTTATCCGTATGAAATACAGGAAAGTAGTGAATAAAAACTGTTATATATTAATAGATGCGTATATTGTTAACATTTGGATTTTCAACACTTCGCGTAGTAGCATACGTATCTTATCAATACTCTTACAAAAAAGTGAATTATATTTTTTTTATCATTGTATACTTCAATCTTTTTCGTGTAAATTTTATTTTTTTATGTAAATAAAACTAACTGCTATAAGATATTCATATTAAAAAGTTAATTTTCATTGAATATAATTTATTTTAAATTAAGGTTATATCATTATTTTATTTTTTGTTATAAGTACTCAAAACTGAAAATTTTGAAAAAAAAACAGAATCAAATTCAAAAAGAGTCAATTTTATATATTTGCCAATATGAATTATTGAAAATTAGTAGTTGCACTAATATAATGTACTGTAAAATATAAAAAATTACAATATGTAAACAAAAATATTTTTTTGTTTTAACACAAGTGAATTTTTATCCCCAACACCACAATGGTTATGATGTGTTCAATAATCACTTATTATTTATAACAATAGCTAGCTGATGTACATTTCAATGGACATGTCTTTATATTATTTAATATGAACAAAATGTTTAGATTATATTTTTATTCTTTCAGAGTATGAACCAGGAACAAAAAAATATATTTATATATGTATTCATATAAATATATATATATATATATATATATATAATTTAAAATAAATTAAAAAATTATTTTTTTTACTTTAATATAATTTATTTACAATTACACATTTCTACAAGTTTTGAAATATACCTATGCTTTGCTTTCTATTTTCTTTTTACGTTCTAAAAGTCGTCTTTCACGTTCATATTCCTTCATTCGTAGTACATAACTAAAAATAAAAAAAATTATTAAACATTATCAATTTCTTAATTAATTACAAAAAAAAGACTTACTCTTCATATTCACAAGTCAGATATTCATGTTTTTGATGTTCGCATTTATATACAAATGGGAAAACATCAGTACGACAAGACCTATATTTAAGTAATAAATGTGAACAATAATCGCGATCTTGTAAAGGAATTTTTGCAGATTCAAGTTCTTCTTGTGTGGCTATCATAACTAAACCAAGAAAAAATATATTTCAGAATATATTATTTAAATAGACTATATAACCTTAAAATATTTGAAGATTACATAAACATTACCTCTCTTTTCACGAGAACCAGAAAATCCATAATGAGAATCAAATGTTGGGTTCTCTAATGGATGTGGTGTAACATCAGGTTTCATTGATAACGCCCAAGCGCTCCCCATTTTTTTTAAAAAAAAATGGTAAAAAATATCCAAAATTAATATATACTTTAACTCTTATTTAGTAAAAACAATAATACAATATCTTTAACCATACAGTTCAAAAAGTGAATAAAACCAATTTCACTTTAATAAGAAAGAAAGAGAACTATACTTTTCTGACAATTCTTATGAGTACACATTATCGCTATCTTTTGGTAAAATAATAAATTACGTTTAAATACCAATGATAATTGACCAATATATGATTATATAAAAAGCAAAAGTAATCCTTATATAATTTATATTTTCATTGCCCAATTATGCATCTACAATTTTATTTTTAACTTCAAATACAGTAGTAATTTCCTTTAGTTCAATTCAAAATGGATAAATATAAGAAAGTTAAAATATTGGGAAAAGGGACATTTGGGTAAATAAGTATTGCATATATTTATAATATAAAACTATTTATTTATATTTATTTTAGTACAGCAAGTTTATGTAGACGAAAAAATTGGGATGAACAAGTTGTTATAAAGGAAATTTTTATTGATTTAGAAGATGATTCGCATTTAAAAGTATGTATATTGATTAAAAAAATTAATTAACAAAAATAATTTTAAGATAATTAATATATTAAATTATAAAACTTACTGGATTCCAATTTTTAAAAATGTTTTTTTTGTTATAAATAAAACAGGAATTTTGTTAATTATAAATTAGCACTTTGAAACATTTTCATTGTATTAATTTTGAAACATTTAATTTTATGAATATTTTTTGCAGGCAGCTTTAAATGAAGTATTGGTACTTGCAATGCTCAATCATCCAAATATTATTCAATACTATGATAGTTTTGTAGACAATAATATGTTAAATATTGTTATGGAATTTGGAAGTAAAGGAACTTTGTATAACTATTTAACTAAACAACAAAACTTTTTACCTGTTAATGTAAGACCAGCTAAAAATAATTTATTTCATGTACCATTACAATTTTTCTTTAAATTTTAGAATGTTTACAATATTTTTTGTCAAATACTTATGGCAGTAGATCATATGCATAACAATAATATTTTACACAGAGATTTAAAAACTGAAAATGTTATGCTAACTGGTACAGATGGAAATGTAATAAAAGTGGGAGATTTTGGTATATCAAAAATTCTTTCAGAGTAAGTCATCATTAAAATGTATTGTATAAAAAAATATACCCACATTTCCGAATTCTTTTTAGCCATACAAGAAATACATCAACAATGATAGGTACCCCAAATTACCTTGCTCCTGAAATATGCAGAGGAGAACCATATGGCATAAAGTCTGATATTTGGTCTCTTGGATGTGTTCTTTATGAAATTTGTGCATTAAAACGAATGTTTGAAGGAGAGGTATGACAATTTAATATTTTCAGTTATTTTTAATTTAATGAATTGTTTTTATTAGTTAGCTGCTGTAGCATTAAAAATAACTAGTGGAAAAATCAAATGTATTGATAGTAAAATATATCCTGAAGAAATTCAGGAACTTATCAACTGGATGTGCAACATGGTTCCAAAACATCGACCAAATGTAGAAAATATTATGGCAAAAAGGTACATCATACCACATTTACATAAAATTCAAGTAAATTTAGGAAAAATAGAATCATCAGAATGTTTAATGAAAATTTTATAATTATTTCCTATTATTTATTTTAAATGTTCATTTTTTTAATGTTTCTAATTAAATTATTAATACTTTTATGTAATGTTTAAATAAAATCTTAATTGAATTAAATAATATTTTAATTTTGGATGTCAAAGTATGGTCGAAAATTAAAGGAAAAAATATCTTACATTAACACATCGTATGCGGGAAACGTCTGAATACGTCTTTCGCATACTAGAGCGTGGGAGCCGACAAAACTTTGTTTTTACAAATTAACGATACGGTGTGGAGAACGTGTAAACACGAGTATTTGGCGAAGTAAAAATTATGCATCTTCTATTTTTAATTTCATTTTTATAATTTTGTGAGCATATTTGAAAAAATCGCCCGCTTTTCGGCGTAGATTGGCGAAAAACGCCCGCAAACAATGTGTTAAAATAAGTTAAAAAGATTAATCAATTAAGAAAACAAATTACTCAGTGGATATTAAATTAAAAACAAGTGTCTAAAATATTTTGAAATTTACTTTTAAATAAATAAACTTAATAAAATGCACGATGGGTAAATAAAAAGATATGAGTAATTCCTACATATATTTATAATTAATCGCTTCTCAACCTTAAGACAATTTTCATTTTATACTAATTACATTATGTGTAGATTTAATATTGATCTTATCAGCTTAAAGATATACAACATCTTTAAAATCACGATAAAAAATATTATATTAATCCTATTCTACAGTAAATATTAAACTTACCAAAACATTTTCTTAAAAAATAGTTTATGTTTCAGTTTCCATATCTTCTTGGTTCACTGAAAGTAAACAAATATTTTAAATATTTATCATTACCATTAAATAAAAAAAAAATTGTCAATGAAAACATATGTAAATTACAATTTTGTTTTTGCATTCCGTTTTGTTGCCCATCAGGTATTTGGCCTGCCTGCAACTGCTGATTCAATCTCTCAATTTCATCCAAAGATGTAGCTTTTGAAATTGCTTCTCTTATTTTCATTAACTCTTGTTTTGAAGGACCTTTATAAAAATAAATAAATTAGTGATGTTTATATATATATTTGAATTTCTTTTGTATTACCTTTTTGTACATCTGTTATACTTCCTCCTGGTGTAAATGTTTTTGATTTCCTAGCTATCTCTTTTTGTAATTCTTTGCCCTTTTTACTTTTGAATAATACATTTGCTTCTTCTCTTTCTTTCATTTTTATTTTTCGGAAATCTAATAATTTCAATTGTGGTAGTTTGAATGCTATATATAATCTATAATGTGCTTTAGCAGTGATAGGATTATGAAGTAAACTCAATGTAGTTAATTTCTGGAGAGGTATTAATGGATCAATATCACCCAATTCTTCAATTTGATTTCCTGTTAGTATTAAACTGTCCAAGTTTGGTATTGTTTCTTCAAGTCCTTCAGCAATACGTCTAAAAGTTACACATTGAACTTTTACAATACATACTCATAAGTATTAATAGTAGATACATAAGAAAGCAGTTCAGTGTTCTATCCTTAATTATAAAATGTCAACATAAATATTTATTTTATCATTTATAAGCTCAATATTTATAGAATTTTATTTATTATTGTACATACTTTAAAATGCTATTTAACTTACACAATTCTATTATTATTTAATAAAAGACATTTAAGCCTTTTTAATAATGGAAATCCATCTAGTTTTCGAATATCATTATCAGAAAAGTCAATTGTATCAAACTGATCTAACGTTGCACCTAAATTTTCAATCTGTGGTATTTTGTAACCTGTTTATTAAAAATTAAGTTAAAGTTAACTTTATATAGTAATTTATTTTAGTTAAAATACAATAATGTTCTGCATTTGATTCCTTTATAACCTCTAATAAATTATTTTACTTACCGCGTAAATCCAGCTCTCGATCTCGTACTGGATTTATATATTGCATGGATTGTTGAATAATTTCTGGAGTCAATTTAACCATTGTAATAATAAATTTTTATACACAAACAACTTACAAGTACTCCAATAAAAAAACAACTTCCTTATTTTACAGAACACAACGTTTAATATACAAAATGTGCATGCATTTTTACAAATATTGCCAACTAAAAATCTTTAAACTTCAACGAATTTCATGTTTCAATATACTGAAAATTTTAAATTAATTTACTTCCTAAATATATATATATATATATATATATATATATATATATATATATATATATATATATATATATATATATATATATATATAATCACAAATTATAATAAAATCATTTTATTTTGAAATTACATATCAGATAATTAACATGATAAAATTGGTTTCATATTTGTTAATATTTATAATTCTTTATATTTGTTCATGTTTATCACATGTCCTGTATAAAAATAAAAATAGTGTACGTTATATTTTTTAAGGACTAAGTATATTTTCTGTTTTTTAATGAAAAATACTGGAAAAGATTTTTTTAGCTACCAGTACTTTTTATATTTAAATTTACATTTCAATGTAAATGACTTTAGAAGCATTTATACAATATATTTGTTATCAATTCATAATGTGAAGAGTAAATTGCCTTTTCCTTTTATATACTATGAATAGGATAACAAAATATAATAAAAATATTAAAAAAACAACAGTAATTGTATGATGTAATTTATTGTTTGACATTGATTTTATTTACAATTAACATCAATTTTACTGAACATTTACTACTGTATGAATACACTTTTAGAATCCTAAAAGCATAATAAAATACTTATGAGAATTAAATCACTGTAGTTCAAATATATACAAAAATTAATAATTTTCTTTCAAAAATTATATAATAATACATCTGATTCTATTCTTATATGATAAATTCATAATAAAAAATTTATATATACAATTAAAAATAAAATATAATTAAAAAGCTATTCATAGAAAGAAAATAAAATAAAAACAAATCATTCATGAATAAATATAGATTTGTTTAAAATAAATATAAAAAAATAAAAAAGTCATTATTAGCTCTAAAATAATATTAATAGCCATAGAAAAAATTATCTCAAATGATGACATTCAAAAATAAATGTATTTAAGGATTCAACTAGTCAACAATGAAATTTTGTTAATTGAAATTACTAGGGTACAATTTATTTTTCGTTCTTTTCTCTAAAATTCTTAATAATTTGTTTACAATGTTCAAATTAGATTTTAACTGCATAGGATTCATATTAACAAAATAGTTTATATTTAATTACTACTTTGTACCAATGCTTTTTCATAATTTATGATACAATCATTTAATTAAATTAACACCATTTATACTTCACTATAATTAGAAAAATGATCATATAAATGAATAATACTATATAATTACATAACTTTAATTGTTAATGACATAAAAATTATAAACCTTTTCTTCATCATAATATTCACTTACACTAAATACTTCTTTAAATAATTACAAAAAATGAAAATAAGAAAGTTAATATAATACACTCCAATGCAGTTAAGTTTTTGATATTTATATTTTTTAATTAAAAAATAGATAAATTGTAAAATTGCATTATAGCAACATTAAACATCTTTTCACAAATGTAGTGTCTTTTTGATCATATAATGAAATTTGAACATACTTTTTATACTTACACACATTTTAATTTAATAAGTATAATTTTGTTGATATTTTTGAGAGATTACTATATTATAAATATTTTTTTAAATGAAATTAATCAAATAAATAAATCTACTAATAATATAGAAGTTTCAATGATATATACCACATAATTACATTCTAATTTTTCTGATTTACATCTTTGTGTCTGTATGTAAATGTGTGTGTATGTGTGTATATATATATGTATATATATATATATATATATATATATATATATATATATATATATATATATATATATATATATATATATATATATATATATATATATATATATATATATATATATATATATATATATTTCCAAATATGGAATGTTTTTAGGTCTTGAAACTAATACGAATTATAAAATTTTGTTTTTTACAAATGAACTGATTTATTCTTTAAAATTTAAATAATTTGTTATAAACACACTCCACCAAAATTAATTTATAAGAAAATTAAAAAAATATCATTGTCAATATAGCTGTGTTGAAAAAAAAGTAAAAATTTGTGCTGAAGTGAATCAATGTTTTTTTTTAAAAAATAATTTCAATATTTTTTTCTAAAATTTCTTTTACACATATTTTACGAACAATAAATAACTGTAAATGTTTTAGAGTGATGTATATACACAGTTCCCGTTGCACAAGTTGATTTTATTTCTTTTCCATAATTCTTTAATATTTAGCTATATTTTCCATAATTCTAAATGAAACTGAAGTTACACTAACAAATAACATTGTTTTATGAAATAGCCTCACATAAAACTTACATAATCAACTATATATACATTTTTTGAGAAATTGCAACATTTAAAACAATTTTCTATTTAAAATACTTTTGTACAAAAATGAAGTTATCATTTCAATAAACAAAATATGTATGAAATATATTCAAATAAGCAATACATTTTATGTGTATGTGTATACATATACATATATATATATATATATATATATATATATATATATATATATATATATATATATATATATATATATATATATATATTGTTTATGAACCAAATTATTTGTTGATAAATTAATTAAATATTAATTAAATTAACGACCTCTCATTAATAAATTTGAATTAATATTTTTTTCATATTTTTTAAAAAAAATAAGAAAATGTAAATTCGTTTGAAAATAATATGATAAACGTAATATAAATAATCTGAATTGATTTTCTTAAGTAATAAAAATACATATTAACTCAAATGTTGATTTTCTAAACATTCAGTTTTTCAAATCATTTGATTCAGTTTAATAAATTATATTTATTTTAATCATGAATTTACTTAGGGGTAAAAATGTTCACCACAGTACTATTTAAATATGTTTAACAGTATAAATTATTGCACAACTTATACAGATATGATCACAATAAAAACACAGAAACCCCTTGCATTGTTGTTATGTAGAATGACATATAATCAATGATTTAAAATGTAAAACGATTTATGTTTAGTTGAAATTTTGTACTAAATGTGTATTTTGTCATTTATTAATTCTAAAGAACTTTTATAGTGAATCATTTTTCCAATATAAACACTGACATATTTCCATACACAAGGAAAGGTATTTTAAAACATAAAACATATAAAAATTATAATCATATTTCACTAATTGTTTTGTCTCAAGGTGCTGATGGTGGATTTGGATTAGTACCAAGATTGGGTAAACTACTTGTATATGAATGATTTATGTATTGATTAAATCCAGTAGGAGGTGGCCCTCCTGGGTTATACTGATTATAACTTGGATCATTATAACTTGGATACATTGGTTGATGAGGAGGAGGTGCTTGTGGATATGGGGGATATTGAGGATGAAATGCCTGTCGCATAGGACCAAATGGTGGTCCTGGGGGTGGAGGGCCATAACCTTCTGAAGAGGGGGGTGGATACGGTAACATATCAGGTCTATGAAATGCACTATATGGTGAAGAATAACTTTGTTCATATGGTGGTGGCTGATACGGTGGTTGATATGAACTAGTTGGTGGATATGGCATTCCTGAAAAATTAATTTTTATTTTAAACTATTCTACAATTGTATGTTCTATATTCTAAAACATTTATGTTGTATAAAAATTATTAATTTAATAAAAGCAATATTAGTATTTTATACTTATGAATGCTAATATCTGATAGTAAAATTTGAGTCATATATATCATGCAAACTTGAAAATGTTTCTTTAAATAAAATTTTATATAAATATACTTTATAAGAATTATAATAAATATTTACAAAAATTTTCTTCATATAAAATGACTTAAGTGGTAAATGCAAGTATAGTAATAATATAATTTTAAATTTACATGCATTTTAGGTGTACCTATGGTGTGATTATTTACATATTTTAATCATTCTTTTCTCATATATTAAAAAAAGAATAGATTATTTTTATAAATATTCCATTTCCACAAAATAATTATGTACATGTATGTCATATTAGTTAAAAAGAAAAACCTCGCAAGAATATTTATGTGTGTATATGTATGTATGTATACATAAGAGGGTCGTTTGATAAGTATGGTAAAAAAGTAAGAAAAACTAAATTAAAAATTTAATTTAATTAATTAAATTAAATATTAAATAAATTTACCATACTTATCAAACGACCCTCGTGTATATACGCTGACCAGGCGGATTGGTGAAGATATATTATTATTACATATTATTATTATACATATTAATTTTTATTATTATTATTATTATTATTGGCCTTCATGCTACCTATATATATATATATATATATATATATATATATATATATATATATATATATATATATATATACACACACACATACTTAAATAAACTTACCTGGATAATTTGATGGATGATATTGTCCTTGTTGGGGTCCATAACCTGCAATTATAGTTTGTTGTAAAGGAGGACCAGGCATCATTGGTTGTTGTGAAGGAAAATGATGACTGAAACTTGGAGTAATACTCGATGCACTTTTATCTTGAGAATAATCAGTATTTGTTGATGATGTAGGATCTGGAGTTTGTGATATATTTGTTGGCTCATTTTTAACTGATGAAGAAGTATCAGTGGCAGGTGCTGAATTATTTTGTTTTGTTTGTGCAATAGATTTAGATACATTACTATTTTCAACACTACTATACTGATTTCCAATATTTTCTGGATTATAATAAGATTGTGGTATAGACCCTGCAGGACCATATGGTGGATGTGGATGCATTTGATTGTAAGCACTATAATATCCTGTATTCATTGGAGGAGCTCCATATGGAGTATATTCATATGCACTTGGTTCTACCCTATTGTAATTTTGAGGCTGTGATTGGTTTTCTGTAAATTCACCTTTTGTTGGAGATTCATTATCTGAGTCAAGTACAATAGTTTGTGGGTTAGTTTCCTTCAAATTTAATTTTGATAGTTTGGCTGTAGATTGATTTTTACGTGAATTCTTTGGAGGTTCTTTGATTATGTCTTCTTTTAAAGGTAATACCGGTTGAGTCTTTTTAATATTTTCAATATTTTGAAGAGATTTAATATCATTTGCTTTCATAATACTATCTTGGGTTGTTATTCCATCTGATGTAATATTATCTAAACTTTTTTGTAATGAAGGTCCACAATTTTCAGACTGTGTGCCAATAGCTGATGTGGTTTGTTCCAAGCGATGCAATGCAGACTGATTTTTATTACTGACCATAGAAACAGTGGAATATCTTTGTTGTTGTGCAGCTGCTTTTTGACTAGAAAAATTATGCCGATAATTTTTTAAACTGCTTTTAGGTGTGCTAGGTCTAATTGGTTTTGTTAAATCTGTTTTAATTATACTACCTTCATGTACATTTTCAAATGATTTAGCTACCATATCAACATCAATTAGTTCATTTTTATCTAGAGATTTCACTTCTAAGATTTCAAAGCCTCCAGAACTTCGTTTCTGATTAGATTTTGGGGATATATCTAATGTATTTTCATTCTCTGACTTAGAATAGTTATTTCTAGGAGAATGTAGATTTACATCATATTTATTTTTAATTTCATCTTTTGCATTTTCAGCCATGTCTAACTTTGTATCAGTTTTCTGGAGTCTAAATTCTGGTTTATCATGTGAGCTTACATTCATTTCTGATTTTCCACTTATACCAAGTGGAATACCAGATGGTGCCATATCTGTATTTGTTTCTGGTCTAAGAGATATTTCGTTATTCTGGTCAGTATCATCCATAATATTACTGATAATAGGTTTTTCCTTATAATAAGGGTTTGTATTTGAATATCTTTTAGTATTTAAATGCATATCATGTTGAGGAATGGTATTTGAATTTATATTAGATGAGTTGTTGGAGAAATCATTTATAAATTCAGTCTTCTTATTAAATCCAGAATGCATTTGTGGTTTTTCATTAAAGTCAGTGTGAATCCTCTGTTGTACAGTAAAATCAACTGCCATTTCTGAATGTCTATTAAAGTTATTATAGTCAGTTAAACTATTATATTCATTTCTCACATTTGGTCTATCCATGAATCTTTCATATCTATCTTCCCTATTAGTTATTGGTCCTGGATTATCATTAAAATCATTCCTCATTTGAGTCAAATTAAAGTTCTGATCGGAATTTGATTTTGTCATTTCTATTTGTAAAGAAGATTTTTCCATATTTTCAGAATTTGAATCTTGAATACATTTAAAATGACTATTTAATGCAGGAACTTTATTTGCTGTTGGATCTTTTGACATTGTTTCAGATCTAATATCAGTAGATATACTGACATTTCTTTGAATTGGTTTATCACAATATCCTACGATTTCTTCATTTTGTTTTTGATCATTTTTGTCATACTTCATTGAAGAGTCATAAGTTTCATTTATATCTGAAATTTCTCTCATATTATTCATTGTAAAGGCATCGTTAACATCAGTGCCTTTATGGCTGTAATGATCAGTCTTAATATTCGAGGGTATAGTTAGATCTGGTCCTTCCTCATCACTACTATGAATAACATGAGTCTCTGGCTCATTAGAATTTGTTCTTTGAGTTCTTTTTGATTCTATAGGATTATTTATTTCAGGTTCCATCAGGCTCCGATTAGACAAATTAAATGGTTTAGCTTTTCCTAATTGTACCTGCCTTTGATTAATTGTCGGTGTTAAATTATTCACATTTTTATTATTTGCAAATCGTATGTTTTGAATTCTAGCATTAATATTACGACTATTTTGCACCTGTCTGTTTAATTTTGCATAACCACTTACTTGCGTAAAAGGTTTTACAATTTTCTGAGGATTTGCTTTAGGTATTATAGTAACTGCTGAATTATTTTTGAGTGGAAGAGGAATTGTCTTCGCTGAAATGGTAGTCATACGAGGATTTGGTTTTTTCAAAAGTGAACTGTCAGAACTAGTTTCATCTGAAGTTTTTGGAGGTCCTCCGATGCTAGGATTTGAAGGTGATGCTTTCATTATTCCAGTTTGATTTGTTGCTTGACCTCTTACTTTCATGGCAGTCCGAATAGCAACAATTTTACCACATTCTAATTGCATGTATATACCTTTTGGTGATTTAAGTACCAAAACTTTTTGCCCAGCTTTTAACACAATATTACCTCGATCTCCACCATTTGTAGGTATTACAACATCTACAATTTAAAAATCGTATTAGAATTGAAGTTTTTGTAACTTTAAAATTGAATAAATAAAAACATGAAAGTGCTAACCAAGAGGAAGAGTCATTTCTTGTGCTGTCATTCCTTGTCGTTGCCATACTTCTGCAGGTATCCATCGAGAACGTCTCTGCCCATCTCTTACAAGTTGTGAATTAAGTTCAGCTTGCATTGGACGCACCTTTTAAATAAACATATTTTTTTTTTAAAAAAAATATATTATATAAAATATAACAAATCTCACCGAAGCAATTGGTTTATTATGAATTGCACTATCTCCTACAATTCCTCTCCTATGCATACTAACAATACTTGTTCCTCCACTTACACCACTATGATATCCATAAGCAGGAGTTCGTGCAGCATTGCTTGCTGCTTTTTTCTCTAACTCATAACTACGTTTAGCTTGCCTTTTTTCAGCTTGAGATAATTTTTTTTCCTTTCGGTCAACAAGTAGAGATTCATGTTGAAAAGGTTCTTTACTTAAAACATGACTATGTGCATCTAATACCTATACAAGTAAACAAATTTTTAAATATGCATTAAATATGAAATATAATTAAATATTTTACTATTTTAACTGAATACATTAAAATTACAATCTTTGTTAAATAACTTAAAAATATTTAAGTATTAAGCTAGATATATTTTAAAAGTAAAAGAAAATGACTTACTTTCTGCATAACGACATCTATATATTTGTCTTTAGTATTACTATAATCTTTGACTTCACTTTCTTTTTCATCATCCCAACAAAGATTAGTAACATCTTTCATAGAAAGATGAGCATCAGGATTACACTCATCTACTACACGATCAGCCATTCCTATTTTTATAAATAAAACTAATTAATAGTTATACAAAATATATGTATATATATATATATATATATGTATTTCAATTTATGTACTTGACTTTTGGCACATATAGATTTAAAATTATTAATATTAAATTTTGTTACTAAATATTTTTAAACAGAATATACAAACCATTAAAATAAAATAGATTTTTACAAAAGAGGTTTTTAATATTGTCTCAATTAAAATTACAATATATTTTATATACCTTGCTTATTAATTTGCCGATCATAGATTTTCTTTTCTAAACAATTATCCATTACAAGACGATATACAAAACAAGGTTTCTTTTGACCATAACGATAAACACGACATACGGCTTGTGTATCATGACAAGGATTCCATGAAGCATCAAAAACTATTACTCGGTTAGCTCCTACCAAATTAATTCCCAATGATCCAGCTCGAGTTGACACCATAAAAAGATGGATATTAGGATTTGAATTGAATTCATTTATTAATTTTTCACGTTCCAAAGCTGATGTAGATCCATCCAAACCTTATTTTTATAAAATAAATAAATATTAAATAATATATATATATATATATTTATAAATAAAATAAAATATTTACGATAATAATTAATATTTCTAGCCCATTTGTCTTGAGAACCAGGAACTTCATAACGTTGCAAAAATTCTTCAATAAGATTAAGTGTAAATAATGATTGACTAAATAATAATATTCTATCTCCTAATGCCATGCTTTCACTTAAAATACAAAAAAGTATTTCCATTTTAGCAGAATTTTCTATACATCCCGGAATATATCCTTTTAATAATTCTACTGCCTATAAAAAATATATAAAAATTAAAAGTTGTATTTTTATAAATCATATTTTTTATAAGATTGATTTAAATTATTTCAATGACATAAAACTTTAATTCTTTACAATTATTTCATTTTTTTTTTCACATATTTATTTGCAATTTAAATATTTTTGAACTTACCCAATCATATGGAATTCCAGCATCTTCTTTTAAATTTGCTTTAATTCCTACAGTATCTAATTTTCCTTCTTCACATTTTCCTTCCTCATCTTTAATATTTTCCTCTTTTACATCTTCACTTTTTATTTTTTCTTCTATGTTTTCTTGTTTAAAAGGCTCATTCTTTTCTTCTTTTTCAATTTTTACTTTTATTTCTGTTTTTATATCACTTTGACTTGTTTCGACTTTAACTTCTGATTTTATTTGATCAGGATCATGTTTTGTTTCTACTTTTGGTTCTGTAAATTCAGAACAATTTTGAACTGATGGAGATACAAGTGGTGGAGGTGGACCAAATGGAGAATTATAATTCTGTTGTGGATACATATTTTGATTATACATTGAAGGAGGGTGATTATATTGATTTGTATCAAAATAATTGTGATTAGGATAAGGTGGATGAGTTTCCCCTGAATTATAGTTATATGATGGATTTGGAAATTCATTACTTTTCATATTATTTTGTGAATTGAAAGAAGCAGTATTTTGATCATTTGATTCATTATAATAACTCATTACAGGTGAGGGATGTACATTTGATTCTACTTTTATAGGATTATTTTGTGAATCAAATTGATTTCCAAATGGTCTATTAAAAGATTGATTTTGTACAGATGATTCATTATCTGATTTTAAGTTTGTATTATTATACTGAAAACTAGATTCAGACTCATTTTTAACAGTTGTATTATAACTGTTATTCACAGAATTATTATAATAATTTGTATTTGTTTGATTAGTAGAATATGGTCTATTATTTGGTTGTTCTGTTTTAATGTTGCTATCTGTTCCATTGTTGTAAATATTATTTTCAAACGAATTATTTCCATTTAATGGAGTTTTATTGAATTGTTCAGAGAATTTATCCGAGGTCTGAGATCCTTCAGTTTGCGAGTTAGTGTATTGATTTGATTCAGGAGTATTGCTTTCAAATGACCCAGTTACATTTTGTGTTGCCGGAATCTGATTTTGATTTTCTGTATTATCATTATTTTGTGGATAAGAATTTAAATTACTGGAAAACCTTCCATATTCTTGTACATTTTGATTGTATTGTTGAGGATATTCATTGTTCCAATTATTGCTCCAATTGCTTGCATTGTAAGGATTTCCTTGATTAGGACCAAAATAATTGCCATTGTTATAATTTGTTCCTGGAGGTGCATTTGGATTTGGATAATAATTATTATATTGATTATTTGATGGATATGTGTTGGGGTTATAATAATCTGGATTAGGATGTGGTGGTTGTGGATATGTTCCATAATTTTGTGTATTTTGAGGATGTACATTTGTAGGATGTGAATTTGGATACGTAGGTACATTTGATTGCTGTGACTGAGTTTGTGTTGGCATATTTGACTGCTGTTGTGATTGTTGCTGTGGATGATGTGGATTCTGTTGTGGTGGTTGCTGCTGTGAATGATGTGGATTTTGTTGTGGTGGATGTTGCTGAGGTGAATGTTGTTGAGATGCATGCTGTTGAGATGCATTCTGTTGAGATGGATGCTGTTGAGATGGATGCTGTTGAGATGGATGCTGTTGAGATGGGTGCTGTTGAGATGGGTGCTGTTGAGATGGGTGCTGTTGGGATGGGTGCTGTTGGGATGGATGTTGTTGGGATGGATGCTGCTGTGGTGGATGTTGCTGTGGTGGATGTTGTTGTGGTGGATGTTGCTGTGGTGGATGTTGCTGTGATGGATGTTGCTGTGATGGATGTTGCTGTGGTGGATGTTGCTGTGGTGGATGTTGCTGTGGTGGATGTTGCTGTGGTGGATGTTGCTGTGGTGGAAGTTGGGGTGGAAGTTGTTGTGGTGGAAGTTGTTGAGATGGAAGTTGTTGGGGTGGAAGTTGTGGTGGATGTTGTTGGGGTGGGTGTTGTTGAGATGGATGGTGTTGTGGTGTATTTAATAATGGTGGATGCTGCTGCTGTGAATGTTGCTGTAATGGATGCTGTTGTGGTAGATGTTGTGGTGGAAGTTGTGCCTGATGTTGCTGTTGTGGAGACTGTTGGGGTGTTTGTAAAGGTGGTTGCTGTGCTGGTTGTTGTAAATGTTGAAGTTGTGAAATTTGTGAAGGATGTTGTGGAATTTGTGGAGGAAGCTGCTGTGGAATTTGTTGAGGAAGTTGTAATTGTTGCTGATGTGGTAGCTGATGTTGAACATTTGAATAAAGTTGATTATTCATTGCAAAATCAGAAGAATTAGAATTATAACTGGTGTTTGTTAAGTCGCTACTGATGTTTGATGAGTTTGATTCCGATATACTATTGCTGGTATTAGGTAAAACAGAAGCAGCAGGTTTGTTATTATTAATACTTGATGTATTTACAGGTGGAGGTTCAGTTTGGATTTGTTGTTTTGGAGACTGTAAAATATAAATTATACATAATTAAAAATATACAAATTGATGAAAAAGTATTTAGTATTTAAAACATATCAAATTACTATATTATCTATTAATAAATCATTAAAACACAGTAACCTAAATGTACTACCTTCTTATTTTCTCTTTTAGGTGCAGGTCGTGATCGAGCTCGGCTTCTTTTGGGTGTTGCGGTTTCATTCGGTGAATTTTTCTTTACTGAACCTGTCTGTGTTGCAGTAGATGTTACTGCTGACACTTCTTCTAAATCAATATCTACAGCATCTTCCCGTTCCCTTTTTTTTAGAAAATAATAAAGAACATCTGGGTGATTCCAAATTTTGCAACATACAGCAAATGCTTTCAAAGGATTTGGCACCGTCTTAGTACGTACTACTTCATTCATAAATGTATCATACAATTTTCGTTGAAATGCAGTCATCCTTACAAGCATAACATATTCTTCTTTTTGAGGTAAAGATTGTTGTAGTACAACATGCGACCGTCTATAGATAAAATGAAATTAAAAATGTTTCACAATAAAATTTTCATAATATTTAGTATACCTTTGAACAAAACCCTCTAACAGGGAATGAAGTACATGTGCTCTATAACGCATTAATCTTATATCTTGAGGAGTTGAATCAATGCATTGACCATTTTGAATAGGACGCTCAAACATATTACAAAATTCTGTTTTCGTACCTAAATAATTTGGTCGAACAAAATCTACCATACACCAATATTCAAGAAGATTATTTTGTAATGGATAACCAGTTAAAACAACACGTCGTTTTGAACGTATTTGTTTTAGAGCTTGTGATATAGAAGCATGAGAATTTTTAATGCGATGACCTTCATCACAGATTACTAAATCAGGTCCTGGTTTTACTAAAGCTGTATGGATTTCTATAAAAAAAACAAATATTTATGTTAAATATTTATTGTTATATTTTTATAATTAAAATTTATAACAGTTTTATACTTGAAATGTATTTGTAATGGATAAAAAAAAAATAGATATTTATATTTTATTTAATAGACAAACCAAAATGAAAAACACAACTATAATAACATTATAATTAAATGTAACTGATTATAAAATTCTTATCACCAAAACTTGAAAGAGAATTGAAAATATATTTACCATCGAACATTGATTTATTTTTGTCATCCTCTTCAAGATCAACTACTTCTGATGGTTTTTTCTTTTTCTTAGAACGTGAATTTCGTTTTAAACTCAATAATCGATATAGTTCATATCCAATTAATAAAACACCTCCATTTTTATTCCATTCCTACAATTTTACATACATTTCGGATATGAAATATAAAGGAATGTATGTGCACACACAAACATATATTAATATTAAAAATAATAACAACAAACAATTTACTTCCAAATTAATTAGAAAAACTTTTAATAATAATGGAATTTTAAAAATATACCTGGATAATTTTTGCTCGTGCTGTTAAACTTTTATGACTATCATTTAATACATGTAAAGCAAAATTTCTAGGTCGAACTTCTCCATGTGTTTTTAAAGGACTACTTTCTGCATCAGTAGGTAACCACATATTAAATTCTGCCATCCAATTTTGAAGTGTATTGATTGGCATGATGCAAAGAATTGTTTTTGCAGATGTGTGACGTAAAAAAATGTCCGAAAAACACACAACCTATCCAAAAATTATATGTGATTGTTTTTGGATTAATAAACTTAATTTCTTTTTAAAATTTTTATAATGATAACACATTTACCTGTAAAGTTTTTCCAAGCCCCATAGAATGAGCTAATATACAACCAAATCCTGTTGATGTATTGAAACGGTCTATACTTTCAATTACATTATCAAATAAAAATCGTACTCCACCAATCTGATGAGGTTTAATAACTCTTGCAATTTGTGGTGCTATAAATATATCTGCTTCATTCTCTGGATGACCAACGTTAACAAAAACACGACCTTGTTCATCAAGTACGTTATAAGCATCATTAGTATGCATTCCTAATATAAAAGAAAATATCCTTTTAATTTTGAAATATTATTATTTTAATATTATAGAAATAAATTTAAAATAAATTGATTTTTTGACAATATGTTGAGATTTCATAATAAAAAAATCCTTAAATAAGAAAAAAGAAGTTTAACCTTTTAAAAAAATTATCAGAGGTAATCTAGAAATTCAATGTATTTCTATTGTTATTGTCTACTTTGGAAGTCAACATTGAGTATAAATATTTACACAATTACCTGAATTGCAAGGATCTTCATCAGGTTCTGGTTCTGGTTCTTCATCTTCTGATAAAATAATACAATCATCATCAGAAGAACTTGAAATTGTTACTACATCTGTAAAAATATAATAATAACATGAATATAAATTATCAAGTTAAATAAATTTTGTATTTAAATACTTAAGTATCTGTTAAATTCTATAAATTATAAAAAAAATTACAATTTACAAAACATTTATTTTATTTGCTTAGTAAATATACACATAGATATATGTGTGTGTATGTATATTATATATATATTATTAATTATGAATGTACCTTTTTTCTGCTTAGGTGGTTTTTTATCTTCAATTTCAGGACTTATTTCAGTATCTTCAGGAGGAGGAGGTGCTAAAGGTTTCTTTGCAACAGGTGCAATTGATACTGAAGGAGTGAGATTTCCTTTTACATTTAATAAATTTCTTGGTATACTGGCTTTATTCTAAGAAATTTAAAAAATAATTATATCAATAAAAGTGTTTATTATTAATTTCAAAACATATAAATTATAAAAAATATACATGCAAGTATAATTTTTAAATTTTATTAATGAAAATAGTGAAATAAAAATCATTAACAATAAACTATACTGTGAATTTCTATTTAAACAAAAATACCTGTAAACTAGATGTTTTATGCACACGAACCATTTCGAATGCAGTGTGACCTTTTGGTAATCTCGTCATTGGTTTTGTTTCACCATTTGGTAGTTTAACTAAAACAGTACTACCGACACGACTGGATGATGGTGTACTACCACTTGGAACCTGTTTAATTATTGAAGAATTTCCTTGCAGTAATGAAATCACACGATGTTGGGTTTTTTGATTTTGTCGATTTAATGCTATTTGGCGTTGAACCTAGTGTTTATACAAAACAATTTGCTTTTAGATATAATTCTTATATCATTTTTATTAGTTAGAATATTAGAGAATGATTTTTTACATACTTCTCGGATAATTCTTTGTTGTTCTTGTACTCTACGCAAACGTTCCATTTCTTGGCGTTGAGCAGCTAATGTTGCTTCATCAAGCTGTGCCTCATCCATTACTTCACGAATATTTCTTCTCATATTGCCAATTTTACGTTCAACACCTAATTTTTCTCCATCATCTGTGTCACTATCTGACCCATGTTTACTTTTTGTAGCCGTAACTGAAATTTCACTTTTAGGCTCATCTATGTTCGGTTTACGGGTAAGTTCTCCCTGAAATATTATTGTAGTTACTAATTATATGACAAATATTTAAATATACATATTTGTTAAAAAATTGCAAACAATTATTAGATGAATGTTTTATTAACACGTAAATTAATAATAAATTCCAAATGAATGAATAAAAAAAATGCTGATAACTAAAAATTGGCAAAAATAAATATATAAACTTGTCTTTAATGAATACAAGAAAAATAATACTTCTTATTTTTTTATTGTTTACAATAATATTTCTTTATAATGTTTCATAGAAAACTTTTAAAAATGTTTTTACATGAAATTATTTTACTTAAAAAGGAATAAAAAATAACTGAAATAGTAATTCAAAACATCTTCTGATTTTAAAAATTTCTAATATAAATATAAATATATATATTATATTGATTGAGAATCTAGATATAAAAGAAGGCCTAGGAAGAGACCTATGGAAATATGGAACAAAGATATAGGAAATTTCACTGGAATGGACTGAGAGATAAAAGCATTGGATCAGTCATAGTGGAGAATTTTGGAAGATGTCTTCATTCAGCAGTGGATAGAAAGAGATTTATAATGAAGATGATGATAATGATTATATATATATATATATAAGAAATATACCTTTTTGACAGGTTGGACACTAATTTCTCCCATTTCTCGCAATTTTTCTGTAATATCATAATCATAGTCAGAAGCAACGTCTGTGTTTTCTGGTGTATCAATTTTAGATGAATCTGGATCTACTTTATCACTACTACTGGATTCTGTAAGGACTGTGCCATCAAAAGGAAGACCTTGAGTAAGCTTTTCTATAAAATCAGTTTTTTCTATATCTATTGATGCAGCACTGCCAGAAGGACCCATTTTCATTTTTTTTATATCAGAATCATCTCTTTCTACTTCAGAATCTGATGATTCATATTCATCATCAGTTAATTCATCTGCACTGTCATTACTTCTACTAGATAATTTTTTGAGATTATCTTCAGTTTCCATATCATCTTTATCAATACTTTCTTTATCATTTAAATCAGAAACAGTTCTATTAAAATCTATAATTTCTGTTCTGTTTTCATTTTGTTTAGATTTTTTACAAGTATCATCACTTTCTTCGGATATACTGTCAGAAAATTTTCTTTTTGAAACATTGTGTCTGTTGCTTACATTATCATTTTTTTGTAATTCTATAATATTTTTTGAATAAGTAAAGTCCCGACTTTCTGGGATAATGTTTTCGGATATTTTTTGAAGACATTCATCTTGTTTATCAAGATCGATAATATCTTCGTCTGATAAGTTTTCTTCTGAATATGAACCTTCCGAATCAAGATCCTCTACAGTTTCTGATCCGGAAGGTGATGAATGCTGTGGTTTTTGAGGTGACACTCGCTCAATTGTAACATCTCCAATCCTTTTTAACACTGGATCCATTTTTAAGTTCTTTCCCAATCGGGAAAATCAATTCACATTAAGTCATTTTATACTAATTAAAAACTATTATTACATTTCTTTTAGAATAAAATTACTTTGTATTAAATTCATATAAAGTATAGTGTTTACATAAAAATGTAAGGAAATAAATTTTCTTTATTCCAGGAATGTATATTTAGAAAAAAATAATAAAGTAAGAAAATGATGATTTTGGTAAATCTTATTTATTAAAAATAATAACACTGTACTGTAAGATCTAAATAAATAAAAATCGATTAAAATCAAATTACTGAAAACAAAGATTTCTTGACATTTTTATATTATATGAAACATGAAGCTTTGTTAGTTATCTTTGAACTGAAGTTCATTCACTTTTTTTAATTACGAACACTAAAATTTTAAGATAACCTGAAATATTTTCTAATTTATTTCGGCATTAATTACTTTTCGGGAAGCCATTATACACAAAAACTAACAGACAGAAAGTTAGGTTATAATTCATAACACCAGATAGCACTGACTTTATACAATGTTAAATTTTTTGACATAAGTTGTTCTTTATTTAATACAATGTATTAAAGCAAGAAAACAATCAAATAAAATTTGAAAGATATTTCACAGGATGAAAACAAATAAATCTAATATTGAATTTACATACAACATGTAATATTGTACACATATACTTTCATTAAGGTATATATATATATATATATATATGTAGTATTTTTGTTTTCTTTCTTTAAAAAATTTTTTAGGAAAATATTCAATAAATAAAATAAGAAAATAACTAATGACACAAAAGATACTTCTGCAGATTTTAAATTATATATATTAATATATATATATAAATATACATTTATATATATATATATATATATATATATATATATATATATATATATATATATATATATATGTATCATGTATGTTGTCCACACATCTATATGAAATTTATATGCAGTTTTGTGTGTATAAAAGATAATTTTAAAATACTTGAAATGATTTTAAATCATATTGATAAAATATATAAATAATATATTTGTATACTACAATAGAATGTATATATGTAATAATACAAAGAATAAAAATAATTCTTTTATAATAGTTTAAACTTCGATGTTATTTGATAACAAATTGAAATTTTGCTTGATATATTTTTTTTTATTTAATATACTTTTTATTTTATACTTATACATTTTAAAACAAAAGCAATTCATTATGACAATTTTTCTTCCTATTCCTTTTTATAAATATTTGAATTGGAAATTTAATTTTCTAATATTGTTTAATTTCTATCAAATTTACAAAAAGTGCTTGTGTAATTTCTTTGTTAAAATTTAAAATTAATATAAAAATTATATGCTTAAAATTATTGATAAAACTTACCTTTTTAAAAGCTATAATAAAAAGAATATATTCACATATTTAATTTAAAAATCATTTATTAGAAAAAAATTATATTCTAAAAGTAATATTTTATCAACAATACAAAATATCTTGTATTTCATTTTCTTTTTACATTAATTGTAATGAACTAGTCAGTCATCATTACAAACCATCCTTAATCAGCCATGCCGTTTTGTAATTTTACCATGATTTTAATTAATGAGAAAGAATGAAGTGTAAAATAACAAATGATATATAAAACTAAACATTTAATGACATGAATAACTTATAACACAATACACAAAATTCAATTCTAGTATAAAATTACAAGACGGTTTATTCACTAATTAAATATTTTACATTAAAGTTCTGATGTTTAGAATAGTAATGTACTCATTCCACCCATTTCTGATTGTTCTTTAACAAAAATTTCAAAATATTGGTATATAATCGTAACAGCTAGTAAAATTCCAGTGCCCGATCCGATTGCACCTAAGAAATCAGCCAAAACAGAAAGAGCGCCGATACAGAGTCCTCCGAAAGCAGCAGCTGTTGGAATATATCTATTTAATTCATGAATCATAGAATTATCTCTATGACCACGCATCACCATTTGTTGTTCTTTAAGTTGTTTTGCTACCTAAAAAATACATATATACAAACATAAGACAAAAAAATGTTTATATGTATATAAATACAATCATTTAAATATTTTATGTTTAAAAAAATATAAGTTACTATATTATTTTAAAATTCATATTTACATCTTTGGCAGAACTTCCTGATACTTCGATCCATGTTTTTGAGAAAAATGCACATGACCCTAACATGAAAATTATATATAAAACTGCATGGACAGGATCTTCTAAAATGTGACCAACACTTTCTGGCGGTGATAAATAATAACATAGTCCACCAACAGGATAAGCTCGAGCAGGTCCACCTCCACCTACATCAGCCCACACTCCAAGCAAATTTATAATAAAATTACCTTGGAATTTAACTGCTAACATCTGCAAAGTAGTAAACAATAAATAGAAAATAAGAAAGAATTATGAAAATTTGAAGAAGAAAAGTATATTTTTATATATTTATTTTATTTATAAAATTGTATTCTTAAACATACCTGTGAAATAACATATAGATTGGAGACTAAAGCTGATTGAAGAATAATCGGAATATTAGAAGTGTAGAATAGTTTAATAGGATAACTACTGTACTGTCCTCTATATCTTGCTGATTTGATAGGTAAATCAACACGGAATCCTTGGAAGTATATAACTATTGCAAAAACAAGAATTGTGGCCAAAAGATTCATTAAATTTGGTAAATTCTGCCTGTAAAAAGCTTCTCGAAGACCACGAACTTTGTCTTGACGAGTAGCAAGAAGATGGAATAAAGCGATTACTGCTCCTTCAAATTCTGTTCCTCGTCCTAAAATAAATACTCAAATTAATAACTTAATATTCATAATAAAGAATTAATAAATTTGTATACCAGTGTTAACAGTTGCTGGGGAAAATGCTTTCCATACTATTGTCTCACAAATATTTGTTGCAATAAATAGAGAGATACCAGAACCTAGACCATATCCTTTCTGGAGCAATTCATCAAGTAACAGAACTATAAGTCCTGCGACAAATAATTGAATGATGATTAACAAACAGACACCAGCTCCAATTTCTGCTGGGTCACCATACATTCCTGTCATTACATATACAATTGCTTGGCCAACAGTAATTACCATACCAAATACTAAAATTGAATATATATATATATATATATATACATATATTATAAATTATTTGATTTAATAAATGATCAATAACGACTTACATTTTTGTGCTCCATTGAAAAGAGCTCGATCTTTAGGAGTGTCACCGACTTCAATAATTTTAGCACCAGCCAAAAGTTGCATAATAAGACCAGAAGTAACGATTGGAGAAATACCTAATTCCATCAATGTGCCTCTATTTGAAGCTAAGATGACACGAATCCAATAGAAAGGATCTGCACTATCTGAACTCATTATACCAAATAATGGAATCTATTGAAAAGAATATTTATACATTATAAACACTTCTCTAAAAAGTATATAAAAACATTTTTTAACTTACTTGGCAACATACTAAGAAGATAAATAACGTTATCGCTGTCCATAATACTTTTTCTCTGAATTGAATCTATTACAAATAAATAAATAGAATGGATTAATATTAAGAGTAAAATAAAATATATATCATATGTTTACCTTCCTTTCGGGTTTTGCGATTTCAGGTAAAATACTACAAAAAGGTTTTATCACCTCTAGGAATTTTACTGAAAAACAAAAATTTTACTGTTTATTTTAACAAATTATGAGGGATTATACCCAATTTTATTATGAAAATAAATTGTAATAAGTGTCAACATATGCAAAGAAAAATATGTCTATCATATGTTTTAAATTGATTTTTTTTTAATACTTTGTTTGTTAATATTTTCACATAACTTAAAAAACGTTTATTTGAGTTTTAGAAGTAACTTGGCATTTAAACTAATTCTTTTTTCTATATACTGTCATATATTTGCTTTAACGAAAATAATATTTATAACCAAACTTAAATGAAATATTACTAAATTTAGATATAATTTGTTAGAAACTTACTTCCCATGGTGAAAGATTGATTAAAACAGGTAAAACTTAATTATTTCAAGTAGTAATGAAAAATGTGCAAATACACTTCAATGACAAACACTAAAAATCACTGTCCAGTTGACACTCCAGCAGGGTAAACGGTTTATTTCAGCAAAGTAGTTTACCACGTCTACACACACTTATGAAACGTGGGTCACGTGATTGATGATGTTGGAGTTTGTCGACCTGTTCTCTGCCAGTCCGTGCAGACGTGTGTTCGATTTAGTGTATTTCTTTGTCTTGTTCTTACATATTTTTTTTCATCCACTTCGACATGTTTATAGTTTTTATTAATTTTCAATGCTTTTTTTAATCATAATATTTGTTTCTTTTTAAATTATATTTTGTATTATAATAATAATTGCAGATCAGATACAAACTAAATAAAAAAATATTGTTCTATAAAGATCTACAGTCTAGATAAGAACCTACTAAAAGAAAACGTGAAGTTTATTTAGTACATAACATTAGTAATAGATGTCTAGAACATTTTATATTTTTCATAAAAGAAATTTTTGTAGTACAGAATTTCATTTTATAAGTATTATACAAATTTTTATACACGATTTTAAGTTATATGTGTGTTTTTAAAATATGATTGAGTGAATATTGAAAAAGTTTTTGAACATTTATGAACTGTTGTATTTGTTGTTTTGGAACTGTGGCTGATTCACTTTAATACAATGAATTTTACCCCATCACAATAGTTTAGTGTTCAATAATCACTCATTGTTTACTTATTATTTATAATTATATAGTCTATAATTATATCGGCTAATGCATTTCGATGGCGATGCCATCATCATCAGAGCCTTTCTGTTAAAATAATTATAGACTATATAATTATAAATAATAAGTGAACAATAAGTGATTATTGAACACTATTATTAACTATTGTGGTGTTGGGGTAAAATTTATTTGTGTCGAACTGTTGTATCTTTTATTGATTTTTAATCATTTTAAATTTTAATTCACGTTAACACAAATTATCACAATACAAGATTTATAAAAGTATTAAATAATTACTAATTGTTTATTTTATTTGGTGAAATGCTTCACATTGTTTATAAACTGTTTTTATTTTAATCATTATGAAGTAAATAATTGTTCTTGTTATAGAGAGATTAATTTACATATAAGCAAATGCTAGTGTTTAAATAAAAAATGTAAGCATAAATTAAATTGCAGAACAAATTTTTACTTAATTGTAATTATTATTTTCTTCTATTTTTTTACATGTTTTTGAAAATGAATCACATTCGTTTGTAATAACAAATAATTTGTTTATCTGAAGAACTGAAATTTTAGTATATATAGTATATTATCACGTATTTACCCACTGGTAATTCGGTTCTCCCTCTAATTCGTATATAATTTGCGCAAGTGTAATTCTACTTTTTTATCTTTTAATGATCGACTTTTCCTTTTTTATTATGTATATGCAATGTGTACCTGCATTTGATTATTTGTCTGTGATGTTACTTTTAGGTGAAGAGATGTTTATTTTTTTACATGGTTCATGTATTGGATTCGTATCCATTAGAAAAAAATGATATATTGCCATTGTATATTTCATTTCAATCAAAAGTATTTAAATTTTTAACAGTTGGTGAGGTCTGTTTGAGATGAATTGAATATCTACAAGTTTTTGTGTTTCTCATTTTTATGTAACAGTATGTTTTGATTTTACACATCTACTATATACTAATGCCATGTACATGTTTTATAATTGTATTTTTTAAAATATTATTTACGGTAGTACAAAAGGTTGAACAAACATAGGTCATTGGGCCATTTTTTGAGTTCATTATACGCGATTTGTTTTTGAAAATTTTAGGTTTATTGTTAGGTAAATTGTACGTGCTAATCTAATAACTGGGATCCAGTAAACCCTCTAATCAACACTGTCATAAGTCTTAACTACGTTAGATTTATGATGGTCGACTGTATACATATATATATATATATATATATATATATATATATATATATATATATATATATAAATAAAAATTATTTATTGCTATTTTATATTATTTATATATTTCTGAAAAATAGTATTGAATTTATGCGAGAAAAAGAATATAAACATTAAACTTTCATCATATCTTTTCATAACAATTATTTGTATCAAAATATTTCTATATTTTTCACATAAAAGATATTAAATAAAACGAATTTTATTCGAATAAATTTATTAAAATACCGAAAATAATAAAATGAGATAATTATATTGTAAATACTATGTTATAAAACATTTTATATAACAAATATTTTATCTTCTGAATCAATTATTTGTTTTTTATAAATATTAATATATTATAATTATAAATAAACTGTAAAGAAATGTTCATGTCTTAAAATATTTTTTTAATAATTTTAGTCTGGTTATTTTAAAAAATAATAGTTTATTTAAATTAGAGTTTTATTGAAATATTTAAATATCGATATAAAAAAAATGGAATCGATTTTCTGAATTGATTTTGTTATATATAATGATTGTAAGCAGGTAAATGTATGTCTAAACCCATTAGTTTTATTTGGGTTACCTATATATATATATATATATATATATATATATATATATATATATATATAATATGGGTATCACCGCGTGTCATCCAAATTTATTCAGTCCCTCGTTTTTCGAGGGTTGAGCATTTCAATCATAAAAATAACTGTCGAGAAGGGAGTAAACCCCGAATAAAAAAATCTTCACCAATCCGCCTGGTCAGCGTGGTGAATATGACCAAATACCAATGAATGTTAGCATTCATTGTGGCTTTCGTCCAGTAGTGGACTGATGTGGGCGTTATGATGATGATGATATATATATATATATATAAATTTATTCAGTTTTCTCTTGCAATCATAATTTTAAGTTTTTTTTTGTTCTCAAATTTCTAAAGTCAGTTTATTTTTTTTTTTTTTAGAATATTAATCACAGTACTTGAGTGTTTATTAGCTAAAAAGTGCGATAAAAAGAATTTGTAAACAATTAGTGCCTTGATGTAGAATTCAACTTTTTAGATATAATGATTTTTTGAATACAATTTTACTAAAACTTAATTACAATAAACACTTTTTTATATTTCTTATATGTGCGGTAGATCATAGCATTCATTAATATAAGGGTAAATCCAATTTAAACCGAACTTTCGTTTCTACTGCTGAACGACCGAATGTTTGTCGTTGAGACTGAGTGGAGGTGTCTAAATTTCCTCCTTGCCATATACATGATCTCGCATTTGTTTCTTGGAATACATGGATTAAATCGAAGTGTAAATTAATAATTTTATTTCACATTTTTTAAAAAATAATAATAAATTATTAGATATAAAAAACTCATCATTCATATTGAAAATTGTATTTGTAAATCATGGTGAGATCAAATCTAAAAAAGTATTATAATAAATCATAGGTTGGATTAAAAACAATCATATCTATTCAAAAATTTATTGACACATAAAATACAGTAGTTATTAGAATAATACATATATCGTAATATATAAACGTAACATTTATTCTAATCTATACAGAAAATTTAACGTAAACGTGTGGGTACCCTGTTTGTAATTATTAATAATAAATGTTGTGTGTATTTTGCACGGAAACAATTCAATATTGTTAAATATCTGTTGGGTTATATGACATTGAAGTTTTATTTTCATATACATCTTTTTTTTCTTTAAATGAAACAAAATAACATATCTCGTCTTAAAAGTATACGTAAATGTAATAAAAATAAAAAAAATCATTTTATATTAGGCAAAACTCGTTGCAAACAAATCAGTCTGTCTTCGGAAATGTTCACACTGAACATATTTTTATATAAATATAATCACTGTTATTAACACGACAGTCCAGTTGAATAGAATTATCGATGCTCGAGATTCAGACATAACTGAAACAAAATAGTTATTACTTTTTATTATATTAAGATTATTTTAAATAACTAATATGAAATTATTCAAATTAGTAATAAGAAGATAACGAACGGAGAAAAATATCAGAGTTATTTTTTTTATAACAGAAATAGATGTTTTAAGAAAAGTGTCAGTTTTTATTATGACGTTTAAGAATTACAATAAACATATATTTGTTAAATAATAAAATTGAGTATTTTTTCAGTGGTTTAACAGATATTTGGTTAATCGGAAATTAATGTCGGATTTTATACATGCCCATACAAACATGTTTCGTATTGTATGTGAGAATGGGTATTCTCTCATTTTTTAGTGAAATAAAGTGTGAATCATGTATTTATAAACACTCATATCTGACCTTCTATCGTTACTATTTGGAAAGTTTTTGAAGCGTTAACATGGAAGTTAACAACAAACATTTGAAGCATACTCTATGAGTTCCAAAAAGGTAATAAAGCGAGTGTGGCTTCAAGAAATTTGTGTGAAGTTCTTGGGCAAGATGCTATATCTGAACGTACGGTGTAGAGATGGTTTGCGAAATTTCGTGGTGGTAACTTTAGCCTTAAAGTTGAACCAGGCAGAGGAAGAAAACCGGCAATTGATGATGATGCTCTTACAACGGTATTAGAAGCAGATTCGTTCAAAACAACAAAAGAAGTTGCAGAACAGTTTAGAGTGGCTCAATCTACTGTTGTTGGACACATACAGTGAGTCAAAGTGAAACTTATACAGTATTATGTACAATAAATTTTTGTATATAAATTTTTAAATAAAAAAAATTCTTTTATATTCGACTTAAAATGTTTATTAAGGATATTTTTATCATATAAAAATAAATAAATCATAAAATAATACTTAAAGACCAAAAAAAGTATGAATTCTGAAAAATCATTCAAAAACACATCAAAATGAAATTCATACAACTGACAAATTATTTATTAAATTAAAATTTACAATCGATTAAATTATTTTAGTACTTAATAGAGTAGCCTTTATTAATTTTTATAGTTTTTAAATGATTCGGGATGGATTTAACTAATTTTTCACAATAAGCTAGATCACTTTTTCCCCATTCTTCTAATAACGCTTTTTTAAATCATTGTTATTAATAATAGTGTGTGTTCTAATGGCAACTTCTAAGTGATTCCATAGATTTTTAATCACAATTATATCAGGTGATTATGGTGGTGTTTCCAGTATTTTGGGGCAGTTATATAACAATCAACTACGTGTTTTATAAGCTTTGGGGTCGTTGTCCTGATAAAAAATAAATGTTTGTAAAATCCCAAGTTTTTGAGCACTGGCTTTCAAATTTTTTCTTAATAGATCAATATAAACATTTTTATTTATAATGCCATCTATAAAATTACATTTCCAACCCCTCTCGTAGACATACAACCCCATACCATAACATGACCGCTCCCATGTTTGACTATAGGACGTAAGTGTTTTAAATACATTTTTGTATTTAGTTTCTGCCATACATTAATTCTCCTATTGGATCCAAATAAATTATATTTGCTTTCGTCCGTAAACAAAACATCTTTTCAATAATCAAAACTCTTATTAACATGTTCCAGAACGGAGCTTAACCTTTTATTGCGATTAGCTAGATTTATGAAAGATTTCTTCCTGGCAATACGAGCATGAAACACATTTTTATTTAGTATATTTCGAATTGTTTGGGGGCTTGCTTTTTTATTTAGATACTTTTTAACTCCTAAAGTCAATTTGTGCGTGCTAATTTTCGAATTTTCTTTAATTTTTCGTAGAATCCAACGCTCATCATGGTCATTAAAAATCCTGCAGAGACTCTTTCTGACTTTATTGTCAACGTTTTGGCCGTTTTTAAATCTTTTTATTACAGATTGCATTGTAGTGTGGCTTTTATTAACTATTTTCCCAGTTTCCCGTAAAGTTTTTTTATTTTTTCAATGAAAAATCATTAGCTTTCGCTCGTCCGTCGATGATTGTCCTCTTTGACTACTCAAAGTGAAAATCCAACTTATATTTTTTACAAAATGATTACAAACGACTTAACAATAGGTTTTTTTTGTAAACAAAGTGACCAAACACATATTTGAAGAGTATACTTTCTTAACACAGCAGTTTTCAAGCGAAAGTAATTCGTTGTATGAGTTTCATTTTGATGTATTTTTTGTTCATTTTTCAGAAATGGTTACTTTTTCTGGAGTAGAAGTATTAATTTACGATTGAAATTTTCAAAGATAATAAAAATAACCCTAATAAAGAACTTAAGCAAAAGAAATAAAGAAAATTGGTATTATATTAAAATATATGTGTAAAATTATTGGAAACATAACTCTGTATGAGTTTCACTTTGACTCACTGTACGTAGATTAGGATTTGTCCATAAGAACTCAAGGTGGGTCCCACATAAATTGAGCGAACTTGGCATACCGGGTGAATACAATTCTTTACTTTCTATAGTATAGTAGATATTGGATGAGAAACAAAAAAAAATGGGCATATGTTTCACGATAAAGAAGAAAATTAAGAGTACTTTATAAGGAATTGTAAATGTTTAAATAAAACAGAAATATATTTTAGTAGAAATCGAATTGTTATATATGATTAAAATGATGAATATTATTACAATAGATTTATAGAAAAAAGGAATTTATAATTTAAAAAAAAAAAAATCGAAAAGAAATATTATCTACTTAGAAAGAATTAAATTGAAGGATATGACAAGGTAAACTTAACCTTTTTTTGAAAGATTTTATTGTATAGATATAACTTTTCATAATTTAAGTATAATATTTAAAACACTTATTTAAAATTTCGAGATTCGTTATATTAAATAATTTACTACATCAAATGTTTGATATTTGGAAGTTTATTTTTGTCATTTTAAAAATAATGTCATTTAGATTAAATAATCTGTCAATTTAATGTTTTTCCACTGTTATAATCATATTACTATTAATAGATTGAGCTTCTATTAAAAAAACTAACCTATTTAATATACAAATATGGAAAATAATGCAATATTGTAAAACACTAACATTATAAATCAATGTAAATAATGAAAATATTTCAGTACCCATACATGAATATTAATGAGGAATTATTTACAAAACAATTAATCAAAATTCGCCGAGTTAATAATTGCGTGATTTGCGATAAAGCAAGATAATATAGGATTAAACAGGATTTACGTTCATAATATTCTCTTCTAATAAGGGTTGTATTTATGATAAACAGGGTAACGGTAAAAGTTGAAAATATTCGTAAATAAACGAGAATATTTTCCGTGTTTAATAATATAATATATTCAATGTTTGTGTATAAAATGTGCTTGATTTAAATACGATTTATTGTATTTATAATCGTAACCGACCTCTCTGATGAACGGGTTCGCCAAGGCGTGCAGCCACTTGTCGACTAGCAGATTCTCGATATCCGCCAGCAGTGATGCGTGCTATACAAGTTATGCGCAATGCTTCGCTGTCATCCATCGAGTTGCTCGAACCGTGGTGACTAGAGAAATGCACCGGCTGCAATTGTACCCGGAGCCACGCCTCGCTCCATTGTAATATCACTTTTGAATTCATTGATGATTCGTAGTGTTCAGCTTCACGTTGTATCCATGAAGTCGATTCGACCTTAAGATTATATGTGATACATGTTATAATTGTCGCCAATGATATTTGAATAATTCTACTTTTATTAATACAGTTTATGAAATAAATAAAAATATGTTTTGATTATAATATATTATTACTAATACACACTTTTTATTACAAGATAATTCTGTCATTTTTAAAATGTCTTATTTTTTATTGTGTGTGTGTGTATATATATATATATATATATATATATATATATATATATATATATATATATATATATATATATATATATATATATATATATATATATATATATATATATATATATATATATATATATATATATATATATATATATATATATATATATATATATATATATATACATACATACATGTGTGTGTATGTATATATAACGGTATAATAAAGGTGTTTTTTTTAGATTAGATAGAACTTTCGATAGGGATTCAAATTAAGGTTTTATCATCCTCAAAAAACACTCTATATAAATAATTTACAGTGAGAAAACTATTTTGTGGTAAATTCATTTTAGCATAAATAAATCAGTCATCCCAGCATTATATATATTATATTTTGAAAAAACTCTTCAATAACCACTTATTTATTTTTCTTTTATTAATTTATCCATAATTTGATGATCATGCTATTAAAGTTAGAGCTTCATATTATATAATTCAGTGCTCTGGTTATGATGCCATGAACATAAAAATGCGAATCAACAAATAAAATGAGTAAGGAATTGTTATTTTTTTTAAAAAAAACTTGTGTTAAAGCTAGTAATTAAATTGTGATAAGTTATAAAACTATTTACACTGTCTTGGAATTTTTATTTATTTTTTTAAAACCAAATGTTTATACTGTTTTTACGTAAACTTCATAATATATATATATATATATATATATATATATATATATATATATATATATACATATATAGGGTAATTTAAATGTGACACCTAGATTTATGTTTTATTAAAAAAAAATTATACACATGTTTCCCTATACACCGCTCTAAATACATGTTTCTTTTTAATAAAATACAAATCTAGGCGTCACATTTGGATGATACTATATATAGGTGTTTTTAAGTGTGACAGAACTTTAAATTGAATCCTTATCGAAAGTTATATTTAACCTAATTAAACACCCTCTTTCTCTCTCCTTCGCTATATATATATATATATATATATATATATATATATATATATATATATATATGTACATACGAGTATATATATATATACTCGTATGTACATACACACACACACATATAAAGCCTGATTTTTAGGTTAGATAGAACTTTCTATAGGGATTCAATTTAAAATTTTATCACGTTTAAACTCTCTCTCTCTCTCTCTCTCTCTCTATATATATATATATATATATTTATATATAAACATATGAAATATTTCCACTTTTATCGTTTTTTTTAACCCTTTGAAGCACGATACTAGTAATTTTTGAAAAACGTTATTTTTTTCAATTATATGTTTGGATTTATAAGAATATGTTTTTAATTGATTACATTTTTTTCGTTTATTAATAATAAATTATAGGAGTGGTTCCATAATGGAACCATTACTCTATTAGGATTCTTGGAATAGAGGGAAGCAGAACTATGTAGAAAGGATGATTTCATGGTGGGAGACATGTGTAGTCAGCTGAAAATTGTTTTCAAATAAGTGATTATATCATGGAACCACTGTGGTTCAAAGGGTTAGGTGAATTTAATTGAAACTGTAAGTATTTTAAATGCATCAAATACCAAGTACACGATTAAATATAAATAACAAGCTCTTGAAATTAGATTTATTCACAACTTTTATTTATGTACAGAAAGTTCAATTATGCATATAATAGAAAATAACTGATTAAATATTAAATGTAATACATATTTATGTAAATATGTAATGTCTTTATGGAAAGTAAAAAAATAATAGTATATTAATTTTATAATAGTTGTAACTGTTGATATATCAGAAAATATTAAAAAATCAAATTATTTGAAGAATAAAATCATTAATATTCTTTTTAGTTTTATAATATTAAAAGATTACAAGGTCAATTTCGTTTTATAATACAAAACAGTACAGTTTTATGATAAGTTTGTGGAAAAATTACATTTTATAATATCAGTTTTTATATAGTCTTATAAATGATGTTTGATTAAGATAATATTTTGAAAATGAAGTATATAAAGTTTTTTTAATATTTTTGATACTGAATAATTTTTGTTTTTTTTTTCAATATAAGATTTTATGATTGCTTGTTTTGACGTATCTCATGTTTATATATAAGATGAGATTACATCTAGACATGTGTCAGTAACATGAAGAGGATCACAGGAATGAAAGAAAGCAATATCAATTATATTTTTTTAAATCATATAAATGAGAATTTGGATTTTTGGACAATAGATTTTCTTATTTAAACACGTTCATCAGAAACAGAATATTTTATGAGTGAGACATTTTAAGTTTTTGAAAATAATTTAATTTTTCAAACAATATTATTTTCCAAAAAGAAAATTTTTGTTATCTTATTAAAAATCATTTAAATTAATAATATATATTTTAAATCAAAAAATATTTACTAAATATGCATATGGTGGCTATGAACTTTCATTTTTTTTCTGAATAATGAATACAATGGGCCTTTCCACACTAGTCAGCATGCATACAATATTCACGCCCATTACCACTCGTCTCATACCCTCTTATCAATAAACTCCCCCACCTAAAAAAATTAGTTTTTGGGTAAGAGCGTATGAGACGAGTGGTAATGGGCGTGAATACTGTATGCATGTTGACTAGTGTGGAAAGGCCCAATGTATAGAAGTGTCAAAGTGTGTACGTTTTTCAAAGAAATTCTATAATGTTATTTGAAATTATTAATTATTTTGAAATAAAAAAGTAAACGATTCATATACACGAGTGTACAAATTAATTTACTTATTGATTGTAATAAAATATTATTTCATTAGCAATAAAAATATCAAATTGACGGTTTCATCAATTGCGTTGTGAGCTGGCAAACGTATTCAAGTTAACCTGTCATAGACAATTTGTTGTGTTTGTGTACAACCGGAGAACTCAATTCTCAAATATATATATATATATATATATATATATATATATATATATATATATATATATATAATTATCGTTATATCAAACTTATATTAAGCTACTACTGAACGAAAGCTTCAATAAATGTTACTATTCATTGGTATTTGGTCATACTTCACCATGTTGACCAGGCGGGTTGGTGACAATTTTTTATTCAGAGTTTATTCCCATAGGTACATTGCCTTCACTAAGGCTAAAGAGCTCCGTCTGCCCTATATCACAGACTGGAGTTCGAATACACTTCTTTCGTATGACAAGATTTTATATATATATATATATATATATATATATATATATATATATATATATATATATATATATAATATTAAAATGAAAATGTAGTATATGAAAAATAATTTTAGGTTTTCAAGTCCTAATGTTATATTTAATTTATATATCTTAATAAATTATTAAAATACGGTTTGTAGCCTATTGTATTTGAAATTGGTTACGGACAAAATTCTGAGATTAAGATTATTATTTTAGTATTCTTCATAGATGTAGATTATCTTCCATGCAAATTGATGTATGTCGTAATGTGAAATACTTTGTTCTAGAGGTTCTTTAGAATTAAGTTGTTTGCACTCAAAAATTCTTAAGCTGACGTACACAGAGCTCGAATAACGCTTTTATAAAGTAAATGTTACGACTGACTATTTTACAGTGAAATAGTTTGCACATTATTTATATTAAATGTCACAAAGAACTATATTTCAAATAATATGATGTGATATTTATTTTTTGTACAAATATACCTATAGATACATTTACATATATATATATATATATATATATATATATATATATATATATATATACATATTAATTTTATACGAGAGTTAAAAATGAAATATAACTGAAATTGAATTAAACATATATCATAGAGTTTTTAAAAATATTTTTTCATTAAACATTTGAAAATCAAAATTTTAATTACATTTAGTAAAAATATATTATTTGATAATAAACAAATTTATGTTACAATAAAACTGCTTTGACAACGGCTTATATTCAATAAAATATTAGTATTTTTTATTACAAATAAAAAAATGTAAAATTTAATTCCATGAATATAAATGAAATTAGTTTAAAAAATATTGAAATAAAATTAATAATATTATATAAAGCTATAAAATTAGTTTAAATTTATAGAAAGAACATTTATAAATTCTTAAAAATATTTATATAAACTATATATGAAAACTATTCCTTTCATTGAATGTATTCATGTAATTAAAATTCAATTCAACTTAAAATGTTTTTGATTAATATGTAAAATGTAAAAAAAAACAAATTAGAATTTGTATACAAAATAAAAAGAAAAATTAAACACATCTGCGTATTTATGAAATATCTGCACTTATCTTTTTCATTATTTATATTCAAATTAAAGGGTTTTTATCAAGTCATCATGCAAATAAAACGTGAAAACACGTTAATTGAACGTATGTGTATACAAATTAAATGTATTATAAAACCTTGCTTGTACAAAATTCGTGCATAATTTGGTGAAGTATTTCAAGTACCAGCCCACTCTTTAATCTTTTGAAAAGTGTTTTTTGAGAGAGTTTTTGATTGAATTATTTTTTATACAAAGAAGTATAATATTATTCATTTTTATATAAGTAGTGTCTTGAATATTATTAATAGATTTTATTAAGAATAGTTTATATTAACTAATGTAATATATTTTTTAATTTATTTCATTATCCATTTCTTTGATTACTTTTAACATTTATTCAATCATTAACATTGATATTCACATTTATATCATTTTATGAGTTTAAATTAATATATATATATATATATATATATATATATATATATATATATATATATATAGCAAATGCACATCAAAATAAATCATAATAAAATAATAAGGTATTAAATAATTTGATAAACGTGTATGGTACGTACGGTATTATTTGCAAAAATGAATTAATGCAAATATCTAGATTTTTATGTTCATTTCCGAGATAAATGTAAATGTGAGCATGAAATAAATTATTCTAAATGATATAAAATATTAAAAAAGATGAATATATACCGGTTCTCCGTTAATATAGAAAGACAATTCTGCTGGTGGTTTGGATGGTGCTGCTGTGCAGTTGGCTTGAAGTACATCTCCAGGAAAGTATACATCACGGTCAGTGTAAAGCATCGGCTTGGAATCAGGCAAAGCTGTGAAATATTTATCTGTTATTATTATTGTAAATATTATCATGAGCAGATTCGTTGACATGAAAAACTTTTTTTAACAGAAATGAATTTTCATTTTTAACACCACATTATGTTATAAAGTTTTAAAAAAATCATTTATTTTTCACTTTGTTGTCCATAACAATAATGGGCTAATGCGCATTTCGATGGTGATACCAAAAGGCTCTGACAATGATGACATCGCCATCGAAATACGCATTAGTCCATTATTGTTATAAAAAACGAAGTGAACAATAAGTGATTATTGAAAATTTTATGACATATTGTGATAGTGAGGGTGAAAATTCATTTGTGTTAAAGTGAATTGGCAACAATTTTAAAACAAACAGATTTTTTTAAAAAATTATTATCAATTACAATTATTTTGTATAATAATTGTTTATAATTTATAAAAAAATATGCAGACATATACAGTGCTGTAAAAATTATAAGTTCAAATAGAAATTTTATTTTCATTTTGCAACCAGTTTTCAACTATCAGATTAGAGTGTTCATCTATCAATATTGTCTCATAGATGTACTATAGAATAATAAGAATTACACTAATTCTCAGGTTGTTGTATAAACAAATAATGTTACTTAAATTCTATGTTTCTATTGTTATAAAATTTAGGTTCAGATGAGTTTGAAGACATTCTATTGTGTTGCTTATATTCGTTCATTATCTATTGACATTTTATTATATTTTGTATCTTTTAAAATATCACGTGGTAAAGAGTTAACTAAAATCGAGTAATAGAGGATTTTGGACTTAAGAAGAATGTTCAAGAGAAGAATAGACTAGAAGCTTAATTAAAATGTGGTAATTTTTTTTCTTAATTTGGAAAATCAAAATTATAGGTTAAGAAGAGGTAGGGTCGACCGAGGAGATTTATAAATATTATAAAAAGGATGATTTTATGAGAAATTTCCTCCATTGGAGCATCCTATTTGCAGATAGTGCGTTGGTTCATTATTTCTCGTGATTCTAGTCTAATGAGATAGTCGGTTTCTGAGTTAAAGAGATTCAAGTACTCAAAAACCATCCATGGACCATCAATGGACCAAATGTCCTCTTCACTTTGTATATCATTTTCAAATATAGTTTTATTTTGCAATTCTACCAAAATCTCTTTATAATGAGTAAAGCACTTTTTTAATTCTCTTAAATTTTGTATTTTGCACTGTAGAAGGATCATTTTTAATAAAATAGAGTTTTAATTATTTACCTAAATCTAGTCAGTGACATTACCGACTGACATGAACTATCGACAGATCGACATTTTAAAAAAATGTTTAGAAAAAATTAAAAAAAAAATTCCAAAAAATTTTCAAACTTATTTTTTCGCATTTTTCTTTAAGGTTCGAATTGTGGATTATCGCAATTTTTGATCCGCGTTATGTAATGTGTAACATATATTAATATGTACAAGCATAATATATATATATATATACATATATATATATATATATATATATATATATATATATATTATGCTTGTACATATTAATATGTTACACATTTATTTGGATTGTATTTTTATGTAAATAAACAAACCATATTTGATAATATAAAATCAATATAATTTTTATGATTTTCAAATAAATTGAGAGTAGTGTAAACGTAATTTCGTAAAATAAATTATTCCGGAATACTTCAATTGAAATCGGTTGTTTCAACAAACGAATTAAAAATACTCTTATTTAAAAATGAATCAAGTTTAAAAATACTTCTGTCTGCAAAATTATTGAAATGAACGAAATGAATGTATTTAGAGTTGGTAGATGGAAATAATATTTACTGATATGATTCACGTGTATATATGTGTAGAGTGTTAATAATTTAAAGAAATTGAACGAAAATGTTATGTATTACACTGAAAGTATTTGTTTATGTTTGAAAATTTATTCGAGGTGAAAAACGGATTCTAAGGTAAAACGTGTATACAACAAAATAAATATCAAGTATTTATTTTCTTTAATATTTGTTTTTCTAAATTAAATATTTTATCCAAGTAGATACACTGACTGAGAAATTAAAATAAATATAATGTTGTACAGATTTATAAAATTTAAAATACCATGTAATATATTGGAAATCAATTGTTATTAAAAATCAATTGGAATTCAATTGTTGCTTTGAGCTTTATATCATTTAGATTTAATATTCATGAAAGTTGTATGATTGGATGTTTGTTGTTAAGTATACTATTATTAAATAGATTAGCTGAGTTTTAAGATACTTTAAGTATATGCTATGTTTATAATAAATGTCTAAACTTTATTTTAGGTTTTTACATTAAAATTTATTTTTTTAAATTAGTTTTCATTGCCTAATTGTTATTTATTAAATACAAAATTGAAAAAATCAAATTCTAAAAAATGTAGGTAAGAATATAAGAAGACTATATAAATTTTTAAACAGTATTTAATAAAATTTTGCCAAAATTATATTCTATTTTCAATTTTAATTATAATGTTTATGTACATGTAGACACTATTAAGCAAAAAAACTGAAAAATTTTAAAAGATCTAATTTAAACGTGACCAATCAAAAAAACTGTATGTATAATGAAATTATTCTATGTGAAAAATAATTAAGTAGAGAAAAAATTAAGAATTTTGAGGAATTACTTTCAGTTTGTTTCAAAAATCAAGAAAAAATAACCTTTAAATTTATTGCTAACACAGATAATTGGGGTTCATAGAGAAAGAAATAAATAAAAATGCTATCAAAATATAAGTTTAAAGTTTTTTAATTTGTGGTATTTCTTCTTATACTTTTGATTATAGCTTGATAATGATTTTTTAATGATTTCACACTTTTTTTAAATGTCCTAGCGGTATAGTGATAGATTTTTCAAGAATTGTAGATTTTAGCTCCCGAATGTGGCTTGGAACGGGTTGTCAATTTTAAACAAATTTTTTAGTTTGTTCTATAAGTACTCGATCGGGTTAAGATCTAGGCTTTTGATAGACCAAGTCATAGATTGTATATTCTTCAAGATAAGGTGATATCGAAGCGAAAAGTTATGAATGAGTATTATTTTGCCACAGCAAACAACTTTCGCTGATGAATTCCGCGAAAAAGAGGACATTTTTCGAATATATTTGCAATATATTACTAAGCAGTTAAAGGCCCGTTTTCAATAAAAAATAAATTTGATTTTGTTTCATGTGAAAGGTCTGCTTAAATCATTA
>CP092087.1:58400871-58410871 GCA_029203775.1 Neoneuromus ignobilis | reverse complement strand
TGCGTGTATTTATATACACTGCAAACTACTAAACGAGATTTTGCTCACAAACGATCGCAACAGTTGTGCAAACAATCGCAAGAAGATGAAAACTTGTAAATTCAACGTGTAATCGTCGGAGCAACAAGGACGTATACTCACCAATGACGGTCATCTGTTGGGATACGACAGCTGTGGAGAATAACGGCGCCTCTGAAGTCACCTCACAACTAAAGTTTCCGGCCAGGTTAAGGCTCACAGTCCTCAGCGACACCTGCGTTGAATTCGACAACTTCTCCTGTAATTTAATGGACAAGTATAATACCCTGTTAAGACAAGTATAATGCCACGTAATATCATGTATGTGGTAACAGCAAGCAAGTTGATGTACGTATTTATTATAGATCTGTATTAATTTTGCACATTTAATTATAGAACGCCTGGAATGAGGTTTACAAACATATTTGTGTACTGCGGCCCTTTATACGGTCATATGTATGCATAAAGGATGTAAAACGGGATGCTGTGATTTTATAATGTTTAATAGCATGTAGTGTTTGAGATGCTCCGTATGCAAAAGGTGCATTGCATTTGACCTCAGTAAAGCATTAAGGATAAATAACCACTTTATGATATCATAAACAAATTATGTTTTTTATTTTTTTAATTGTAATTACATAAATTAAAAATCTATTTAAAAAATATTTTTTTTAATATTATTGGTAATAAAATATTTAGCAACTTTTTATAATGTGCAGAAAAGTAAAATTATAAATATTATTTTTGTTTGTTTTCATATTTAGATGAATAGTTTAAGATAAATATTGTATATTGAATATTTAAATTTTTCGACGATGTATATATATATATATATATATATATATATATATATATATATATATATATATCAACATCACATCATTAAGTCCATATCAATCCACTACTGGATGAAAGCCTCAATGAATGCTATCACCATAAATATGTATATATATATATATATATATATATATATATATATATATAAATCATTGGGTTAATTAAATGGGAAAAAATCATTGTGTCTTTATAATTTATTTAATAGAGATTTAAAATGGAATTAATTTATCAAAGGCTACTTGTTTTAGTTTTCCTAAGTAAAAATGATATTTATATTATAAAAAAGATGTGAGAAAATATTCTATTTTTCATAAAATTTATGAGTTTGGAAGATATGACATTTTGAAACAAAATATACTTTTGAATTTCAGAAACATTTCAATTTTTTATTTGCTTTCAAAGAAAGATTAAATAAAACAGAATAATTTCAGTAGGTGAAAATATGATATTAAAATTATTGAATTCAATCAATTACCTTATATATATATATATATATACACAGCTAATCTCCATATAAAATAGTCGTTAGGTTTCTAAAAGATGCCGTGTTATGCGAATTCGTGTTATATAAAAAAAAGAACTAGTAAAAAACAAGGTTAAATTCCAAAAATTAAAAAATAATTGATATAAACTACAATATTACATATTAATATAACTAATGCTTTCTTTTTCATCACTGCTAAGCACCATTAAACGAGGGCGTTTTCTTTATGGCAAAATAACTTCATCTTATGATCTTTCTTCTGTTACTCTTGATTTATATGGTCTACTTTTTGGGAAAAATCTGTTATTTTCGTTTGTTTGCTTTTATCTGAAAGATCATTATAAATTTCGAGCTAAGCATTTGTGAAGTTCTCTCTTTAATTTTGTACCTTTTTCAGTGGAAGGATTTGCATTTAAAAAATAGAATTCTAATTGTTCGGCTAAGTTTAAGCCTTTCTTTGTGGTTTTTAGGATAACATTTTTAATTTTTGTGTTTGCATCTCTGCTATCGTCCTCTGCATTAATTTGATTTATCTCAGATATCATTTCCACTAAATTTCCTCCATCTGCCTCTTCTTCCACTAGTCATTCTTGAATATCTTCAAGATTTATATCATCAAAATTCTCAAACCATGTTATATTAAACGGGGATTTCTCCCAATTCTCCAATATTAGAAAATATTTAGAAATAGTACAAATATTTGTATAAGGAAGATATATGGATAAATGCTCATTATGAGGATTAAAAAAAAACACACATGTCTGTTGAGTGATTGATAAGGGTGAGTGAGAATAAAAAAATCTTAAAAAGAAACAATACAGACATAAAAGATCTTTCTTGAGAAAAACAAGCAACAATTAAGAAAATTAGTCAGTATGAAAATATTTTTAAACATGAAATATATGTATATTGAAATAAAGTACTCATTGATTTTTTATTATTTTTTATAGTACATAGATGATAATAAATAATAATAAATTCGGAATTGATTTTTTATTAAAGTAATTAACATTAATAAGAATTAGAGTATATATATATATATATATATATATATATATATATAATTATATATATTAAAATTTTATCACGTAATGAATTCTGAATAATGATTAAAAAATATATATTAACGAGTATTAGGCCAATATACACTTGTAGATTATAAACATTTTTAATTTAAATTAATATAAAACGTGATAAATTTGCAAATACAATCAATGAAACAAAAAGATAAATATAAATATTTCGTATTATTGAAAGTATCAAACTATTATGTTATTATTACGATGGTATCAGACTGTTGTGAAAATTAGAGTTGAGAAAAGGGATGTGGCAATAATTTCCAGTTGGTGCTTTTATTCGAAATGATAGGAAAGGATTATCTATAAAACAAATATATTTAAAAACATTAAATTACAGTAAAAATGATCATTCTTAATAAATAAAGGTTTAATCATAAAAAATTATGAACTTTTTTAAATAGTTTTTAAATACGAGGGTCGTTTGATAAGTATGGTTAATTAATTTATGTTTAATTTAATTAATTAATTTAATTAAATTTTCCAATTTAGTTTTTCTGACTTTTTTACCATACTTATCAAACGACCCTCGTAGAACTTGTTTTAAACCATTGAATTGATATATAAATTTATATATAGGTGTTTTTTAAGCGTGATAGAACTGTAAAATGGAATCCCTATCGAAAGTTCTATCTAACCTAAAAACATCTTTATCATACCTTATATATACATACACACATTTATATATATAAAGATGTTTTTTTACATTAGATAGAACTTTCGATACAGATTCAATTTAAAGTTTAATCACACTTAAAACACACACACACACACACACACACACACACATATATATATATATATATATATATATATATATATATGTGTGTGTGTGTGTGTGTGTGTATGTGTGTGTGTTGGAAAAATACTAAAAAAATAAAATTCTAACAAAAAGTCATTAAAAATTTACATTTTTTAAATGAGAACTTTATTATTATTATTACTGTATTTTTTTGTTACTCCAGTTAAATATTATGACTAATTTAACTCTAACTCCTTGTTTAAAGCCGTTTAGTTTTCCACAAAGGCACAAACTGCAATTATGTGCAGTTAGAATGATTCAGTAGAGCGGTTATGACTATAAAGAGTAATGTTTACTTTAACATTCATTCCTTGTTTATTAGGACAATAAAAGTCAAGTGTAAATTTGATATACGAGACATAGCGGGATGAAGTAATTAGTCCATGTAAAATAAATCTCGAATTGTTTTAAAAATTAGATTATTTTTATTCGACTTTAATTTATTTATCTGAAGATGTACTTTCGTAATTATTTTTAATTTATTTATTTATCAAGAATATCACATTTGTTCAGTGATTTAGTTCAAATCAAAATTAGATAGTAATTCAAAATTATCCTCAATTTTCAGTTAAATCTTATTTTTTTTAATTGAAACAGTAGTAATGTAGATTTAAAATACTTGTACTAGATATTTAAAAAAATATTAAAATTACAAAAAATAAATTATTGAATGTTGAAGTAATATTTAAATAGTTAAAAAATTAAGAGTATTATTTTTTTAAAATTTATATTATTTAAAGAAATTTTTTGGTTATTATTAATATTCACAAAAAATGCAAGTATTATAAAAGAATATAACTCATTTCATTAATAAAGTAATTCCATCAAACCTTTTAATTAGAAAGTATAACGGTGATAATTTAACTTTTATTTGACCAGAACTATTGCTAACTAGTCAATTAATATTCAACGATTTCGTTAATATGTCTGAATATGTTCAGAAAACTAGTTTGATATGCAAGTGAGTTTACATATAATCGTGTGTTTCAATACAGAATACGAGTTAGACAATTATTTCTGAAAGTGGGTTTATGTATTTCATAAATTGTATATTCATACGTAAACATATACAAACATATACGCACACACACACACACACATTATATACATATATATATATATATATATATATATATATATATATATATATATATATATATGTTGTGCATTAATAACTAGATTTATGAAATTTAATCATTATCGTTCCAAGTTAATGTCGTTATGATAATATGTTGTTTATGTATTTTAATTGTGTTAGATTTTGTATTAAATCTAGCTGTTTAATAGTAATAGAAAATAAATAGAATTGTGAGGGTCATTCTATCTAATTATATACAAATAAATCAAATTGTGTGGGTCATTTAATTTCATAATGTTATAATATTAAATATTATCTCTAATCTCTTTTCTTACTTCATATAAATTTGATATTTTTATTTTCTTTATCATTTGATTAATTATTAATTAATATACGTAAGTAATGAAAATCTCATATATATATATATATATATATATATATATATATATATATATATATATATATATATATATATATATATACACAGGTAACCCCCATATAACACGGCACTTCTATAACACGTTTTCGCTCTAACACGGTTCGAGAATTGGGGAAAACCCTCATACAACACGGCAACCTAGAACACGGGTTCATTTTAACACGGTTTGAGAATTAGATAAAACCCCACGTTTTGTTCTTAAAAAAATTAGTACAACGTTTAATTTTTTTTAAGAACAAAATTCGAAATTAGGGAATTCCCCGTACAACACAGAACGAAATAAGAGCTTTAAAGTGCATAAGATATCTCATTGGACATTTTTCATTTGAGCGTGTATGTCGTATCAGATTTGCCTGCAAAATTTTGAAATTTATTTGAATTTGAAATTCATTTTATTTGTGGAGTATTAAGTACATTTTAAAACTTTACTGCATTATTTTTACTACATTATACACATTCTTACTACATTACTACTTTTATTTTTACTACATTATACACAGATTAAAAATTTTCGGGTGCGTATTATTCAACCTTTTTTAAGAATAGTAATTATGTTTTTCATTTTTGTGAATTAATTCGTAGCCCTAAGCTGTGTACGGTGGAAATAAAACAATATCTTTACAAACACATTTCATCTCGCTAGAACAAAAATTACAGATTTTACTCTTAGTTAAAAGTAAACAATCTAAAATAACAGATTTTTTGCGAAAAGTAGAGCATAGAACTCAAGATAATGTTGAAGAAAGTTCAGAGGATGAGGATATATTGTCAAAAAGAAAACGCCCTCGGTTAATGATGTTTATTAGTGATAACGACGAAAATATTATTTAATACATATTAATATGTAATACTTTTGATGACAATTGTTTTAATAAATATATTTCTCCTAATTATAAAAATATAAGAGAATGTTTTTCTAATTTTTGGAACTTAACTCCATTTCTTGCATTAGTTCTTTGTTTCGTATAACACGGATTCGCATAACACGGCATTTTTTAGGAACGTAACAACCGTATTATGCGGGGGTTATTTGTATGTATATATACATATATATATATATATATATATATATATATATATATATATATATATATATATATATATATTGGTCATGTAATATGAAATGTCGAATTATTCAAAGAGAAATAAGAATTGATTTTTTAATTTAAACAAACATTTTATGCATTCTTGTCAACGCGTTTCAAAAAAAAAATTCCTCTTTTGAAAAAGTTGCGGTCTTTAGAAGACACAAAGTCTGTAAAGGTCCTTTCAACCTCATTCATATTACGAAAGGTCATATTTTGTATGTAGTATTCCAAACTGCGAAATAAGTGGTAATTTGTTGGTGAAAGATCAGGCTAGATGGAGCATGTGGTAGGATCTCGTAGCCTATGAGTAATAATGATTAAATTTGGTTATCTCATAAATAACATAGTTTTTTGTAGAAAGTTTTGAAATGAAAATGACATTTTCATTTAAAATTAAAATATATTTTTCATTATTATTTACAACTTCCTCTAATCTTAATTTTAAATATCCAATACACTAGCGATAACATTTTTTGGTTTTACGCTAAAGAATAAATCGAGCTCTCTTAGAACATTAGTCTGTATTAAACTGTTTCTCACTAATGCAGTTTTGGAGACTTTGGAACAGTAGATAATCTGATGATGTCAGGTTGGAAAAATACGACGAATATGTCATAATTTTCCTTTTAAACTTTCTCATTTTGTGGAACATTCTCGTACTATATAAAACCAGGTATTTTCATGATCAAAAAGTGTGTTTTTTCTGTTGGCTAGTATAGGATTTTTTTTAGATTGCTTTACTAGGTCTAGTTGTTTACAAAATAACATTCTCAAAATGGATTATTTGTTTGGTAGTAATTAATAGTTAATAATTCCATCCATATTCCACCAAACCAATAGTATTAAGTTACTTGAATGGAGTCCTTTTTTCGGCCGTGGAGATGGTGTTTTGTTGTGGTAAACCCATTGTATTCGGCATTTAATACTATTATAAATAATCCATTTTTTGTCACTAATAACAAATCGATTCAAAATGTCTCCTTTTTCAATCTATATAATTGAAAATGTCCATTAGTTGTTTCAGATAAAGCTCCAATAACTTCCAAGGAACTCACTGACCCATCGAAAACTATTGGATCAATGCAAAAGTTCAATTGCGATTTTAAAATCAAATGCAAGATGTTATTTCTTTTAATTAAATGATTTTATTAATCATTTAAGTAATCTCCATCGCATTCTTTAATTTTTTCCAACAATCTTCTAATTTATAGATTCCATTTTTATAGAAGTTGTGTGGTTTCGAGGCGAAGAACGAAGTAAGGTGACTTCTGACTGCTTCTACATTGTCAAATTTTTTACCGTTTAAAATGTTCTGCAGCGATAGAAATAAGTGATAATCTGAAGAGGCAATATTTGGAGAATACGGCGGATGCTGCATAAGTTCCTATTTTAATTACTTCAGTTTTCGTAGAGTCAGTTTTGTGACATGTGGATTCGTGTTGTAGTGGTGGCAGATGATGTCTTTTAAATTTGTCAAAATCAGACGTTTTTCATTAATTGCTGAGACAATTTTAGTCAACTGTGACCAATAATTTTCCGCATTGATAGTCTGACCAAGTAGGAGCAGTCCAATATAAATAATGCCCTTGCCATACCATTAAACAGATAGCATCACCTTTATCGGATGTAAGCCAGCCTTGGCCACTGGTTCCCCGCTCTCATTATTTTTTTTCCAAGTCCGCTTACCCTGAACGTTGTTGTAGAGAATCTATTTTTCGTCGCAAGTTATAGTACGATCCAAAAAAGGCTCTCTTTTAAGACGTCTAAACAAAAGAAACGACCGCAACGACACGATTTAATTTATTCCTTTTGGCCAATGTATGTGGTATCCATGTATCGAGCTTTAAAGTAAAACCAAGGTTCTTTAAATGACAAAAAGAGGTCGATTAGTCAACGTTCAGTTTTTTGACGATCTTTTCCGTCAAAATGCGTGAATTATCCTCAATTAAAGTACACAAAATGTCATCATCGACCTTGGTAGGGTTTTCAGAACGTGATTGGTCGTCGAGGTTAAAATCACCCAGTCGAAACTTAGCTAACTATTTTTTCACAGTCCGAAGTGTTGGAGAACGGGCTAAATAAACTTCCCGAATGTTTTTCATAGCAGCGCCAATAGTTACTCCTTCTGATACTCGTATAACATGACATGACACAAATGTACGTTGTCAATGTCCATTTTCAAAATTTTATCACGTATACAAAACGAATCAAAACAAATGTGGTTGTCGCTTAAATAATATTTACGATTGCCATCATTCCAAAAAATGCAAAAATACATATAATAATCAACAGCACCACCATGCGGTTTTCTAAACGGTATCTAACGGAATCGGACACGAACTTTTGCAATGATCCAATATACTGATCTAATCAAAACCAACTGACACAACTTAAAAACTTTTCTAATTGCTTTCAGATATTGATGGACCTTTTTTGCTATAATTGGGAAATAATTCATCATTTATGTTGACCAACACGGAAATGCTGCATTACTTATGGGATAATTCAATACAATACAATAGATGTAAAGAACTGCAAAAAAATCCAAACTAAATAAGTTTTTCAGATAATCTTTTCTGAATGAAAGATGACATACGGTATAAGGAGAAATATTATTGATTAGTGTTTTTATGTGTTTACGAGAATGTACATACAAACAAGATAACATTTTCATCAGGCATTTAAAGACGTGGAATTATTAGCAGTTATATCAAAACATAATACATTATTAATGATATGTTTCAATGAAGGAAAAGAATAATTTATAAGATGAACATCCGGCGGTTCATTTGAATAAATAAACTTGGCTGACGATCAACTTTCTCTATGATGGAATACAAATAAATTGTTTACGTACAAATATTTGTGAAGCGTCACGAGAGAAATGATTTTTTTTTACTTACGTCGACATAGATGCCTGGATATGGAAATATCCTATAGGGTGGATATTCGTTCGGTACGTAGCGGTAGAATTCGCGCGTTCCGCGGTACCATTTGACGGAATAGAGTGGCACACCCTCCAGTTCGTAAAGACATAGCAGCGTGGCTGTACGACCACGTAGAACGGCCGATGGCGCCACCTGCAGGCGTACGTCCCGTAAGCACCAGCTGCCTGCGATCAAAACATATAATGCGTTTATTTCTTGCATGTACGGATGTGGTGTCAGTTTATTTGTGTAAAATTAGAACATGATTGAAATAAGCGCAACAAAAATGAAAAAAAATGTTTGACAGCGACAAAGATGATTCATTATATTTCGTTATCTGTTAATGTCTTACTTGTTTCATATTTAACAGATAAATATAAATAGATTACTTATATATATATGTATGTATATATATATATATATATATATATATATATATATATATATATATATATATATATATATATATATATATATATATATATATATATATATATATATATATATATATATATATATATATATATATATATATATATATATATATATATATATATAAAGAGGTTAAACAGGTATATTTTCCTAAATATTTTCTAATGTCTTTAATAAAATAACTAACAATCTAATCATTAAATAATTACATTTATTGAATATGATTATATATTTATATATATATATATATATATATATATATATATATATATATATATATATATATACAGTGAGTCAATAAAGAATTCCGACACTTACTAACTTATTCTTTCAGTAGAGATTAAAACGTACTGTAATGCCTTTTATTAGGAAAAAATACATTTATAAAATCTATATTTATTATTAACCAGTTGCGCTGGAATGACGTGCTATGTACGTCAATTGCTATCTGTACCAAATGTCGATAAGACGTACATAGCACGTCGTGTGATTTTTGCTAAGTTAAAATAACATCGGAGTTCAGTTAGCAAGTGTCACACTTCTGTTTTGAAGGCATACAAGTGCTTTTTTGTAGAACTTCATTAATTTTAAATATTTTCATTGAATAATAATTAATAATTTTATTTTATTATTATAAAATACTATTTTATCAAAAAACTATTTTATTCTGATAATAGCGCATCAGAAAATGTTGTACTGGATTTATGTAGACCTTTAGTTGATTTTGTACACACCCTCTTTTTAGATAATAAATTCGTATTTGTCACCAAAACTGTATCGGAAATTACATTTGCAAAAAATTAATACTATCGGAACAGT
>CP092087.1:58263371-58390871 GCA_029203775.1 Neoneuromus ignobilis | reverse complement strand
GTAGCTATTCTTATCTTCCTATATCGATTTTTACTATTCGTAAATGTCGTTTATTTTTATGTTACTGAATTTTCAACGTCGGAAGCTATTACTATATAAATATTTCCATCTCATTACACGAAATTCATACCGATTTTTGTTTTCTACATTGAAGTTTTAAAAGAAGATAAATAGGTGCTGTAGACGTTTCAATAATTTATAGTCTTTGATTAAATGTTTTTCATACAACCTCAATCTGTTTTTTGTTAATATTATTTAATAATTTTCGTCATTATACACTTTTTATATAATTTTACTATAAAGAAATAATTATTAACAAAAATGAATTATAATTAAATATAACGAGTGCAAAAAACTTTTCAGTTAATTATCACTGTATATTTTATTCAACAAAAACATATAGAGTTTTTTTGCTGAATATACTGTATAAAAACTCATTGAATAAAAAAATGTAGTTATGTACCAGGAATTCAAATATGGATCAATGACCTGTGTATAGTGAACGATGACCCGGCTTCGAGTCTCTGTCAAAACAATGTTTTTAAGATACGTTGTTGATATACAAATATATGTATATATATATATATATATATATATATATATATATATATATTATATGTGTGTGTGTGTGTATGTATTTGGTATTTTTTATATTATTGATTTCAATACAAGCACATCGTAGTATACAAATTGAAAGTTACGTCAGTGGGTACATATCATTTTTAATGAAAAACTGTGATTATGTCGAACGAACGAAACTTAGTAAGTTGAAAAAGAACAACTCATGTCGTACATATGCACGCATATGTATGCAAATGTGTTTCGAGGGTGATGTGTGCTATACGCGTGTAGCTATTTTTTATATTCGTTTTTTTTCGTTCTTCCTTACCCAATTTTATGTTCTGTGTTTTATGTTACATGAGTCGGTCTACTGTTTTACACATATATTATGTAAAATTCTCTTTTCAGCAAACCGTGCGTGAAAGGGGAAGACAGCATTTACGAGGCGTCATATTGTTTGACCGGACCACATATATATATATATATATATATATATATATATATATATATATATATATATATATATGTTTGTATTTTAAATGAACGAAAATATGTCTTTGAGAGTGAACATTGAAATCATTGTGTAGAGTACGTGTACGTACGGGTTTCAGCAGGCGTCTACTTTTTTTTTCACTTTGGTCTGGACAGATATATCTTTGGAATATTTAGATTTACGAGTAGCTTTTGTACATAATACGTTTGATTAATGTCCGTGCTTTATTTTTCTTTGTATATAAAATATATGTTTTATTATTTTGTGTTTGTAAACCTAATGCTTATTTCAAAATTAGTTTCGAAATTCTCAAAAGCAAAGCGAAAGAATGTGTTTCATGATGTATTTCATTCAAGTCCGGTATTCGTAATTTAATACACGAAGGACAAAAAACTTGTAACAGTAAAGAATATTTTACAGATATATATATAAAGATTTTTTTTAATTTCATTTTTGTAATGAAAATATAAAAATATGTTGTTGATAAAATCTGATAAAAAGATTTATTTGTTCTATTTAAATAATAATATTGTTCATTATAAGATTACTTGTAGTGCAATATTTAAGCATATAATTTTCGATACTTTCATAGCGTTAATATTTTTTTTAGACAATATACCTAATAAAAAGTTTCTTTTATTAAAAAATCATCAGAAAATAATAAACTTTATTTGATCTGTTATCAAAATTACACAAGTGAATCTTTTGTCATTGTGAGAAACTGTACATGTTTATATTTTTAGTTTACCAAACCATGAAAAATATAATGAGCAATAGATTCTTTAAACATTTTATTCTTTCGATAACTAATAGTAGATATATTATAATCACATTTTTATAATATAGATTTTAATTCATAATTTTTTTAAGCGGTTTAAAATAAAGAAATTTTTAAATACAATATTTTTTATGGTGATTAGTTTAAAGAAACCGTTTAATTTATTTCCTTGTAAAAATTCTTAAAATTAATAACAGAAATATCATTAAAATTTAAAATTAAATATGAAAAAAAGCATGAAAAAATTAATGAAAATTAAATTTCATAGCTCAAACATCTAGGTGTTGCGTTTAGAAATATTTTTGTTGGTCGCTGAAAAGAAAGTACATAGATGAATTTCTTATCCTAATATGATTTTATAAAAATATTAAATAATTATTTATTGCTATATTTTATTTTATAATGGTACTTCGATAGCCATATAATTTAGAGATTTATTACTAATTAAAATAAATAACAAGTGATTATAAAACATTTTTAGTAATTTTTATTTTGCCGAGTAACTGATTCATTTGTGTAAAACTGAATAAAGTTTTAATTGAATATTGTTAACATAAAATTTATGATTAAATATTATATCTATCTATTTATCAATATATATATTGGATTGAGTCATAAATAATTTCGGGTTTTGCATGTCAACTTTAATTTTTAATAAAAAAAAAACAGTTGTTTTTTAATCAGTTATACCTATATTCACCATTATTTGCAATAACTTGTTGCTATTAGCTAAGTAGCTCTTTCATGCCCTTTGAATATAATTTTGATAGTTTTGACTTGAAAAGTTTTTGACAAACTTTCGAACTTGGTTCTCATTTAAGAAATTTGTGTCCATTAAAATATTTTGCAGTGAGTTAAAAAGATGATAATTAGATGGTATCAGGTGTGGTGAGTATGACGAGTGGGAATGAACTGATCATCCAAGTTCCTATTTTTTTTCTGAGTTACTCTTACTGTATGAGATCTTACGTTTTCATTGAGGAGAATAACGTTTTTCATATTGACGAGGAGCAGGACACTTTTCGATCAAACTTTGGTGAACAACATACAGCTGTTGGACGTACAGTTCTGCATTTATTATTTCATCCCGGTTTAAAAATTCAACATGAATAATTCCACGACGATCCTACCACACACACAATATTATTATTTTTCTATAAAGCTTAGCCTTTGGGTTCGCTTCTGGATGCTTATCCTTATCAACCTAATGCCTTTTGGGTAGAATATTGTCGTATGTAATCCACTTTTTATAGCTATTAATTATTTTATCCAGAAATAGGTCTATCTTGAAATAAGATTTATCGCTATTGATAGCCGATCTGTTTCGTTTCTTTTACTAAGATCGTATGGAACCCAAACACCAAATTTGCTGACTTTACCCATCTTTTTCAAGTTATGATATATAGTAAACTGAGACGTGATTAACTTCCCTGCTAATTCTCGAGTTCTTTGGCGTGGATTATATTCCACCAACGATCCTAGAGTGTCTTTATTAAAGTTCGAAAAGATCCCTAGTATAAGTTCATCTTTGAATGACGTATCTCCAGAACGAAATTTTGAAAACTAATTCGGTATTAGACGGACAGTTATGATTCATTCACTATTCACACTGCATATTTTTCGCTTGTCTCCGTAGCATTCTTTCGCTGTTTAAACTCCCATAACATTACATGGCGCATGTGTACGTTCCATCCTTCCATTTCACTATTAATAATTTATTATTTGAATACGATGTATAACCTACGACTATCGTAACAAAACTGAGTATTATTCACTTAATTCAAACAAGTAAAAACTTGTCATATGTGGTGAGTCATTAGGATGAGTAATTTCATTAAATCTTGTTCTCAATAACGAAAATTATTTATAACTTAATCCAATATATATATATATATATATATATATATATATATATATATATATATATATAGAGGATCATCCAAATGTGACGCCTAGATTTGTGTTTTATTAAAAAGAAGCATTTGTATAGGGTGGTATATAGAGAAATGTGTGTATAGTTTCTTTTAAATAAAACACAAATCTAGGCGTCACATTTGGATGACCACATATATATATATATATATATATATATATATATATATATATATATATATATATTTATATAGGGTGATATATACAGAGTGACCTAAATGAGAGTTATATTTATTTACTTACTATCATTTACTCTTCTTAAGTTTAATTTGCGCCATCCTATATACATACACACACACAAACACAAACACATACCCACACAAACACATACACACACACACACACACTCATATATATATATATATATATATATATATACATATTTATGTATTTAGTTTCTATCTATCTTTTTATCTAAATTATTAACTAATTTATTATTAAATAAAAAACTGAAAATACTGTATAATTAAAGTAAAAGTAAGTTTATTAGTTCGAATTAATAAGTCTGATTTATTACCTTGCTTTAGAATTACAATATAATAAATACTGTTTTCTTCTTTTTCTAATTTTTAATATATATATATATATATACAAATATATATATATATATATATATTAAATAACTGTGAATTTAACATTTTTAATCATTTGAATTTTTGCAATGTCACTGTACGAGGTTCGTTTGATAAGTATGGTAAAAAAGTAAGAAAAACTAAATTGAAAAATTTAATTAAATTAATTAATGAATTAAATTAAACAATAAATAAATTTACTATACTTATCAAACGACCCTCGTATATAAGCTTATGTTTATAATATATTTTTTATTTTTATATTTATAAAAAAATTATAATAAATTATATGTTAAATAAAGATATATAATGAGAGCAATGGTTATCAAAATACACATTTGGACAGTATGTGTACATCTATTTTTAACAAAATTTATTACACTTCGTCATAAATGAAACATAATAGATGACCTTTATCAAGTAATTTATAAAAAAACGACTTCATATGATGAACACATAATGCGTTAGAGTTTATAATGTGTATTATATTTCAGCTTAGTAAAAAATGTCATCATATACTTTTAAGTATATCGTTTCAAATAGAGATTTAGGCACATTTTTGTGTATGTGTAACATGAAGCAAGTACCTGTCCACCTTCTAATAATTCTCGTTTCTCCCCTACGTTTATATTCAACTGTTCCCAATGGTGTTATAAAAACATGCATTTCGTATTAAATGTTTTACGATAATATGAAAAACATATCACACGAGAGTTTTAAATATAAATAAAAGTAAATTGAAATATACATTTTTAAATATTGCATTCATGCGTGTTTTTTAAATTGTCAGATTAGAATATGTTTTTATAATATTTTCAGTTTTATTTATTTTTCTTTCCGTGCCAAAGTTGAATTTCATTATGACTCTATATGGAGTATGTCAAGCTTTTTTAATTGAGTTTAAAAATAATGTTGTTTTCATGTGTCAATTGTGTGTTTTATTTTTTTTATTTACCTTTTTGTGTAGTACACTGAATGAAAATCGAATCTCTGTTGTGATTAAACGTACTTTTTCCATTCTATTTTTTGATAAATATGAACTTTTAAGCTATGAAAAATATTCCTAGAGTAACTATACATACCATATAAAAGATTAATCATTAATTCTTAAACACGCTATATTAATTAGTTTATTTTTATGATGATGTGAAGAAAAGTTTAAAGAAATATAATTTCAATAATAAATTGAAAAGAATAATAAACGTAATTCAACATTTATTTGAATTTTAATAAAGAATTCAAAGTTTCAAAGAGATATTTGCTTGAAGAGAATTTGAAATTATGTTTGATATAAACAAGTTAAACATTTGTTATCAAATAAAATTAAAATATTTTAAAGATATTGTTTAAATAAAAAACATCTTCAATAAGTTTGAAAATAGTTTTATATTTCTAAAAAATTTAAAAATACATTTTGGAGTAAAAATTAACAGATTAAATTATCAATACGATTTTTAATTTCAACGTAAATTGAAGTTTTAAATTAATCAATAGATTAATATAAAAGTTTTTAATACCAAATTTCATTAAAATACATCAAACATCATACATGGCATCTATTGTGTTTTATTCGAATATAGCCAGAGGTTTCATGAAATACATGGATTGATAATTGGAGAAGTACATTCATTTAACAATTTATACAGACACATAAAATTGCACAGTACTTTATACACAATATATAATTATATATATATGTATGTGTGTGTGTGTGTGGATGTGGGTGAATGGGTGGTTTGTGATCGTGCATGTTGATATAGTTTTTTAAAATATATATATATATATATATATATATATATATATATATATATATAACTGAAATAATCAAAGAATACTTTATGATTTATAAGATTTTAATATTTTTGTAATACTGAGCTAAGTTCAGTTAAAAAAATTAAAATTATAATTATTAATTGATAAATTTGTTCTATAATAATATATTTTTTAATCTTTTTTCATTTTCTTAGGAAAGTTTTGATAGGAAAGATAAAAACCAATAAAAATACATTAAAATATCTGCAAATGGAAGTACTAAGAAATAAATTTTAATTTTTTGTTAATATGTAATTTAATAAAATCAATATTTTTGAAATATATTAATACAATAAATAACTAGAAAATTTTATACAATAACCGATAATGTTTTTTTTAGAAAAAATCAATAAACAAATATTAAAATATTAAAACGTAATTATTTGTTTTGGTACTATAAAAAAAATTAAACAATATAATTCAATTGCCTTCAATATAACAATATTTTATAAAATTGTCTAATAATCACTTATTTTTTTTTCTTAAAAGATGTTGAGTATTTCGATAGCTGTACTCTCATAGTTAAAATGTTGCATTATAAAATATTTTACAATGCACTACTCTGATAGCGATGTCATCGAAATGGATATCAGTTTCTAAACAAATAAAGTTAACAATAATTAACTATTGGATAATTTTATGAAATCTTGTGATGTTAGGGGCAAATGATTTATTAGTATTAAATTTAAAAAAAAGTTTTATTACAAAAAAATGTTTGTTTTAGTAAACAATTTACTTATTCAGTAAAAAATTATACATAAAATATTAACTTTGTAATTAAATTTTATTTTTCAGTATTCTTTATAGATATTTGTTAATGAACTTAAATTTTTACATTTTTGAAATAAGATTGTATCGTTATTTTTTCGATATATAAGTGGCTCAAACGAGACTGAAGAGTTTAGACATATATTCACTTTCCTACAGTCATTTATTATCCTTCAGTCTTATTTGGGCTAATATATATATATATATATATATATATATTATTTTCTGTATGTTTAATTATTAGTGCTTGCTATTCATTTTTCTCACAATTTATACATGTATTTATGTCTAGGTTACAAAACACAAACTGATTCTTTAATATAGTTGATAATTTTTAAAAACAGGGTACTTCGCCCATTACACGCTTTACTCGTCGACCCCTGAACTTGTAACAGTGTATGAAGCATCATTAATTTATTTCATAAAATTTATACTTCCGTAATTCTCGGAAAACTTCAAGAAAGTTCAGAAACAAAATTTTCACATCAATATGGAGGCGAAGATAGAAAACTATTCTTTTTTCAAATATTAGGTTGGCAAATATCTCCCTTCCGCCTTCTGGTCTTTTGAATTTCTCAGCTATGTACAAAAAAAAAGCGGAAGGGAGATACTTGCCAACCTAATATAAAAATATGGATTTAGATTAAGAAATATGCAAAGCATTAGTAATCATTTTTAAAATAATTAATACTTCCTCAACATATGATTTGTGTTTAATATTTCCTATAATATAATTGTTGCTCATTTAAATGTTATTATTATTATTATGATTATTAATTATTTTTGAATTATGTTATCCATATTAATGAGATCGAATGATGTATTAAACGAGACTTTTTTTAAGAAAAACAAATATGATATGTTAAAAGATCATATTTGAATTTTAGGATATTAGCAGTACGGTGAATATAATTTTTATTTTTTTATTTGCACAAATAACATATACACACATACATACAGATATATATATATATATATATATATATATATATATATATATATATTGACATATATAGTATATATTTGTATGCTTGAAATTCCATTACTTGTGATTTTTTTGAAACAAAAATTTAAGTGCATGTGGTTGACAAACCATTTGATACTCTTAAATTAATGGAAATGTGGACTTGTATAAAGGACAGCTATTGAAACCCTTCCATTTCGATAATATGTTAAAAAAATCACTCAACGAATATACTACTTTTTCTATCGCGGAAAATGCGAATGAGATTATGGAACCTCCGCATCTGAGACGTGCATGCAAAATTACAACGATCCTTGCTCGAGGCCGAAACGTTTTATTGAAAGTATTACGAAGTTCAGTAAATTGTTTCGATCTGTATTACTAAACATAAGTGGTAAGAAATTTAATGCGTTCTTATTCTATAGGCAATTCGAAAAATATAGCTTATTTCTTTATAACCTAATTTTATTTTCAGTTACAGTCATTTTTTAACTTTAAATTATAGACTTTTATTATTAAAAAACTATTACTATTGATCGATTTTTAAAAAAAATATCATTTTATTTTTATTTCAATATTATTATTAACAGAGTTCAAATAAATAATTATGTATAGAAAAAATATTAATATTATTGAAATTACTTCTACTAATTTTTGTTCATTCTGGTAGTTATTAAGAAAAATATTTACAATGAATTTATTCTTATAAAATTTATTTGATATTTTGATTAATAATGATATATATATATATATATATATATATATATATATATATATTGTGTTATTAAATGCAGTACTAAGATTAAAGTTTGTTAAACTTTTAAGACACTTGTTTCCTTAATAAATGATGATATTTGTTAGAAGCTTGAATTGGAATTTTAAATGCAAACGAGGTTTAAGAGAGTACGTGTACTTTTAATGTAAACAAGTCTTAAGGAAGTTTTTTTCAGAAAATCTTGTTTTTTCCAGGAAGTGAACTGTATATAAAAAGATAAAAACTATACAAAAAAGAAACGATCATTATTGTTGTCCCAATTCTAAAGAAAAATAAATAGCATAGAAAACAGGTTGTGAAGGAATTATTACACAATATATTATTATTTGTTGTATATTTATTTGTTGTTATTTTTTTATATAAATTTTATTTCAATTACTATATCACTGAACTGTTATTTTAACTTTTATTTCGTATTTTTTTAATTAATATTTTATGTTCTTAAAATTTGATTTTATTCTTTAAATTTATTTTAATGGTACATGTGAAAACAAATTGTATAAGGCGGCCCAAATAAGACTGAAGAATATTAAAGAATAGTAAATAATAATAAGAAAGTAAATGTAAGTCTAAACTTTTCAGCCTTATTTGAGTCATTCTATACTTTGAAAAAGGATTATTAAAAATGAAAAACAATTTTTATTTATTAAAATTTTATATCTATTAGTATTTTGTAAATTACTCAATTTTTGTGTGCTGGTATTTAAGATTACAGTTTTTAATCTAAGAAAATTATTGTAAATATTTTCAGTATACTATTTTTAATATCTATCTATCTATCTATCTATCTATCTATCTATCTATCTATCTATCTATCTATCTATCTATCTATCTATCTATCTATCTATATATATATATATATATATATATCTATATCTATATATATATAGGGTGTTTTTTTAAACGTGATAGAACTTTTAAATTAAATCCCTATCGAAAGTTCTATCTAACTAAAAAAGCACTATTTATCATACCTTCATATATAAATACACATACATGTATATATATATATATATATATATATATATATATATATATAAAGCATGTTTTTTCAGGTATGATAGAACTTTCGATAGAGATTCAATCTAAAGTTATATCACGCTTAAAAACATCTATTAATATATATATATATATATATATATATATATATATATATATATATATATAAATTATAAATGTCATGTTTCAAAATTCCCCAAGTATTCATTCAAATTTATTAGGATATAACGTGACATTACTAATAAGCTTTTAATTTCGAAAATATTTACATATCTGTTTTCGAATCTTAACTAGTGTTTTACACCTTCCGAAGTTAATTTTTTTTTAATGTTGGAATATTATTCTTTTATAAATATGTTGACTGCTAAGAATAGAAAATTAATTATAAAGTAAATTAAATCTATACAGGGTTTGTAGAAAAATACTTATTTAATTTTTATTTATATAATAAATTAAATAATATTTTAATACCGTAGTTAATAAAGATATAAAATAAATTAGATTATTAATACATATTTTTAGTTGCTCAATTTTTTTATTTAAGTGGTGTGGTTTTCAAGGAAATATTTTTAATTATGGTATTTATAAATAGAGTCTTGGTAATCAGAGAAAATGATAAATATTATTTGAACATAATAAAAATGATATAAATGTTCAGTTGATCAATATATATTCGTATAAATATTTAAAAAGTACGAATTAAAAAGATTGAAGAAAAATAAATAAAATATTAGACACACGTTCAAAAATAATTAATTTATTTAAATAAATTGTTAGTTATTAATCTGTTATAAAATATTTATTCTATATTTTCAGTCACATAATTATAAAAAAAATCTAAATTGAAGTTATCTATATTTATTTTACAAAAATTCATTAGATTTAATTTTATATATTTTGTCCTTTTTTAAATAAATCATGTTCATAAATACTATTAGATTGTTTTCAAAACAATTCCATAGATAAAATAATATTAATATCAAATATATATTTATTTTATATTGATATTCGATACGTTAAATGTATAAGTGTATTCTTCGAAACCCGTTACAATTGATTATATAACACAAATATGTAACAAATATTTTCGTTCGTAACTTGATAAATTCAGTTTAACTGTTCTCGTTGTACAGATAGTTGTTATAAATCGACCAAATTTTAGTATGTACGCGTAGTGAACGTATTTTTGAATTCAATATTTATGAAATTTATTCATATTACAAACAGTGAAACGTAGTTTATTGTTATAATCATAATATATGTGTTTTCGCATTCGCAAATATGTGTTATATTAAACTAGTGAATAATTCTCTCATTAAAGTTGATTATAGTATTAAGCAAACGAATGAAAACTATGAATTTTAATGAAAACAGTGCGGAGAACTAATTTGTATTCAATGCAGTGCTCGAAAAGATATGTAAGTGAATTTTCTATTCAGTCATCATTTTGATATATTTTTATTACGATTGTATTTTTTGTCCGTTTTTATTATTTGCGAAATAAATTTTGCATTTGATTATTTACATAGGGATTTTAATTAAAATGATACATACATACATACATACATACATACATACATATATATATATATATATATATATATATATATAAATATATTTATTTATAAGTGACCCAAACGAGTCTGAAGAGTTTAGACATACATTTACTTGTTTACTATCATTTACTATTCTTTACTACCATTCAGTCTCGTTTGGGTTATTCTATTTTTTTATATATATATATATATATATATATATATATATATATATATATATATATATATATATATATATATATATATATATATATATATATATATATATATATATATATATATATATATATATATATATATATATATATATATATATATGATTTCTTAAGAAAAATCACTTGGATCTTTCCATATATAAAATTAAATTGTTATTCTTAAAAATGATTATTTAAAAAGTCTAATAATTTCTACGGATTTCAATAATTATTCTCTAATATTTTAACATTTTTTTCACTTAAAATTTATTAGATTATTGTTGAAGAAAAATGGTACATTTTTAAGACTCTTAAGATGTGCATCTTTTTTTGGTTGATATTATTTTCAGTTGATTGGAGTAAATAGTAATTTAATTTATTTTTAATAAACAGAGACAATCAATTTTTACTACCTTTTAATTGTCAGTATTGAAGATTGTTTTGTAATGTTATTACTATGAATAAAAATATGTTTCAGAATTAACGAAACTGAATTGTATAATCCTTTTGTTAGTCTAGTTACTGAAAATATTTTCCTGACATTATTGGTATGTGAGAAAAATAATATGCAATAGATTACTTTCTCATGGTTACATCAAACAAGCCACAATATTCTTTAACGATGTAAGTTACCTGATAGTGCTCTATCCGTTTCACAAGTTAATTATTTTTTGTTTGTTTGTATTATTTTATTCGAGGAATTTCTTACGTCAATTTAATAACTGATTTAAAAATATACATTTCATCTTTTAAAAAGAAATGTGTATAGTATTATATTAGGTTGGCAAGTATCTCCCTTCCGCTTTTTTTTTTTTTTTTGTACATAGCTGCGAAATTCAAAAGACCAGAAGGCGGAAGGGATATATTTGCTAACCTAATATAATATCGATTTATAATTTATTGTAAGATTTGTTTTTTAATTTAATATCCTTTTATTTGAAAGATGTTTTTAACTCGAAATTAATCGAAGAAAATAAAAATATAGAAAAACGATATTTGTTAAATTATATTTATTATAAGATTTTTATTAACTTCATTAGTATGGCCAAACAATGGTTCATCAAGTCATACTTATTATATTAGATTTTTGAGAAATACTGATGGAAGGTTTGTTAGTTACTAAAAACTCTCCTAAATTTTAAAGATAATTATTAAATATATTGTAATATTTGATTTTTTTTTTAATTTATATAATTTAGTATATTGTATAGTGAGATTGAAAGATAGTAAAGAATAATAGAAGATAATAAGTAAGTAAATGTATATTTAAACCATTCAGTCTCATTTGACCTACCAGATAGATCGAAAAGTGATTTTTTTGTAATTACTAGCTTAATAAAAAATATTGTAAATAAAAAACGAATTATACAATTTTGAAAGATAAAAAAAATTTGTGTATTTGTAATACTGTTTCACAAATATTTATTTTTGATGCTATTTATTAAGAATTAGACGAGATAGTTGTAATCATTTAATATTAATATGATTTTAATTAGTATAAAAAGTTATTATTAATTTTTAATTGAATAATATTAATACAATACTTAAGTTATTTTTTAGAAAAATATGAGATAGTTATGAAATATTGTAATTTGAATTTTTTTAAAAAATATAAAATAAAAATATTTAATATTATTTAAATACAATAGAGATAAAAATTAACAGTGTATAAATAAATCTAGTAAAAATATTTTCTTATCATTTCTCGTTCTTTTTTAAAGTTATATAAATATATATTCATCGACTGATTGATTATTTAATGTTGTATTGTACGTCTGCATTTGTGACTGTAACTATATTATCTGCATTACATAAACGACTTGAAATATATTATTTCCAGATCGTATATATTAACATTTACCTGCGTGTAGGGTACTAAAAAATATAGTAATTCTAGAAATGTAGTTACGTTAGAAAGAACTGAAGCATGAAAATAGGGATTGAAATAACTTACTATGCCATAGTATCAGAAACATGTGCATGCATTTGTCATTCTGTCTCGTGTCATTGTCAACAGTGCTTGTGCGCTGATTTTTAACATTCAGCTTGTATTTTAACCCCTTAAATGCTAAAATTTAATAGTTTATTTGTATTTAAATATAATTGTTTTGGTATTGATATTATCAATAATGATAAATATATAGATGGAATTTTTTTTATTGAAACTATAAATACAAGTTTATACTTTAACATAAATGATTTTTTATCCCCAACACCACAACGGTTATAAAGAGTTCAATAATCACTTATTGTTTATAATTATGTCAGCTGATGCGCATTTCGATGGTGATGCCATCATAGTCAGAGGCTTTTTGTTAAAAAAAAATTATTGAACATTTTATAACCATTGTGGTGCTGGGGATAAAAATTCATTTGTGTTAAAGTGAATCAGCCACAGTTCCAAAGCAAACAATAACAAGTTTATACATTTTTCAGAAATATTTTTAATATTTGATCTTAATATAAACGCCATTTATTTTGAAAATATGATGAATTCACTTTCACACTAATATCTAAAGATATTGTATTATATAAGTATTCAATATTTATTTATTGCTCACTTTATTTGTTTATAAAATAATAAATAGTTCACTGGTGATATCATTTGTTAGTGTTGTATTATAATATTTAATGGCATTGCTGTTGAAATGCGCATTATTTCATAAACAAGTTAATACTAAATAATACAATATCTTGCGGTGTGGTGTTTATAATATCTTGTGATATTAAGATGATAATTCATTTGTGTGAAATTTAATAATAATAATTTCTGAATACAGTTCTAGAAACGATTATAGATATCTATTATATACCTTCAGTCTAGAAACTAACAGAACTTTTAAAATAAAACACATAAGAAGTTATTTATTCATCAATATTTATTTTGTTGCCTTCAAAGTACTCCTCATTGAAAGCAATAAACATATACCACCTCTCCTTTCAATCCTTTGAAGCCCTCGTGAACGCAGAGAATTTTCTTTTATGGCTTTAATCGATCTAAAACGATGCTCTCGGAGCGGTAATTTGAGTTTTGGCAATAGAAAAGTCACATGTTGCAATAGAAAAAAGTCACAGCTTGCGGAATGATACTGGTTGAGTTTTTGGTTTAAAACTCACCAAAAAAATTAGTGTTCTTGTCATCATGCGAGAAGCGACGCATTTCATGTCCAACCTTTTAGCAAAAATGACTTGGTATTGTGTTTTTGAGATTCCCATCTCAGCTGTTAACTCTCTGTTGGACATACGACATTTTTGAGCACCAATGTCTTGATTTGAGTGACGTGTTCGTGGTCAGTTAATGTTGATGAGTGTTCAGATCGTGGTTCATTACCATCATTTTCATTTAAATACCTTATGCCACTCAAAAACTCTTGTTCGCGATAGAAAATCTTCAGGGTATGACTTTATTAACATTTTCAACGTTTGTATGAAGGTTATTTGGTTTGCAACACAACATTTAATGCAAATTATTTGATCAACTGATTTCGATATCGTAAAAATCGCCGTGAAAAACAACCACCATCTAATAAAAATCACTGTAAATTATTTACTAATGAGTAGCGTCTTGAAATTTGACTCAGATGTCATTGACAGATGTACAAACTTAAAAAATTATAACATAACATTTCACAAGCGCGTACAGTTTAAATGATAAAGATGAAATGGACAAGTTGAAAGATGAAATGCAGTTGATGAAATACAGTTTAACCCTTTAACTGTTTATGTCGAGTATACTCGTCAGAGCGAAACGAAAATTTTTCGCATAATGTCGAGTATACTCGTCGTGAAGATAAAAAAAATCGCATTCGTATTATTATTAAACGAATCAACTTTAATTTTTTTTCCCTGAAAAAGGGCAAATAAAGATCTTTTAAAAAATGTACATTTTAGAATATTCGTTAGTCTGGTAACCTTATTTATTTTAATACACAATAGCTTGTATTAAGCTGAAATAACAAATTCTGGGGAAGTACCCTTACAAAACTTTAAATCTTTAATTAAATCTTAATTTAAATCTTAGTTTAAATTAATTTATTTTAAATCTTAATTTAAATCTTTAGTTTTGTAACTTAGATTTCTTGAAATTCAGTTGGTCTTTTATTGCTTCTGTTTTCATTCCTATAATGCCTTAATTTTATCTTTATGTGTATTTTTTTATCAATGAAATAAATTGTTTGTTAACAACGAATAAAAATATATATTTTCTAAAAAACCAACACGCAACTTTTGATTTTTAATCATAATTGCCTACTTTTATAGGCAGAAACATTTTACTCTGTTTATGTTAAGTATACTCGTCTTCGCTGGAAAATAATTAAGCAGGCAGAAAAAGTTTTTCGAAACAAAATTAAACAGTTAAAGGGTTAAAGATGAAATGGATTGAAGATAAAGATATTTTTTATTTTAAAACGTTTGACATGTTTCCACACGACATTGATAAATTTATTAATTACTGAATGTTTATTAAATAATTTAGAATGATTATAAATTATCGTTTCACCAAATATTTATTGATATATAATGATTTGGCACAATGAAATATTCATTTTTATATGAAGGAATTATTCGCTGATAACAAAATAAGTTATAAAAATGTATAATAATTATTTTACATCTTTTTGTCTAATGCATATCTTCTAGATCAACTAAACATTTCCACATTTAAACACTATAAAATCTATTTAAATAAGATTTTATAACTTTTTGTTTTGAGGTAAATAGTATGTCCATCAAAACGTTTATTATGAAAAAATTGAACAGTGACTGATTACTGAATATTTTTCAAAAATTAAAAGATATTTGTGATTATTTAGCTTATAAAATAATTGAAGGTATTTCACATAATAAATAGTTAGAATTTAGTGGTTAGCTTAAATTTTATTGAGTAAATAATATTTTAACTGGAAAAATTATTATATTAATAGAATATATTTTGGTACATTTGAAATATAAAGGCATTTTATATTATAAAAAATGTATTTACGAAGAAGTTTACTAAAGCACACATTTATTTCTCAGGATTGAAGCATATTTTTAATAATAATGTATATTTTAAAATGTTATCATATTTAAGTCCATCAAGCGATGTAGATTTTTTATAAAAAACAAACATATTTTAGAATGTTTTAAATAAATAACGATATTCATTAAATTATAAACGATATCCTGTTTCATAAGCAACAATTATATATATATATATATATATATATATATATATATATATATATATATGTATGTGTATATGTGTGTATATGTATGCATGTATGCACATATACATATATATGTATATATATATATATATATACATATATATATATATACACCTCTTTGATTGTTGTTTACGAAAAGTTACATCATTATAATGTCATTATCTTTTATCAATTCACTTCTAGATGAATGCCTCTTGAAAACTTTAGATCCATTATTGTTGGCGTCATTTTCTTTTGCGTGTTTTTGTAGTGTTATTTACTCCTCTGTTTAATTTTTCTTCTTTATTTTATTTTTATTTTGTAAGACTAATATTGATTATATATATATATATATATATATATATATATATATATATATATATAAAATATACTATAAAAATTTGTACACAATTATGTAGATAAGAGAATAAGCAACGTAAATAAATAAGATTGAATTTGTTAAACATATTATTACGTAAACTATTGTATAATTATAAGAATTTAATGGGATATCAGAAACTGTTGAAACATATTGGATATCAAAATCTGGTAGAATGTTTCTAATTTAATATTTTATTAAATTAAATTTTATGGAAATGAGTCGATATCAAAATGAAATTATGTAAGCAAATTTATATGATAATATAATTGAAATTGATATAAAAAATATACAATAATATTTCTAATTTTTTACAAAAAAATCAAGACATTGTTGTTTATTTTATATAAAAGTACTTGACTGATAAATTTTTTTATTGTGTCTAAAATGAAATGGATGACGCTACAGGATTTAATCGATCTTGAGTTTCAAATAAAAAAAAATGAACAAAGTCAATAAAAGTATGCTTCATGAAAAGACAAACAGTTAGTATAAATGAATATTTATTTAACAGTTTGTATAAATAAATAAAAATATGTCTATAAATTGCTATTGGTGAGATGGTTGTTGCAGTGTAGAATTAAATATATTTGATTATCTGTATCATTTTTTTTTATATAGTATGTGAGAATTTTATTTATTACTCCAAAAACAAAAACAAAAAAAATATTATCTTTAATGTATCAGAAGTTAGAAGAAAACTAAAAATATATTTAAAGAGGATAAAAAGTAAAGTTTTTAAAGATGTTTTCTACGATGAAAAATTATACGAATCAGAAATGAGAAATTTATCAGAAAAAATGTTGAAAATGTGTACATATGTATTTTATATAAAGTTACTTTTGCTCGTTTTTTTTATAAAATTATATATATATATATATATATATATATATATATATATATGTATATATTATTATGTATATATATACATAAATACATACATACACGTTTGTAATATTGTATTTAAAATATTTAGATTTATCTCAGATGCTTTATTACTTAAGGTATTTTTTTATAATAAATACAATATATGAAGTAATTCGTAAAGTCCATTAACATACACATTTAACTGTAAATTAGCTTATTGTATATATAGAAATATATATATATATATATATATATATATATATATATACAAATATTTATACGTACGTTTGTACATTCTCTGTTAACTTGGTGTTATGCAAAATCAGATAAAACTTTGTGAATTTTTTTTAAAAAAATATGTTTTCAATTTTCTGATTGTAAATATGATTTTAAATGGTTTTGAACATGCATAACTTGTTTCCTATGTTGGTATAATAGCAACGTATTAATAACTTTTATGTGATTGTGTGAAATTTTTCAACCATTTATATAGATTTTTCGTTTGTGATAAAGAATCGACGTATGTTAGCGATATACGAATGGATATATATATATATATATATATATATATATATATATATATATATATATATATATATATAATGAACTGAGTATGTTGACACTTTTAAAATATTAATATATTCATTAAAAAATATAATCGTTTTATAAGAGCTCTAATGTTTTTTGTAATCTCACTGAAACCGTACTTGTATGTTTATTAGTAAGAACTCTTATCGTTTATTTATTTGAATTCAAGGTAATAATTCAAATCCTAAAAAAATGTTGATATTGATTGTGAGACACCTAAATATATTATTTATAAATATTTATGCTTTCTTATACGTCTACTGACTTCAAGAAGTAGAAATGTGCAGTAATGTAATTTATAAGCGAGTGAAAAGGTAAAAACTAGTGCATATGTAATAGCAAATGCGAAGTCTGGTCTAAGGTATATAGTGCTTTATAAAGATTACATAACGATAAGTAACCGCAATAAAGTTTAGAAATTGGAATGTTTTTGAGTTCATAGTATATTATAAGAAACTTAAGATGCAGTTGTTGAATATATGTGAAGGAGAGAAGGGTATTTGTGTGTGTTTATATATATATATATATATATATATATATATATATATATATATATATATATAATAAATATACATATAAATGTGATTTTTTTTGTTGTCTTTAAGAAAAAGGGATAATTGAAGTTTAAAATAGAGGAGGATGAGGAAATGGAAAAAATATTTTTTTATATAATAATTTTATATACGTTCAAATAATTTTCATTATTATTGATAAAATAATATATGTAATAATTATGGAGTTGAAGTTAATATTTATTATTAATTTTATATTTCAACAATTTGTTTGAAAAAATAATGATTAAATATTTCTGAAAATTATCTATCAGATTTTGTAATATGAAATGTCGAATTTCTCTTAGATTTCTGATTGAAAAATCCGACATTTCATAATACACCACCTAGTAGATACTTAGTTTCTCTTTATATATATATATATATATATATATATATATATATATATATATATATATATATATATTTGCAATATAAAATAAAAGTCATTTAATCTTTTGTATATTACTTCATTATTTTATCTTAGTAATATATGGGTATGTTCAATATTTCTTATAATATATTTTATTTTAAAAATTATAATTTTTTTTTGATATAACTCATATTTGTTAATATAATTTTAAAATAAATGTAATTTTTTGTACTTCACCTTTTTTATTAATATATAATATCCATAATTTGTGTTCTAATTAATAACTCGAAGATATTATACATTTATTTCATTCGATGATTTTTTTTTGATGTCCATCATTCTATTTTTTTAAATTATTTAATGAATATCCGACATGAGAAAAAAATCATAAAAATTTAGATAACTCACTATTGTCATCATTATTATTATCAGTCTTTTGTTATCAATTGCTGGATGAAGGTTCTTTTCAAAATTGTCTTCTTCCATCGATCCAATGCCTTTTTCTTCCAGTCTATTCCGACAAATTTTTTTACATCTTTATCCTATCTAACCACTAGTCTTCTTCTAGGCATGCTTATATACCTGTATCTTCAATCAATAATTTCTCTTGTTCATCAGTGGTCTTCTCTTCTTGTTTTATAACTGGCTCATTTGCATTTCAAATTCCTCACTATTCTAATCCACTCTGTTTTCTTTCTGTCTTTGTGTTATTCGTAACTGCATTTTTAATAAAGATAATTATGATTATATATATATATATATATATATATATATTTATATACAGAAAGAGGAGAGAAAGTATTAATTGGAAATGTATATATAACGGTCTAGGAAAAAATCCATCGTCAGATGGGAGAGAGAAATGAGGAAATTCGTCAGAGTGAACTGGAAAAAGAAGGTATTGGATTGGTCAAAGTGAAAGGTTTTGGAGGAGATCTTTATCTAGCATTAGATTGAGAGGAATAGATTTTATATATATGTATGTATATATATATATATATATATATATATATATATATATATATATATATAAGATTAAATTACAGCTCTTATGTAGAGCCTTGGTCTCTTTTACAATACCAGCTCAATAGAGTATTTCAGTCAATATTTTATGACAGTTTTTTTTATAAGATGAAGTTATCAATTCCATGCCCAACCCTCGAAAATAAGGGATTCTTCGCCTGGAAATCGAATTCACTCTTCTCGCATGACAAGCAGTGTTGTATACCATTATGCTACCAGTCGGTATGGTATATATGTATATATATATATATATATATATATATATATATATATATATATATATACTCGTCCTTCAATTTACGCGGAGTATCCGTTCCACGTGAATTTGTTTTACGCGGATGAAAATCGCGTAAATTGAGTCTGTCAGTACAATAGAAAAAATATTGGAAATAAAAACTAGTAAAGTTGTAGAAATACGTATTTATTTCACATAGCTTAACAAAAAAAAATGACGTTTTAGAAAACAAAAGTAGATAAATTTTATTCGGTGTCATTATCGCTACTGTAATTGAAAACAGTCAACCATTTATATATTTATATCGTGTTTTTATACATTCAAGTAAGAATTTACGTCACTCTGATATATAATAAATTCCATGAAAAATTGTATAAAATGAAATCTATCTGACCGCGTATAAAAAGTGCGGCGTAAATCAATACCGCGTAAAAAAAATTTAAGTAGAAAATGATCAATGTTCCGCGTAAATTAAACTTTTACAATTATTTCGCGTAAAGAAATCTATGCGGAAAAAAGTCTCGATGATGATCTTTCGCACGTAGTAAAATGTCGTCGAGACGTTGTCCGCATACAATGTGTTAAGTAAGATTAATATATATATATATATATATATATATATATATATATATATATATATTATAAGATTTTTTTGTTTCTATTTGCTTGAAATAAAAGACGAAAATATAGAATATGTAAAAGATGAATTAGTATCAAAAAGATTTTTTGCAACTAAGTTAATAGATACTAGACAGAATTATATTATTTTAAAATAAGAAGACAAGATGATGATTGCTTGGTCATCGTAATTTGCCTCAAAGAATAAAAAATAATAATAAATGATTATAATATAATAATAAATAATATAATTATATTACAGTTATAAATGATTATAGAATACTTTTAGAAAATCTTGCGTTGCTGGTGTGAATAACTCATTTATATTAAACTCATTTCGGTAAAGTACCAAAACAAATAGTATGGTATATTATTATTGTATTTATTTGATTATAATATAACTATTGATTCATGTGTTTGTTATGAGAAAAATATTTTTAGGTATCTACTATTAACACTTTTCGGTCGAATGTCACCTCTGACGTGACATTACATGTTTGCTCTATCAGTCGTATGTCACGTGTGAGGTTACAAGTCTGAACAAATAACAACGTCCTCATTGCTGAATGTACACACTGTATGTTTTTACAGTTTAATTCTTACTCGATAGCAGACAACATGTTTTGTCATATTTCAGCAATTATTTTACTTGTATTATAATATTTTATTCCTCCAAAATGAATAAAGAAAATTATAGCAATATGGAAAGTAACAGTGATAGTTGTAGTGAAAGCATTCAATACAAATTTAATATTAAAATAGTGATTTTTAATCTAAATTATATATATATATATATATACATACCTCATTTTACAGTAAATGAGATAATGAGTCGCATGTGGTCTGTATCTGTTAAGATATTTTACCAGTAGGAGTGAAAGAGGTGTTTATATTTTGATATAGACCAAGAAAACATTTTTAAATAACGCGGCAAAAACGCGATAATCTGTTGCAATGCAGCTTTCCGCCTCCGAAAAACGCGACAAGAGAAGTTTCACTTCAAAAAGTAGTTAAATTTTATTCGGTGTCACTATCGCTAATGTAATTTAAAACAATCAACCTTTTATATATTTATATCGTGCTTTTATACGTTTCTTAACAATTTGCGTCACTCTGATATATCTCCGACCCATGGAAAGTTATATAAAATGAAATGTATCTGACTGCGTATAAAAAGTGCCGCGTAAATCAATACCGCGTAAATAGAAATATAATTTGATGTTGATAACTTTAAAGTATTGAGTCATCCAAAGGTGACAGGTGTATATATATTATGTATTTTATTATATATATACACCTGGATATATATATATATATATAAGATTTTTTTGTTTCTATTGGCTTGCAATAAAAGACGAAAATATAGAATATGTAAAAGATGATTGTGTATCAAAAAGATCTTTTGCAACTAAGTTAATTGATACTAGACAGAATTATATTATTTTAAAATAAGAAGACATTATGATGAATGCTTGGTCATAGAATAAAAAAAATAATAAATGATTATAATATAATAATAAATAATATAATTATATTATAATACACAATGATTATTTTTTATTTTTAGAAAAGCGACTGGTGTGAATCCTCATTTATATTTTATTCTGATAAAGTACCAAAACAAATAGTATGGTATATTATTATTGTATTTATTTGATTATAATATAACTATTGATTCATGTGTTTGTTATGAGAAAAATATTTTTAGGTATCTACTATTAAAACTGCGATCGAAATGTACATTTGACGTGACATTACATCTATGCTCTAACAGTCAGATGTCACGTAGAAGGTTATAAGCCTGAACAAATAACAACGCCTCATTGCTGAATGTAAGACACTGTATTTTTTACAGTTTAATTCTTATCGATAGCAGACAAATGTTTTGTCATATTTCAGCAATTATATACTTGATTTTATTTTATTCCTCCAAAATGAATAAAGAAAACTATAGCAATATGGAAAGTAACAGTGATAGTTGTAGTGAAATATGTGAAAATTTTGAATATTCGCAAGTGATTTTAATTCTTGTGATGAAGCTGCATATCTTGCAACCTCATTCCCAAGAGAAGCATAATGACTGCATTGTATGTTCCAATCGGAAGTTACCTGGAGGAAGAAAGACGACTATATACTTCTGCGAAACTTGTAACAGAAAACCATTCCTTCATGTAGGAAAATGTTTCAAAAAAGACCACACATTGAAAAAATATAAATAACATTCAAGCTTGAAGATTACACATTTAATAAAATGTAAACATTTAAAGTGTAAATATAAATATTTTTATGCACAAAATTATCTTTTTATATCAAGTAACTTAGTTACTCTTCTTTTACAATAAACACTCAAATATATCTCCGATTTAGTGGAAAGTTAAGTACAAAATGCTAACGTCCGATAAGGGTTAATATTCAAATAATTTCTTCGTTAGAAATATATATTGATGGATGATAAGTTTAAAGTATTGAGTCATCTAAATGTAAATCCTAGATTTGTGTTTTATTAAAGGAAACATATATATAGTTTCTTTTATTTCTTTTTAATAAAACACAAATCTAAACGTCACATTTGATTGACCATACACAATAGATATATTTCTAAAAGGATCATACATTTCAATTGATGCTTATCATCGTTTGATAGAAAAGCAAACATATAACATGAACAATTCTTCTTATTCACTTTCGTTTTCCTTTCTCCGAAGAACTATTTGTTGCATGTTTAGTACGTGCTCAACACAGCTGCTAGCTGATAATAATGTTCTTAATATGACAGCTACTGATGAACTCTTGCGTTTACTTGCACGTTACATGTTCCATATTTATACCTAGCATTATTACACAAATATACCGATGGCTAAACGTGCGAGTAACGTGCCTAACCATAGGTGGGGAAGTAATCTAGTCACATTGTAGTCATGTGGCGTGTAAAATGACATGACAAATATGCGTGTATAACGTTATATTATAAAATTTTATTGTGCTGTTGGATGGTTTTGTTACAATGGAGATATATTCATTATATTTGTTTAGTGTAACCAGAGTGTAATGGATGATGTTATATATATATATATATATATATATATATATATATATATATATATATATATATTTATATAACAAAATCTGTTTTTTATTTTTTTTTTGAAAGTAGGCAATGTGAAAAAAGCTTTAATTTGCAAGATTTAACATGTTTTATATTTGAAATGTACTCATAAATGATTGCTGACCAATTAGTTATTTTATATATTGTTTACTTTAATTTCATATATCGTTTATTTACACTGAATAAATATTTTACAATGATATATTATCGTTTTAAATGAATATTGTAATTGTTTAGTAAATAAAATGTTAAATAAGATGAATCTTTTTTTATAAAAATGAACATAGAAAGCGATTAATAAAATATTATCAATAAAAAATAAGTTATGTTACGTCGACTGCTTTATTTTTAAAAAGAATAATAAAAAAGCTGATTATTTTACAATCTCTAAAAGCTGGCAAGGGAATTACGGTGTGTATTATCTAAGGTAAACGGATATGTAAACAAGAAATGTTAAATATATGACCTGTTCGCTTCAAGAGTTAAGATTGTTATAATACTACCATACCTGATATTTTGTAACGAAAGGATCGAGGAAATCTTGCCTTTGGCTACAAAGAGATCGGTGGCGTTCTCTTGTAAGATAGTTTTTTTTTCTCTCGTCTTTACTTTTACTTTTTTTTATAAATACAGTCTGTATAGTTGCATGACTGTTTAATAACATCGCGTAAGTTTGATTTGATGAGAGAAGGTAAACACATTTATAATAAATTATTTTTGAAAAATGATTAATATCTTATTTTTAATAGAGGTTTGAAAATTTATAATTTATTACTTTTGATTTTTGAATACATTTTTATTTTATTTTAAAAAATAATTCAAAATTCAATCGTGTAAAAATTAAGAATCGAAAAGAGCTATATGTACTTTTGTGTAAATTAAATTAAAATTTTGATTTGTCCTCAAAATTTTCATTATTGATAAGTTTATTTAGTTTTGAGTTGTCTTATTTTTGTAAAGTGTCATTTTCTAATTAAAAATATATATATATATATATATATATATGCATGTGTATGTGTATTTATATAAAAGGTATGATAAAGAATATTTTTTAGGTTGGATAGAACTTTTGATAGAGATTTAATTTAAAGTTCTATCACGTTTAAAAAAACATTATATATGTATAATATCAAAAAAATATCTTTAGCATTACTTTTGAAATTTGTTATCTTATTAATTTAATTTGAATTATTGGTCAATAATGATGAGTGTAAAACGATTCTTGATTTTTATTGAAATAGATTATTTATCTCTTAGTATATAGGAATCGTTTTGAAAAAGGCAAGTTTAATAGTCTGTAATAAAGCACACATAGACATTTGTAGTTAGATTTGCACTAGTTACTCTGTAGTGTGGATCAATAAACTTACTACAAATACGTGTATTTTGTGAGCTCGAACAGTGTCCTTGTAAGGTGATGTTCTATTTAAAAGAGCAATCTGATTTTATGAAATATTTTTGAAAATAATTTTTAAAACATTGTATTAGTTTTAATAATGTTATTATGAAAAATTATAAAATTATTAATCAGTTTTTTTTTATTTAAATAAACTACGATTATATATATATATATATATATATATATATATATATATATATATATATATATATATATGTACATTTTGGTATGAATTTAATTATTTTAAAGTATAATAACACAATTTTTGGACTGTGCGTATAAACATGTGTTATGTTTAACTCATTCACTTTGGATAAGTCACTGAAGTAAAGAAGACACAGATTCTATTTTCACAAAAAAATGAGTCCATCAGGGTAGATCACCAAGCCACAATGTGTTCGCATACTGTGTTGTGTTTACACGTTATCCACTTTCCTCTCTCAATCTCTTTCATAATACAGTATCAAGTAAACCCCCGGTGGCATTATGTTATATTTGTTTGTTTAAGCACCGGGAATACATACATACATATATAGTTATATACACATAACACACTTATATATATATATATATATATATATATGTATATATATATATATATATATATATATATATATATATATAAAATAACGCCCACACACATACACGTACGTGCGTTTATATTTATTCAATATATTTATGATTTACAGTCAAGTAGTTATCCTAATAGACTATTGACAAGCGGTTTATATATATTTTCAACAAAAGACTTCCTCCCTTAGTACAAATTTTCACAGACTTGTTAAATAATTATTTGTTTATTTTGTTGTTTATATATATTTAGATATACAATGAAACATCTTTAGAATGTTCCATCAAAAAATTAAAATGATAAAATTTATAAAAGCAATTCGTATTTTAGTATGAGGAGAGATTATTATGGTTGAAAAGTGAATTAGCTATTGTTGTAAACCAATTATGAATTAGGAGTTTTAATTAAAATTAATAACCTTAAATGTCAAAATAATAGCAATAATTGATTATTAAGCTGAAATTATTGTTATTTAATTCTCGTTTACTTATGTTTAACGTAATTTAATATGTAATTTTTGTTATTTCCTCTGGTTTATCTGAATTTTCGGAATTTTCTATTTTAGGTTAAAAATGTAACCATGTATGTATATATATTATATATATGTGTATATATATATATATATAGTATATATATATATTAGGTTGGCAAGTATCTCCCTTTTTTTGGATTTTTTTTTTTTTTTTTGTACATAGCTGCGAAATTCAAATATATATATATATATATATATATATATATATATATATATATATATATATATATATATATATAAAAAATTTTCAATTCAGTCATTTTAATACTTTTTCTTATAGTTCATTTCAGACGAATTTCCTTATATTTCTGTGCCATCTATCCATGTTTTTTTTTTGGATCTTCTTATATGTAAGTTATCAAAATTCTACGCCTAGATTTGTGTTTTATAAAAAAGCAACTATCACATGTTTCTTTATAATAAAACTCAAATTTGGGCGTCACATTTAGATGACCCTATATCTAGGTTCCTGATCAAAACCGTCTCTTGTCCATTTATAATACTTGTTTTTTTTCTGATCCATTCATTTCTCTTTCTATATTATTTACAACATATATCTTTCCATACTTTTTTATGTTGTTTGAAGCCTATGAATTATTCTTGCATTCAAGATGCATGTTTCACTGTCATAGGTGAGAATAAATATGATTTATTGATCGAAAACTTTTCTTTTTAAACATAGAAGAGTATCTGACTTTATTATATGACAATTTCTTTAAAACTGACATTATTCTATTTTTACTCTCCTGTTTATTTTATCTACAATTTTTCTTTTACTTTTAATTAAGTTGTCTCAGATACATACATCATTTTAAAATTCTATTTCTATTCTTTTTAGTATTATTTTTCTTTGGTTTGTAAATTCATTGAACATTATTGTTGCCTTGTTAAGGTTTATCATAAAATCAAAATGTTGACCGACTATATCTATTTTTTCAGGTTATTTGTGCTTTTTGGAAAAATGTCATCAGAAAATCTTAAGTGCTAAAATTTTTTCTCTTTATTACTTTTATTTATTTAGAATCTTAATTGGGTTATTCAGTATTTTTCCTAACGCAGATGTAAATAGTTTTAATGATATTTCATAGTCTCATCTCACCCTTTTCATAATTTTATTTTTTTTATTTATATATATATATATATATATATATATATATATATATATATCTGAACTTTGCCTAAATACTGAAACTGGTCTTGAAGAAATGTATTAAGAACTAATTAATGTATGTATAAAAAATATATTTTCTAAAAAATTAAAATAGAAAATGTACATAGAAATAGGTCAATTGTCATGTTGTTGAGTATTGTAATTGAGTTTAAATTAGGTTTTTACAAATGTTATTTTTTAATAAATACTGACCAGTTTAAATAATTTCTAATAATAATTAGGATTTTATACAATGTATTCCATGTATAATGTTCTATTTATGTCGATATTATTTATTGTTTTCAAAAATTAACTGTAATTTTTAAAACAATATTTTTTATCAAAATTTATTATTATTTTTAATATATTCTTTTGGTAACAATGCAATAGAGATATTATTATAATATTTATATTAAAATAAACTAAAAAATAAATAATCTTGAATATATTAAGGAGAGATTTCGGTCTATAACTTTCAAAAAATCATTTTTTTATATTTTTTACTTCTTTGATGTTTGGAGAATGTGTAGTTAAAAGTATTTTTTTAAAAAAATACCAAGGTTACAGACTTTAAATGTGATAACCGCCGCATGGGTTTCATATCTAACTACCACATCAGCTAACATCATATAAAACTTTAAACGAATTTTTCTTGAAATATTTTTCGAACTTGTTGGATAAATATTTCAAAAATTAATCGACCAATTTGAATATTTCTTTTTAAATTTAAGATTCTATTTTTTGTTACTTAGTGTATTTTTAATATATTGAATTTATTAATTTTTAAGGAGAGTAGAACTGTGAAAAAGTTCATTAAAAAAAGATGTTTGATTTTGAAATGTCGGAAAAGTTAAACATTTTTTTTAACTTTTGTGGTTTTACTGCCTCAGAAATTTTATGTATTTTGATTTTTTTTATTTTAAATTAATAGCTGAGGAGCTAAACGTTCGACCGTAAACAGAAAATTTTTCAAGAGCTACTGTAAAGCACACTACTAATTATTAAGATATTACATTATTATGTTACTTTCTTTGTTTAAAGTATAGATATTAAAATACAAAAACCCCAAATTATCTTGATTATTTTTTATATTTTTTTTTAAAAAATGACTTATCGTTCTAGACCGGAATCTTCCCTTAATAAATCACTTTACACAATGAATCGTTCAATAAGTGTTTGATAATCATACATTTTTGTTGTTAATTGATATTTTTGTAATTTATTATAAGCGCAGGATTATACATTTTGTTCGAGGTGAAATTTAATTTATAAAACTAAATTATAATTTTAATAGTTTCTAACTATAATTTAATTTATCATTATTTATATTAATTGTTAAAAATAGAAATAACCGCAAGCAATTAAACAGATGTTTTTTATTACATACATAAACGAATTACTTGCTTCTATTTATTCCTAAATTTAAATTATATAAAACTAGTGTAATAGTTGAAGTATTAAAAAACCGTTTGATTACCAAAGAGCGAATACCTTTGTAATGACTACTCTGATTGAATATTCAACAATAGTTCGTTCTGTTTAGGGTTTGATTAAGTGGATTGTATGGCGTACGTAGTTGATATATTTGACGATTTACAGCAATCTATATATAAATCTGACGACAGCTAGTTGTTATCTTGTGATGAAACAATTGTTATTAAATTGTTTCTTCCGGTATTTAAAATGTGTGGGTTTGTTTATTTTCTTATTTAAGAAATCGTGGATTTATTTGTCAGAGCATGGATTATTTTATATGTCTATCCACATATTAACACATGCATGTAATTTATATATCTAAAAATATAATAGAAAAATAATGATATATTATATATTGACATGAATATACATGTGTTTGATTTTTTATAATTTTAAAGAGATCATATGTAATAATTCGATAATAAATTCGTACAATAAAAATAATAGTAAATTTTATTAAAAATTTCAAGTGACAAGTAAATTAAGAAAAATTTCAATTAATTGTATTTATTATTCTTTCGGTCCACATTAAAAAGTATCGTTTAATTAAATAAATAACGTTTTAAAATTGGAATCCTTGTCATCAACCTCGTAATTTCAAGCAGTTTTATTATTATTTAATGATTTATTTAGAAAATTAAAATCTTAAGTGTTTCGTTTACTTTTTTTATAACATACAAGATTAATATTAAAACTTTTATTCGACTATTTATAAAAACATCTTTAGTTTTATTGGAATTTATGTTAAGAAACATTTTTTATTCCAGTACAATATTTTGACTAAAAATATGTTAATTTTGGTAATATAACAGATAATATAAATAGTATATTTTGATAATATAAATAGCTACATGTCTACATATTGTTAAGTATAGGGTGGCCCAAATAAGACTGAAGGATAGTAAAGGAAAATAAATGATAGTAAAAAATGAATGTTCGTATATCATTTTTAGTCTCATTAGAGCCACATATATAATATTTTTTCATTATACATATATTATATCTACCGAAAAATTTTGTCCGTTTTTAAATGAAAGAAAATAATACTTTTTATACTGTTTATTAATAATTAATTAACAATGTAATTTTCATTAATATTAACAACTTCTATCCATCTTGATGGAAGTCTTTAAAAGCTTCTTCGGTAAAATATTTTGTATTTATAAAAACTAAAGACTTATCTAGGGTCTTTTCCATATTTAAATTTTCATTTTTTTCTATTAAAAAAAATTGTGTACCCAAAAAATAGATAATAATCGAAAAGCGCTATATTTAAAGAGTATATTTGTGACGTATAACCTTCCAAACAAATTTCGTTATTTTCCCTTTTTTTCTAACTTACAAAAGAAACATGTGGTCTGCATTGTCATGTTATTATATAAATTGTTTACTATAACCAAAAGTCAAACACTGCTTTGAAGTTCATTGCTAAAATTGTCGACAATATTTATCAGAATTAATCGTTTTGTTTGACTTCAGAAGTTTATAATTAAATGGTCGTCTCATATCTCACTATATAGACAACATTCTTTGTTTTACACTTAAATTCGATTTAGATGTTGATGAAGCGGGTTTTCTAGCTTTGCAGTATGCTCTTTTCTTCACTTAATTTTCATTTGTAATTCATGTTCATTTCTAGTTACAAGGCGTTCTAAAAGTGACTTATTTTTATTGTGTGAGAGTAAAGATGAGTAAACGGTTACATGATCTTGGTTGTTTCTAACAGTTAATTCATGTGGTACCCAACTTTCATTTTTGTATGAAATAAAAATAAGCCTTTTTCCAAAATATTACAAACAATATAATCATCGATCTCAATAGATATTTTATAGCGTAGTTTGTCTTTAAGATTAAAGTCTACATTTTAAAATTTTTCAAACCATCTTCTGAATATTTTTTCAAGTGCTGCGTTTGGCTAAAAACCTTTTATTAAATTTCTATAAGCTTCTGTAGCATTTTTTCTTGTTAATATTCGTAAAGTATAAATTGTTATTAATGAACTTGACAGATCTCTTTCTTCTACTCTTCCTTTGTAAATAGTGATTGCAAGACATTTGTTTCATTGTATATTAAAGGAACTAATGATAAAATATAACGATAAAAGTAATGAGTTTTATTTTTCATATTAGAACAAATTTTTTATTTTTAAAATAATTATACGTTAAGTGGACAGAAACTTTTGGTAGTTCATATATATATATATAAGGTTTTCCATCAAGTGCTTCGAAAGTTTAAATGGGAAGAAATAAAAAGTATTTAATTAATAAGTTGTTTATTTTTTTTATTTTTAAGCATATTCTATGGAATTAACGATGGAATACAATTGCACTCTTATGACCATCACGACTTCGCTTGACATAGTGCATTTGTTTGAGTTTTTAGTCACTCTTTCAGATAATTGTGGTCCAATTTCTTGGTAGCCAATTGATTCTCCATTTCGTGAAATAATGGACTTAACAAAATTTTGTTTTAATAAGTCATTATTTCCATAGATGTAGGACATGTAGTACTGTTCTACTGAAACCACATATCGTGTAAACCATTTTCAATATTTTTTTTTTTTAAATCAATAATCATAGTTTGGTAACGCACTTCATTTACTGTAACGTGATCTCTAGCTTCATTTTGAAAAAAATATGGTTCAATGACACTACCAGCATGAAACGCACACCAGACTGTTACTTTTTGTGGATACAGTGGTTTTTGTTCAATGACTTGTGGATTGATTTCATTCCAAATTCTGCAATTTTCTTTATTTAATATTGAATGTAAGTTTCACGAAGTGCACGTTAAGTTTAACGAACCTAAAATTGATTTTTAAAATAAGTATTTACAATTTCTAAAAGTTGTTGAAGTGTTAAACATTCCGTGATAATTTGCCAAATTATACTAAGTCGAAATGTCAAAATGAGCTTAAAAATTAAACATGGCTGCCAACAGCTATCAAAGTTCTGATATTTCCATTAGAAACCCTATATATATACCCATGTGGGTAAATTAACTAAATATAATTGCAAGTTGTTTTATTTTTTTAATTAAAAAGAAGACTTTATCACAAATAATAAAAGTTTTGCATATTATCGGTTGTAATCTTTCAATTCATTCAACTTAGATTAGATTCGTATTTTTGTATCTAAGATTAAAATTATGAAACTAAATAGTGTTGGCTAATATCACTCAAGAATTTTTTATTTATTTTAATAAAATATGAATAATTTTTAAATAGAAATCAGGCGAAAGGAAAGAATAACGATCTCAGTTTCATTTAAATATTTTATCACTTATATCTGTAATACTAAATAAACATGGATGATCTAATGGAAATTGTTAATACTGATTTGATTTGTTTATTTTTAAAATGAATTATTAAATTGCGCAAGATGATTTTGTATTTTCTTATTTTAAAAGTGGAATGTTTATTTTTCGCATAAGACAAAGGCATTTTTGATTCTATATATAATTGTTGATTTCATTGGATGATATAAGAAATATCAATAACCAACTTGTTTTATACACACATTACACAAACACACACACATACACACACACACACACACACACACACACATATATATATATATATATATATATATGTATGTGTGTATACGTGTGTACATATTTTTATATATACTTAAAATATCACATTCAAACGCTTGAAGTTAATATAAGTGTATCCACTTATTGATTGATTTGTTCATCTCAGATATCTAAGAAAAATCTAAAAATGTTTTCTTTGATTCTATTACAATATAGTATTGAAAAATTATTAGAACAGTTATCTATTGAAGTATAGTTTTTATTTTTCAATTGTATTTGTTATTTTGATTTGTCTTAAATTATTTTTTTTCAAAAAGTTATTTCGAATAATATTATTTATAATCAATAGATAAGGTAATTGTATCGTCTTTTTAGCAAGAATAAACGTTAAAAATTATATAAGGTGGCTCAAACCAGACTGAAAGTTTTACTTCCATAATATAAATTACTATTTTTGACTATCTTTGTCACATTTGGGCTGGTTATATATTGTAAATATTTTTTTTTTAATAACAAAAGGCTTTAACGATGATGACATTGTCTTCGTAATGCGCATTAGTCCGTTATTATAAACAACAAAGTGAACAATAAGCGATTATTGAACACTTTATAACATATTGTGGTATTGAGGATGATAATTTATTTGTGTTAAAACAAGAAGAGTTTTATTATAGTAATTTAATGTGTGAATAGAAGTGCATTAAAAATATACAGATTATAAATAACTAAATATAATTAAACTATTATCATATTATTTATTAGGGTATTTTTTTAAAAGTGATAGAAATTTAAATTAAATTTCTATTGAAAGTTCTATCTAACCAAAAAACACACCTTATATATATATATATATATCATCAACCCTCGATATATATATCCCGCAAATATACTATACATATATATATATATATATATATATATATATATATATATATATATATATATATATATATTAAGAACGTTTTTTAGGTTAGATAGAACTTTTGATAGGGATCCAATTTAAAGTTCTATCACATAAAAAAACTTTATAAAAATGAAAACAATTTTAACTATTAATTTAATACTAAAGGAAAATCAATTTAGTACTGTAATCCCTTGATTTAAGTTGAGAAGTGTTCCAAAAAAAAAAACGACACAAAACGTAAATTAATCATCATTTACATAAAAACTACAAAATCTAAATAATTAAGAAATAACTTTCTTTTTAATTAATCTTAACTAAAAATTAATACACAAAGTTTTTAAATTTATAGAAAAATATTTTCGTGTTATGACTTGTTTATAAATTTTCAGAGCTTATTATTATCCGATAAGTAATTTTCAATCCACAGCAAATAATTTAAAAATTTGTATGTTTCTAAGCAATAATAATTTAGTTTCAATTCGTATAGAGTTTTGCAGATTATTTTTCGGAAATTGAATTAAAAAGTGATTCCATCTGATTTAGTATTTAATTATTTTTTTTTGCAGAAATGTATTTATAGTATCCCATATTATAAAATAAGTACCTTATTGACTCGAATCTCGGTCTGTTTTTTTCATATTTCTTAAAAGTGTCAATAACCTGATCTTTATAATTAAATGCCTCACACTCACTTTTCGAATTCAAGGAATCGCAGGAACAGAAAATAAATTCTAAAAACGTATGTAAAAAGGAATATCACGTAAATCAGTTCACGGTTTTAAATTTTGCTACGACAAAAATCGAAAAGGATGTATATAGAGGGATTACTGTATATATCAAAATTTTACGAATTGAAAAATCTTAATCTTTGAACATTATTGAATGGTTTAATAAAGTGATGTGATTTTGGAGTGAGGGATTCATTTTCGTAAAAAAGATTTTCTTAAAACATAAACAATTTTTATTTTTTTAAAAATGTTATATATATCCTAAGAAGAATATATTTGTATACACTGATATCTTAAATTATGTATAACAAATGTCAGTAAACATTTTAATCATCAACGTATTTTGACTAATTCCTTTGTAAGATACCAAGAATGTTTTCATTAGGTAATATAAATACTTTGTGTATTTAATGACTTTTCGCTGCTTACAAAATATATACCTTCAACGTGATTATCTAATTCTAAAACCGTTCAAAATATGAAACATCACTAAAGTTGAACAACTTCATATCACCATTCTATTTACATGTATGTAAATACGTAATTACCACTTCAGTCGATGAAATATTACATCCATCTATCTATCTTTATATATAGATATATATTATACATTATATATATATATATATATATATATATATATATATATATATATATATATATATATATATATATATAAATACCAATGTACGTGTTCTCTACCATATGTGTATATATACTTGCTGTATAAGCATATATATATATATATATATATATATATATATATATATATAATGAACCGCATCTTTTAAAGCAATACTGTATGCAAAGCGATGTCAATTTCAAGTTATGACGTGCGCGGGTGCCATCAAAAGGTATACGTGTATTCAGAGCGTCAGAACGAACGAACGGGTGGCGGCGGTTATTCATGTCATCAACGGAATAACGCGGGTGTGTGAATTTTCAATGAAACGCGTGACGTTTTAATGTGTTAGTTTATGTTGTTTTGCACTCGGCTTATTTACCACCAATATAAATGGCGGATGTTCATGTCGCAATGGGGATGGGGTTGATCATTTTGAGGGAGCGCACGAGCGACGGTAATCATTATATTATTAAGTACAGGGTCGGATAATATGTTCTCGTAGTTCAATTCGTTTTAAGCCGATTGCAAGTAATGTCTCTGATTTGTCTATTCCACTTCAAATGGTTTCAGTTAAGGCTCCCGGTTTATCACTCGGTTATAAACAGAGTCGTTAGGAAATTTTTTCGTTATATTTATTTGACGATATTTATAACGAGGGTAGACGCATACCGAACTAACTTCATTAGATATTTTCCGACAATTTGTGCGTTCCCCTGATTTCAATTTTCAATTTGACTATGCAAATGAAAAGTATTGTGATCATTTTTATTATCGAGTTCGGTATTTCAATGACATGTGTTTGTGGAGAAGGAGGTAAAAAGCAAATAAAGGCTTTTTTGGTTTTGTCCCTTTGTGCGTTTATGTATTTCTGTTAATTAATTCTCTAGCTCTTAAACGATCGACTGGTTTTTGGATTGGTTGAATTTTTTTGTATGAAAGTATTGATGAGATTTGAAAAGTGGGATGAGAAAAAAAAGGTTTCATAGCAGATCAAAAAAAATTTGCAGTGTTTTATCGGGTTATATAAATTTGATATTAATAATTCAGGTTTTACTTTTTTTAAATACTGTAATTAATTTTTATTTTTTATTAAAAATTTCAAATGATTATATGTATACAAGGGTCATTTGATAAGTATGGCAAAAAAGTAAAAAAAACTAAATTGAAAAATTTAATTAAATAATTAAATTAAACAATATATAAATTGACCATACTTACCAAACGATACTTGTGTGTATATATATATATATATACATAAAATTATAAAGTATAGAAGAGGAGGGTTGGATGAGATACGTCACAAACAAGAAACAATAGAAGAATTGTGGGAAAATATTTAAAATTTATTGTCATTTGATAAAACTTGGCCAACAATAGGCTGATATAGGCTTTTATGATGATGATAATATATAATTGTGTATGTATATGTACATACGAGGGTCGTTTGTTAAGTATGGTAAATTTATTTACTGTTTAATTCAATGAATTAATTTAATGAAATTTTTCTATTTTGTTTTTCTTACTTTTTACCATACTTATTGAACGATCCTCGTACATATATATATTTATATATACATATATATATATATATATATATATATATAAAATGCGATTTTGAAATTATGCGATTCATATTATTTCTTAATATTTTTTATGAGAATTTTTTTAATCCGATTTTAAAGTTATGTGATTCATATTTCTTCCTAATATCTTTTTACACGATTTTTTTAAATTTCTTTAAGCGGTTATTTAATTCAACGAAAAACTTTTCAGTTTAATGAACAAATGGAGGAATCAGAGCCATCTACTTCCGCTTTTTAAACTGATAAGGAATTTTTGGCTAGCAAAAGGTGATTAACCGGGTTTTTAAAAAGGAATGCACTGCATAAGGTGAAGATTACGGGCGTGATTGCATCGGTAAATGAAGAAGCTGCCAAATTTTTTGTTGACAACGCACCAGGTCATGCATGTTAAAAACATCCAAATGTAAACATAATTTTTTTCCACCCAATATAACAAGCATTATTCAGCTATTAGATCAAGGCATAATTGCAATTTTTAGCAATATTTCGTTAAACGCACTTTTCAATTTATATTGGATAAACTAGAAAATGAGTCAATAACAGTAACTGACGCTTGGAAAAAAAAATTCTATCTTTGACTTAATAAATCATGTTGTTTTTGCTATTACTCAAATAAAACCACACATTTTAAATACCTGTTGGAAAAAGGCTTTGCCTACATGTCTTGAAAACAATGCAGCTATTTAGTTTCTTTTTTCTTTTCTTTTTTTTTATTCTAAACAGAGCAGCTATTATTGCGATGATGATTAAAGTATGTATGAAAAATTCTAAAATAAATTACACACATGTACATATTGCTTTGAATAAAATTAAATAGTTGATTAAAAAATAAAGTAAAAAAAGCTTTGTTTTGTATCAATTTTTTGCAGATATTTGAAATTTTTTTAAGCATTCTTTATTTCCTGATTTTTTTTATGCGAATTTTAGAGTAATTTTACTTTGTAGCTTTGGTTTTATGCGGTTTTCGAAAAATTACAGAACGTATTCCTAATTTTTCAATGTAAGTTAAGTCTTTTTTTGTGCAATTTTTTTTAATGCGGATTACTGCGGAACGTATCTACCACATAAAAACAGACCCTGAAGTATATATATATATATATATATATATATATATATATATATATATATATATGTATGTATATATATATATATATGTATGTATAAATATATATGTATATATATATATATATATATATATATATATATATATGTATATATATATATATATATATATATATATATATATATATATATATATATATATATATATATATATATATACTATATATATATAGTGGTTATATATGTCATATTGCGTTCGATCCCAGTATATCGAGGGTATGAGCATGAAGGCCGACAATCATAATAATAACTGTCGAGAAGGAGTAAACCCCGAATAAAAAAATCTTCACCAATCCGCCTGGTCAGCGTGGTGAATATGACCAAATACCAATGAATGGTAGCATTCATTGTGGCTTTCGTCCAGTAGTACTGATGTGGGCGTTATATATATATATATATATATGTATATATATATATATGTATATATATATATATATATATATATATATATATATATATATATATATATATATATATATATATATATATATATATATATATATATATATATATATATATATATATATATATATATATATATATATATATATATATATATATATATATATATATATATATATATATATATATATATATATATATATATATATATATATATATATATATATGTATATATACATACATACAATTATACATCATCATCATCCCACACACACTAAATAAACATTCAACTTTTTACGGAAATAATAAATCGTCTTGCGCGATTTATAATTCAATTTAAAAAATAAACAAATCAAATAAGTATTAATAATTGCTATTAGAGGATCCATGTTTATTTAATATTATAAAAATAAATGATAAAATATGGAAATGAAAGTGAAATGATTATATATATATATATATATATATATATATATATATATATATACGAGTATATATACACGTACCTATAAATTTTAGTATTTTGGCTTTACTTGGGAGAAATTCGTTCGAACCTTGATCGGGAATATAAGGCAAGCGAGATATTTTAGACTAAATGAATGCATCCTACCTTAGGAAGTAAACTCTTAATAATTTTTTTTTTATTAATTTGCTTGTTCAGCTTAGTGAATATGACTAAATACTAGTGAATATTAACGTTCATTTAGGCTTTCGCCCAGCATTTGGTTGATATAATGATTATGATATATACTGAAAGTGTATAGTTTTTCTTACTTTTGTGATATCTTAAATTTTTTTGAATTTTTAACCTATATATTTAAGATATTTTTTTTTAAAAAAATTGTTACTAATTTTATATAATACTCGCATAAAATATTACGTTTTGAAATTTAAATCTCAAATGAAACGTATGGTTTAAATATTACAAAATTTTAAATATAATTCCATTCTTCTATTTAAAATAGAATTACTATTCAATAGTTAATATATTTTTATTGATGTTTTTATATAAATACTTCAAATAAAAAATATTATTTGCAATTAGTGAAATAATATAACAGTTAATTAAAAAAATATAAAGAATTAAAGAATAGAAGAAAACGTATGTATTCAAATAATTAATTTATATTATTTTTAACCAAGAAATAAGTGTCAAATGATTATTTAGTAGTAATTACATTTTATTCTTTAAGTTAATTTTTGATTTATCTTTGGAATTTTTATGTTCCGAGTTTAAACATAATGAGTATATCAGTGAAATACGACGCATTAAAAAAATAACACTTTTGAGGAGTTACCAGGAAAACATACGAGTATAATGCTTAAGATGTTAAACTACATTTTGTGATCAGTTTTATTTTGTATTTCTAATGTTTTTATCAGGTCTTGTAATATTTAATGTCGGATTTTTATATTATTTTTTATATAATAATCCAACATTTTATATACACGACTTAATAGATAATATTATGATAATATGATGTAGAATATCAGTATAATTTAATAAGGAAAAGTTATGTTTTGCATTTTATAATATTTAAAAATTAAATAAAATGACAGAAATTATTATCTAAAATTTGCTTTTTTAAAAATTGCTTATGTACTTAAATATATAATTATGAGAATTAACTATCAAAGTAAAATTTGAAGAAAATTATTCTGATAAAATCTTGTTAGAGTGGAAAATAGAATAATAATTTACAATAATAAATATAAGTGTAGAAAAAAAATAATTTCTTATGTTTTTTTTCAATTCAATGGGTATTTATATATATATATATATATATATATATATATATATATGTATATATAATATTAAAATGTTATAAATAAATTCAGGAAAAATATAAAAATCGAAGAAAATTTTACAGATGAAAAGAAAAATAAAAATAGATTGCTGCCACATGACTTAATAGAAATTGATAGATAAAGTGAATAAAAACCAGGTACGAGCTGGTTTAAGAAATGTAAAAGAGCGGATTGACAATGTGAAAATCAGTTGGGATAGTATTTGAGTCTGTAACGACAGACTTTATACGAACTTTTTAGATGGATTTGTTCGAAGAAAATTTTGTGAAATCTTTGAATAAAAAATATGATTTCCAATAATATATATGTATATGCATGAAATGTAAGAAAAATTTGTCACGCGTTAATATAAGGAAAAAGTAATAACAAACGTATGTTATAGTTTCTAATATATATATATATATATATATATATATATATATATATATATATAAATATTTTATTTTATACAAAAGATCATTTGCGATTGAAATATATTTTTTAAAAAAATAGGTATTCAATTTTACTGTCACTACGTGTCTTTGTTAGGTGTTTAATTTTTCAGTAAATTCATTTAAGTATTTTTTGTGTTTGTTTTTTCACGTGACAAAATTAATTAATTCGTAAATTAATTTAATTAAACTGTAATTTAATAATCCTGTAAACCAAGAATATTTTTATTATTTTTTCGGAAAACTTTAAATGAGTAACATTTACTAGAGATTTTGAGTGATGAAATTTCATCTAGATTAATAAAAATTAATATGTATTGTTGAGTCATCCTGTACACGTACTACCATCAGTTTGTTGTAGTACTATTTTCTTTTTAACAAGCTAAATTGGCGTAGCGCTTAGGTCGTAGAAATGCTTGTGGTGTATTAAGTTACCCGTTGGAATTTACGGTATTTTCAAAGGAACAAAATCCTATTATTCTTTGTTTATGCATTTCAGGCAAACATGTTATTTTTAGCGAATGCAAACATTTCTTAAATACTTCTCTATACATTTCGTATTTGCAAAATAAAATTGTTTTCTGTAAATAATTGAAATTTAATTAAGCGAAAGTCGCCATGAAATAACATAAATTGTATTTTAGTTCTGTTATTTTGTAATGTATTTATTATTAAAATTTTAATATAGGATCAAATGTTCTTTAATAATTTTGACATTTAATTTTGTGTAAGAAAAGTTTACGGAAATTGACTATTTTACTGAAGATGAACGTTATTTGATACTTTGACGATATTTCAATTAAAAATTCATGAAAAATTCAAACGCATATTCCAGTAACTTATTTAATTTTTTTAAAGAGAAAATTTCGAGCCGAAAACCATTATATAAAAAAATATTTGATAGAATTATATATGGAAACAAAAATTAATATTTCTTAAGGAAGAATTTAATTGAATAAATAAAAAAACTAGTAAAATATTTGAAAATGCATTTATGATTCTATTTTCTAATTTAAAAGAGTAAAAATATTTTTTATTTATAATTGTATTCATTCCTTAAATTTTTCATTATTTCTTTATTTATTAAAAATAAATTTATATCACTGCAAAAATTCAAGATCAATACGAATGTAGTAACAATTTCTTTTTTATGTTTCTGTTTGTATGACAAGACATACTTCCTGTAAGTATATACATGCGTATTTAATATATTTATGAATTGTCTTTGTAATGAAGAAACGCATTTATCTTGTAAAAAGGTTCGATGAAGCATGAATTTTTTAGCTTTGATTTACGTTATTTTCATGTTTTGCTATATTTAATTCGCTTCAGTAATTTATTATGTATTTTTATACGTATATGTCGTGTTTTTCCTTACTCGATTTTAAATATTTTATTCCTTACTTTAATCAATATTTTATTTCTGATTCCTTTACTGCTTACCTTTATTGCTAAGTCGTTTATAACGTTTGAGATTATATTTTATTATCACACATATTTTTTCCTTTGAAAAGTAAATGTAAATTTTTATCTGAGAGTTGATTTATATAAATATATATATAAGTGTGTGTGTATGTGTGTGAGAGAGAGATAAAGAGAGTGAGTATATGTAAGTGCGTATGTAAGAATATATCTACTATAGTTAATATTTTTGAAAATACTAGAGGTAAGTATTTGGAATTATAGTATTTTTACAGGAAATCATTTTTAAGAAAATGTATTTTTATTTTATATGAAACATTGAAAAATAATTTAATAAATGATATATATTCTGAATATTTTTGGAAAAATAAGATGTTTTTTAAGCGTGATAGAATATTAAATTGAATCCCTATCGAAAGTTCTATCCAATCTAAAAAATCATCTTTCTTTATTATACAAACATATTTATTTTGATTTTTGTTATTTAATTGAAAAATATAAATGAATATTAAATGAAAAATAAATTAAACAAAACTAAATAAAGAATGAAATGGAATGAACATTTTATTAAAATTATAATTTAGTTTAATTTTTGTCAAAACGTTACAATTTTAATTTTATATATAAATTATTTTATAATTGTGTATTAAATGTATTTAATTACTAGTCAATATATTTTAAAGTTACAACAGATTTTTCAAATTGTATCGAGTTATTAATTTAATTTTAAAGTTCTCTAAATTAATATATTGGTTTATTCTATAAATAATGTTTTTTTTAAAAAAAAATTTGAAATAAAAAAATGATATTTCAATTATAGTCCAAAATATAATTTCAATTTACAAATTCTTCTTAACTCAATCTTAAAATTTCAATACACTGGTAATAGAACTCTAATGATGCCAGTTTAGGATAATAAGGCGGATGTCATAATTTCTCATTCAAAGTATCTCGGTTTTTTGAGTAGTGTGAGGTTAGGGATTATTACGATGAAAAATTACGGATTTTCTATTAGCTGTGGCCTTTTTTCGTCAAAAGATTGCTTTATTGAATCTAGTTGTTTGTAATATTAATTTTTTTCAGATTTAGATGGACCGTTTTTGACACAATTGTAAAATAACTAATCATTCATTCTAAACAATGAGGAAATGATGCGTAATTTATGGATATTCCATCCATTAAATATTAAAAACTGATTAATTTAGTAAAATATTGGAAGAATAGTTACTAAATTTATTTATCTAAATGTCAAAATTTATCAGTGTTTAATAATTATTTATTGTTTTCTTTTTTGAAAATGTCCAATTTATTAGCAATATCGTCATCTTTAGTATTATAAAAAGATAACAATTATAGATATTACTTTTCAATATCCTATGAGACTTGTAATTTTCATTTAAAAAAAATATGTAATTTCTGAACAATAAGAAATTATTAAAAATATAAAATCTTGTTGAGAAGAGAGTGAGTAATTCATTTAAAATATTTGCTATTTAGTAACAACTTGTGTATCGATATTTTCATTTTATTACAGTAAATAAAAATATCTTTAATTTTTAAAATAGTTATAAAAAGTCTATATAGGGTCATCTAACTGTGACACCTAGATTTGTGTTTTATTAAAAAGAAATATGTACATATGGTGGTTTATAAGGAAACATGTGTATAGTTTCTTTTTATAAAACACAAATCTAAGCGACACATTTTTACATCCCTATATTTTAAAACAATAATTTTTTTTATAACAATTTTATTTTATTCAGATTTTTTTTAAAAAAGAAATCATATAAAATATATTTAATTTTGTATTCAGATTTTATTTTAATCTCTTACAAATTGAGAAATTAAATTAGAGGAAAATATTGTTTTTTTTCCGACAAAAATCAATCATCATCTCCAACATTAAAAGATATTGAAAAGTGTTCAGTAATTACTTATTGATCACTTTGTTTACAACAATAAGCTAATGCACATTTCGATGGCGACGCCATCATCATCAACGCTTTAATGTTTCGTCATCAAAATGCATAATAGCTTATTGTTGTTGTAAACAAACAAAGCGAATAATAAGTAATTATTGAACACTTTTTAATATCTTGCGATAATGAAGGTGATAGGGGTGATAATTCGTTCATGTGAAAGCGAATTCGTCACAGTTCCAAAACAAATATTGAAACAAAATGTTTTTGATTTAACCTTTTTAAATAAGATTTTGGGGTTATTTATTTTTATGGATTTTGTGTAATTATTAGTTTTGATTTTTTTTTGAGTTTTATTGTCAAGTAATTTTTGTTTCCTAATATAGAAGTAGTGGTGGAAAGATTCAAAATTCATATTAATATCTGAAACGTACTTATCAATGATATAAGATAATAAAAATCAATGGTATTAAGTTCTCGTATTTAAAGAAGTAAAATAAAAAAAATGATCAAATGAACGAAAACAAACATTTTTTTTCTACTTATACTTATGAAAAATCTTAATTTAAAAATGTTACTGTAATCAAATCTAAATTATCTCTATATAAATTTATTAAAAAAATAATCGTATTCATATTAAAGATAATTTTCATTAAAAAACCATTTACTATGTATTATATTGATATTGAAGTTGATAAATTATGTGATGTAATAAAAACAGATTTTCTTTGTGAAACAAATGTTTCTTTATATAGATAGTTCTCTATTCTAACATGCATCACAAACAGAGGAATATAAATGGATACGTTAACGTTATAATATTAATAGCAAGCTATCAGATAAACGTCACTTACATACAAAAAAGTAATTATTAGGTACGTTAATGCATGCATATGAATTTGACAATCGACGTGCACGAATCACGCTCACGGCACGCGCCGTACAAACAAACAAATGAAACACGCCTTTCCAATTTCCATATGTCGACGGCGTATAATATCCATCCATCCGCTAAACTGGATGCATTGTTACGAACCCTCGTCTTCCCTCTACAACTCACATACGAGACGCTTTAACATCTCTCCCTAGTTATCGCCCACTATATAACCATTTTAATATAATACAGAGAAATACTGGTGCTTGGTAATGTGTTGGAAAATTACGGATGAGGGTAATTTTTAATTTAAATTTTCATAAAACTTACTTGAAAATAGTCTGTACGACGATGTGAAAAGATTCTCGTGTCGTCTTATACATCAATAATATCAAAATTTTAACAGTTTTCGAGTCGTAAAATGAAAGAAAATAGGTGAGATATACATAAATTATATACTGGTTGTGACATGTGAAAAGAATATGAGAAAAAATACTAAATGATGAATATTTTTAATAAGTAAGTTAAAAAAGTTAGTGATCAATCTTTAGTTGTACGAAAATAGCATCATTTTAATAATTTTCTCATTTTTCATAAATATATTCAAAGAAAAGTTTACGATTGGTTAGTAAATACATTAATATGATGTTTATTTTTATGAATATTTACTAAATAAAGTAAAATAATATGTATACATTAAAGATTTTTTTATCATTTACTTTGAATCTCGTTTAAGTATGTTTTATTTTTATTTTTGAAGTGAAACTTCTTTAGCGGCGTTAGGGTAAAAAATTTACTTAACGCGGAAACAGTTATGAACGGAAATCTCAATGCATCATTTTATCAGCGGTTTATTTGAATTTGCATAGGAATGCATTTACATAGACGATAGAAAGAGACGTAATAAAGCCGCATACGCGTTGGTTTAATATCTTAGGCAGCGACGCTAAGTAAGATCACTTGACAACCAATCTGTGAATTGTGTTTAAATAAGAGTGTTATTTAATGTAATAACATTGATATTTGTGGTAAGTATATTAATTTATATAATCTCATATTATAATAATAAGCTTAATAAGATTACAATACATCCACATGGTATTTAAAAATTTATCAAATCAACGTGAAATTGAGGTTATGTACATGTATACCAACACATAGATATAGTATTTTATAACATTATGTATATACATTTAATCTATTTATCAAATAAAAGAAATACTATTGAAAACATATGGTATTTAAAAATTATCGAAACTTATAACAGTTTTGAGGTTGTTTTATTTACTCGTATAACAAATTCTCACAATAATTATGAATTCTTTGTTCTCAGGTGTCATTTTGAAGATTTATTGAATTTTATGTGGTGTTATAAAATTATCAATTATCTATAAATAGTATCTAAATAGATGCTATTTATTGCAGTTATATATTATTTGTGAGTATTTCCTTTAATTGTTTAATTTTTAAAACATTGATCTAATTGTATATTATATATTAAACAATGGTAATATAATAGTAATTAAAAAAAGGTTTTTTACAGGCTTTAAGATGGTAATGTCTATTGCGCAAAAAATTTTTCTTATCAAAAACCAATTGTTCGTTTATACCTACTCAGTCACTTCGATTTCCAAACGAAAACGAATAAATTTTCATAATTCATAATTTTATAAAAGTTTTAATTTGAAAATAATTATTAATCTTACTTAACACATTGTATGCGGACAACGTCTCGACGACATACTATTACTACAATGCGAAAGATCATCATCGAGACGCGTTGTCCGCATACGATGTGTTAATATGAAATAATTGTAAAAATTTAATTTATTTAAAATATTGATCATTTTCTACTTAAATTTTTATCCCGTGTATTTACCACTTCTCTTCCTACTACATTTCTTCATTTTGTTACTTGCTTTATTCTGAAGAATTTGTTCATCTACGAGTTTTAGGCATACGCTTGTCCGTGTACCTTTTGATTACTTTATTGAAAAGAAGTTTCACTTCTGGCATGTGTATATGAGTACACATATCCTTTTTTTATTAAAAATATTAGAAAGAGTTTAAATGTATTCTACATTGATCTTAAAAACAATTAAACATAACATTTTTTTGTTGAAAAATATCTTTATTTTATGAACTTTATTCCATTTTTATTTTTTTTATTGTTAAACATTAGTTACTTTTATTTGCATTCTTCCTCTCGACAGATATAATATTTATAAATGTTATAGAATGGAGCTAAATATTTAATTAATAGATCAAATAAATAACTAAGCATATTACGAGGTCGTTTGATAAGTCCGTGTAAATTTCGAAAGATGGCACCACTGGTGCATATCGAGGTTATTTTTAATTAGTAGCACCTCTTGGAAGAACACACATCAAGTTTCAGCCATATCGGTCTATTCCTTTGTGTTTGACAATCGTTGGAATCAAGGAAATCGAGTGATTGTCAAATAATGGACGAAAAACAATTTCGCGTGTTGATTAAACACTACTTCATTAAAGGCAAAACGCCTCAGGAGACTAAACAGAAGCTTGATAAAAATTATGGTGACTCTGCACCTTCGATTAGTGCGGTTTATAAGTGGTTTCAAAATTTTCGGAATGGCCATATGAGCACAAGAGACGCTGAACGTTCTGGACGCCCTGTTGAGGTCACCACTCCAGAAATCATTGATAAAATCCATGATATGGTGATGGATGACAGAAGAGTGAAAGTGCGTGAGATTACTAGTGCTGTAGGCATCTCGTGTGAACGAGTACATAATATTTTGCACCAACATTTGGACATGAAAAAGCTATCCGCCAGGTGGGTGCCGCGATTGCTCACGATCGACCAAAAACGAGGTCGTGTGAAGTGTTGCAAGAACGGTTTGCAGCTGTTTCAGCGAAATCCGCAGGACTTTAAGAGTCGTTTCATCACTGTAGATGAAACATGGATACATCACTACACTCCTGAGACCAAAGAGCAGTCTAAACAATGGATTATCAAGGGGGAATCTGCTCCGAAAAAGGCGAAGACAATTCCTTCGGCCGGGAAGGTTATGGCGACTGTTTTTTGGGATCCGCAAGGAATAATCTTTATCGACTATTTGGAAAAGGGTAAAATTATTACAGGTGCATATTATTCATTGTTATTGGATCGTTTGAAAACCGAGTTGCAAGAAAAACGTCCCCGATTAGCCCACAAAAAAGTCCTCTTTCATCACGACAACGCACCAGCTCATACCTCAGCAGTTGTGGCCGCAAAACTAATGGAAATAGGGTTCCAAATCGTTTCACATCCCCCCTATTCTCCAGACTTGGCTCCATCGGACTATTATTTGTTCCCTAATATGAAGAAATGGCTCGTGGGAAAAAGATTTTATTCGAACGAGGAGATGATTGCAGGAACGAATGACTATTTTACAGACTTGGACAAATTCTATTATTCGGAAGGGATCAACAAACTAGAGCAGCGTTGGATGAAGTGTATAAGCTTAAAAGGAGACTATGTTGAAAAATAAAACGATTTATTCAAAAAAATGAAGCAGTTTTTATTTTTACACGGACTTATCAAACAACCCTCGTAAAGTCACGATCAATCTTGCAAAGATCTTAAAAGTCTCAAACAGTCCTTCTACTTCGTTTTCACAATTTTAATAGCTTGCAATAGAAACTCCCTGCACACCGTTGTGCTATACCGAACTCTTTTGACTGAAATATATTGATTGTTCAATGATTCCGTTTATATTTGAAAATCGTTGCCACTTGTATTGTTATCCAATTCTCCAATCGTATTGTAGCAATATCGTATTTTATGGAGTTTATATATATATATATATATATATATATATATATATATATATATATATATATATATATAGTATGTTTGTATATGAGTAAGTCTTTATAATTCTACGAGTTTTTTTATTTTAATACAAAATTTCAACATATGTACATTTTGAAATATTTGAAGTTGTTACAAAATGCAATGCAGAATGATTCTGCATTGATTCGTAATAACCATTTTTCTTATTTCCGTACATAACATCTTCACAGTGTTGTCAACTTTAATATATTAAATTTGATTGAGACATGAAATGTCTATAGAATACTGCTGCTGTTGGCATCGTATGCCATTAAATCCATGGATGTCTGTTTGTTATGCTATATCGTATTTACACAAGTATGTAAACTTGTATATGTATTTATATATATATATATATATATATATATATATATATATATATATATATATAAATACAGATACATACTTACATATATAGCTATGTATATATAAATGATGAAATTCGCATTTCGAATGAACGCCTCGTGTTATATAAAAGAGCAAGATTAATCGATCGTGTAAACAGGAAAATGAAAAATGCCGTGCGTCTCCACCAACTGTCTTGTAAACATTCCGGTGCCATACGATTTTTATCGCTAGCACTTAATTAGTTTGATGTAGCACTTCGAATTGCCAGTGTTTATTTTTTTGTGACAATATTTAGACGAGAAACACGCAAAATTTATTTGTTAGTGTTGTTCTTTTAAATAAAACATTCTACTGGACTGTTCGATTGATAGTTGTGATATCAACACTCTGTTCTAAATGATACGATTTTTTTTTCTTTATATCTTCATTTTTCCGCTAAAATTTTTCTCTAAATATATGATTATTTGGAATTCGATTCCGAATTTTTAAGATTTGTAAATATTGAATTAAATTAACATTTTGCAAATTAGCATAATTAATTACAGTGAAAAAATAAAAAAAATATTACAATTAATTTTTTTGTAATTATTAATTGATTTTTAATAAATCTAGAAAAATATATTTAATTTGAAATACTGTACTATTATAATAAGTATTCTTTTTTAAATAGTACTTTAGGTATTATTTATTTTATTACTGCGGCGCATTTACTTTCATACACATGACTTATTACCATCAACACCAAAAGATGTTAAAATGTGTTCAAATTTATTTTTCACTTCGTTTATTTATAACTACAATAAGCTAATACACATTTTAAAGGTGATGATGCTATCATTGTCTGAGAGTTGTGTTATAAAATTTAAATTTTATAACACAACGTTCTAATGATGATGATATCATCATTGAAATGCCTATTAGTTCATTGTTATTATGAACAAATAAAGTGAACAATCAATAAAAATTTAATAATTTTTAATATTTTGTGATGTTGAAGATGATAATTCATTTGTCTTAAAGTATTTTAAATAATTACAATATTAGTACATATTTTAAAAAATACTAAAATATTTTTTTAAACACTTATAGAATTATTTTTTAATTGTACAATAAATCCTTTTTCAATGATATTAATTCATAAATATGATTATAACATTATACTATTTTAAATAAATAACAATTTTAAAAAGCATTATCCGTTTTAAAAATATTTGAAAGTGGTAATCGAAATAAAATTAATTTTTTTTTGTAAGAATATATCATTTATTCCTATAAACATAAACATGGAAATTTTGAACTCTACATTAACATGTATTTTGAAATTATGTAAAAAATATTTACACTACGTTATATGTAATGTAATTATGAATTTTTTTAAAAAAATATTTAAATTTCAACTTATTTATTTTATAAATATTCATGTATATACTAATAATTTTTGACGTTGTTTATCTTATTTTCATATTTTATTAAAATATTTTTATTAATATATTGTAAGAGTTTATTATAAAAGCTGTGTTTGATTTTTCATTAAAATCTTATATATTTATGAATAAAATCAGTTGAATAATTTTTGTTCTTTTGATATATTTTTTTTACAAGATTTTTTATATTGTTGATAAGTTTATAGTCGAATAAAGAATAAATGTAGTTTTTATATTTCTAACACGAAAATATATTTTTCATTGTTTTGTAATAATTATAATAGATAATAATCTGATTTGGAAAACAATAAAAATTAATAAAAAGGTCCCAGTTTAATTTTTTTATTTTTATAAAGTCTACGTTGAATTGTGGTCTAGATTTGTCGTAATGAGTAAAACACTTTCTTTATTAATCAAAATTGAGTATTTTTTCTGATTTTTTTTGTTTTTATTAATGTTTTTGACAATATTTAATTGATTTATTGTTTTATTGGTTGATTGTAATTTACAAAAGTTTATTCTCTTAATATTTCCATTTACAGATATAAAAAATAAATCTAATAGACATATTTTTTTCAAAAATTTAATTTAAAATTGAATTTACATCCGATAAAATTTTATAATGTAGCTTTTTGATAATACACAATGGCCCAAATGAGACTAAAGAATATAAATTACAAATATTTTTTTTAAATTTTGTTAGAAAATAAATTTCATGTGCAGTTTCTAAAGCAATGTATGAAATATCACATCGCTCAAATTCCCTCTTCCATTTACTTGCTGGCAAATATTAGTTTTTTAGAATTTTTTCTATTATTAAATGCAAGGTTTCGGGCTTCAAAGTCTTTATTTAAATGTTGTTTATTTGGAGTTTAACATATATCCGTTCAACTTCAAGTAATCCATAAGAAGATGTCAAGGGTTACCAAATTTGGTAAACAGAGAGGTCAAACGAAATTATAATTTCTTTAAAAAAGTTTACGTAAAAGCTCTATTGTTGCTCTTGCTATGAGCGCAGCAGCTTTATTTTGCTAAAACCGTATGTCAAGATTATTCTGGACTGCCGTACGTAAAAAAATATCAATCATGATCTTTGGCGACGCTTTTTGGGCGAACTTCATCATTTTCGAAAAAATACGAGCCGATAACTCTAATATCCCTAATATCGTACCAAATAGTACATTTGATAGGGTGTAATTGATGTTAATTCAATGAGTTTGGTTTCTTAATGCCTTAGAATCTGCAATTTTTGTTATTCACATAGATGTTTAAATTAAAATAAAATTTATCGCTAATTAAAAAGTTGTTTAAAAAGTTATCATTTTCTTTGGATATCTACACAAATCTGATAACATGTTATAGGCATTGTTAAGAATCCTGGAGTAACAGACTGTACTATTTGAATTTTGTATGAAAACATTTTAAGATTTACTTTCAAAATCCTTTGTGGAAATTCCCAGTTGGGTTGAACGACGATGAGTAGATACAGATGGATCATTGATTACACTTTGATGTAAAGCCTCCATTAATGTTTTATTGCACACAAAACGATAAGCACATTTTCTTGGAACTTCTGTGACTAATCCCTGCTTTTGAAATCGGGAGACTAAGTTATTAATCATGTTGTCGCTAGGAGCTGTTATGATATTAAAATGCTGCTGGTATTTCCGTTGAGTTAAAATAATAGACCGCTGAGTAGAATGAAACAATTTAATGATTTTTATTTATTATGGCTAATCATAAGAAGACATTGTAAATCCCAAAATTTTGTTATATTACTCGCAGAAAATAAAAAAAGGAAAATAATTGAAAATAAAAAAGTTGTGAATTTTTTAAACCCATTAAACTCATTTGGTCCACTCTGTGTGACATGACTACACAAATTCGTTCTAATTTATGAAAAGGAAAATAACTATTGGACATATTTATAAAATTTGAGATATTGCAATCAGTAATTTTTTGCTCAAAAATTATTTATTGAACATTTTTAGATAATATACAACTTGTTTTTACTTTTAGCCATCTAAAAATGAATCTTTATTGAATGTATATCAAAATTTGTCTTATTAAATTTTATTCGGTCAGTAAATATGATATCCAAATATAATTTTTTAAAAGATATTAAAATCTTTTTACCTATCAAAATATATCTTCATGTTATCGTTATTTAATTCTTAGGAATTTTGAAAGATATATTTTAAAAAATATTCATGTATTCGATTCTAATTGATATTAAATATAATAGTTATTGCTATTACTAACGATTTATTAAAAAAATCAAAAACGTCACATAGATAATAATTTTATATACCATTCTGATAATTCGATTAAATACTGTGCTATTGTTATATGTTTAATATACATCGATTTTATAGCCGATGAAATATTTATTTATTTTAGAAATCTAAATAATACGATGCGCAATAGTAGTAAATTATTTGAATTAGCATTCAATATTCATTTATTCAATGAAAATGAATTAAGAACAAATTAATTTTACATTAATAACAGAGACCTGTTAATAAAACCTTTGAACAATATGTTACATTGATGTATTTGTAAACGTGTTGCCATAATTAGGCAGCTGTAACACCATCCACTAGAAATCAGATATGATTTACAGTTATCGAATATTATTAAATGGTTTTATTTTAATGAATGATACAAAAACAACTTAATTACAAAAATAATAAATGAATATTTTTGTATTCCGTTTTAATGACAATTATGTAAAATTCAAGTATAAATATAAATAATATAGAGAAAAATATTATTTTTAATGATAAAATACTGCGAAGAATCATTATTAATACTAAAAATGTAATTTAAAAATATTATTTTTAGTACATGATAAAATGAAATAAATTTTAAAAAAATAACTTGAATAAAGGTTCTTTTATTATTTAAAGATTTCCTTTTATACCATTTTTAGAAAAATATTATTAAAAATATTAATATTTATGTTTGTTTGTTTGGGTTTAATTAATTCTTTATTTGAATACGTTTAGTTTAAAAACAATCAATAATTTTTTACTATTGTATTAATACAAGTACTAAAATGTTTTATTTTATTTTTTCGAACAATATTTTTTGCAAGTTCTAACAACTAGTGAAAATTAATTAAAATATAGGTAGTTAACATACATACAATGACAACAAATTCAGAATATTTATCTCAGTTTTTTTTAAAATTTATATCATATCTGACAAACAATAAAAAAAGTTTATATATGTGAATGGTAAAAATATATTTAGAATTTTGTTCTTTTTTAATCTATTCCTTATGATTACGTTACTGTTATAAATGAAATAAATTTTAAAAACGTTTAACTTTTATAATTTTAAATTAAAATTAGAATAATTGTTTGAAATAAAGAAAAACAACTTTACTATTGTAATTTAATATTAAACTTTTTTATTATATATATACATATATATCTTCAATTTTTTATGTCAAAGAAAGTGGATGATCTTTTTAAAAAACAATAGTTTATTTGTCTCTTTTCTTAATGAAAATAAATATCATTTGAAACAAAGATCCCTGCTTAGTGACAAGATTTATTTTCCTCCAGATAGATCGGCTGATAAGAAAAGATATATTACTATTTTCTATCGAATCGAACTTACGACAATTGTGCCAAATACAAAAAGTATGAATGAATATGTATGGTACACAATGTGATTTAAAGGATATATTTTATATTCGCTGTTCACGTACTCGGGACCGAATTGATTGAAAAAGAAATTTGAATAAAAAAATAAATGTAAGAAAAAAACTTGAACGAAATATATTTTTACTTCAACCTGAACTGAGTTGATTTTTAAATTCGAAAAGTTTTTAATGCAAACATAAAGCAAATTGAACAGAGTTAATATTCGAAAGCGTTAACTGTACGATATAGTTCAGTAAGCCAGCATATGGCATAAATAAGCATTACGATCGAAAAATAAACTTATTTTCAGATTCAGTTCCGCATAAAAAAATATTGCGAAAAAGCGTAGTTAACGACTTACTCACATATAGTATTGGTTTCGGTCCATTGACCTCAATCAACAGACATGATTCGATTTGATCATCTAGTAAATTCTGACTTATCGTTATTGCCTTATTCGATTTCCCATTCCATTTTTACAATTACAATTTTATTCTATTTTTGATCGAACGAAATCCGAAGGTATTTATAGACTTATTTGATATGATGTTAATATAGGTATTAAACCTGATATGACTGGATTTTATTTTATTTTTATTATAATGTATTTGTTATCCTGCAGAATTTCGCTTGTAATAAATTTAAAGTAAATAATATAAATCCAGTGCATATGTTTGATTTGCATATTTTATTTAAACTGGGGGTTTATGTATCGAATTGTATCAATACAATAAAATTTATACAATTTGATGACACACACACACATATTTAATAAATCACTAAATGTAATATCCGTTAATCCATTACTAAATAAATATTCATTTCAAATTATTACCGTATAATTTTTGCTAATAGCATTGTTAATTTAATTTTCAATCACTAGTGTAATAGTTTTAATATTGTATCATTTATAATGTATTTGTAAAGGTTTTATAAGAAAATATGCATATAATTATTTGTAAACAAGTGAAATTTGCATATTTGAACAACAACTGAAACTAAAATAGAGTTTCAATAGATATTATATAACAGTATATCTATTATGTAAAAAAATAATTTTGCTCTGTTTTATAAAATTATTTTTTTCACCTTTGTAAAAAAAACTATATTTTATTACTTCAAAGCAAAAAAACAAGAATTCTCTCTTGCTTTCATAGAAAATTAAAATTTAAAACAAATAACATGCTCACTTCAACTCCACGGGATTTTTTAAGTGTCCAATAATCGGTAATTGTTCATTGTTCAATCGTAATTGATGACCGTCAGAATATTGGATTATAAAATCAGATGTTATAATGTACTATTTTGATAATAATAGTGTGGTAATCGAAATGAATAATAGTGAATAATGTAGTGTATAATTATTAAACTTTTTTATAAAATATTTTGTTGGGATAAGTGTTTAATGAACTGATCAATAAATTTTTATTAAATTTTCATTATTATGCAAATACTGGTTTCAGATTTTTCAGAATTAATAAATCCTTATAACGTCGATTTAAATGATATAGATTGTTTTTGAGTTGATTTAGAGAAACTTAGAGAAAAAATAATAAATTTTATACATTTTTTTTAGAAAAAATTTCAATTATACTATTATAAATTTTCGATATTAATTAAGCATTTTATCTTTATTAAAGATGTTAAAATTGAAATATTTTTTAAGAAAAAGTCATTCAAATGATATTATATGTTTACAATATATAAATAATATTATTTAGAGATTTTCAGTGAAAAATGATACATTTTATGTTAATTTTTTTGATTAAAAAATTTAAATTACACTGTTATAAAACTGAAATCAAATTTTTGAGATTATTTTAAAAGGTTAATTTTACTGAAATCATTAAAATAAATATTTTTCTAATATTTTGTTATCAGTAAAAAATCACTTAAATGATATTTTCATTTTAATATAAAAGATAAAAAATGAAAGTGTATGTACAAAAAAAAAACTAGAAATAATTTCTATTAAAATACTTTATAATGCAAACAAATTGTTTTAAAACAAAGTATTTTGTAATTTTTCTTATTAATTTTTGGCAATAGTTTTTTTTAAAAAATCAGTATTGAGTAATTTGAATAACGTATTAAAAATTGAGTATTTATTTAAATTAAAAAAATAATAAAAATAGTGTTTTTTATTTAAATAATTATATCCTCTTAATTTAAATTCATATTAAAATATTTGACTTGAAAATACGTTCGTGAATAGTTTTTAATTCAAATTGAAATTAATGAAATATAAGATTTTTATCAATAAATGTCTGTTTAAGTGTTTAATAAAATATTTAATTTGGTAATTTTTTTAATTAATGGTTAATTAAATCTATAACAATTAATATTAATTATTGGTTCTAGATTTAATTAAATGTAATTACAAAAAATGAAGAGTGTTCTTCGAGTTTTTTAAAAAACGATAATTTTATGAAGTGTTAGAATGTGTTTACATCGTAAATGATTAATTAAAATCGTTGATTGACGTGCAAGTGCATTGAACAAATTATAAAAATGAAATGGAATTTCCGTAATGGAATCCAGGGAAAATATTTGAGTTCGTGTGTGTCAACTATGCATCAATAATAGCGAATTGGAAATTCGTATCGATGAAATATTACCCTGATTTTGGAAATCACTTTTGTTAAAACTATTACTCGCTCATGAAAAAATCGTCATGTTGCAGTATCACTCACAATCCAACAATCACGTGCATGTAAACCACATGACATGCATTTTCTGTCGTAACGAGTTGTAACAACAATAGAACGCTCTAACAATGTGTTCAACACACAAACAATATTTCAATTGAGTACCCCTAACATTAACATAATTTCGTGATGAGGGACGTTATATAAACCAACAGCCGTTTGTTTGCAAACCGTTTTAATATGCAGTGATTTAATACCACCCTCATCATCGCTTACAAGTGAAACATTTATGTGTACGCCAAATAACATTGTCAACAACAATAAATTGACATGTTTTCTTTGTTGTCATATATGATTTTTTATATTTTCATTGAATCATTGTGCGCAATGTATTATATTAAACATTATTTATATTGAATATTATTCTCTTTGAAAACACTGAAAAGCTTGGAGACAATTTTTTTGCACGATCAGTCATCAATAAAGCTTGTTGAACATACATACATACATACATATATATATATATATATATATATATATATATATATATATGTCAATTATCAATTCCATTTAATGTGATGAATAATGCAATATATCACGGTGACTTTAATTGAAGTTTCAATATACATTGTTGCATACACATTTATAGCGAATACAGATATACACACACACATACACACACACACACACACACACATATATATATATATATATATATAAACATACACATTTTATTAAAAAGAGAAAAAATGAATTTTAGGGTTTTTTCATCATTGAATGATGAATTTTTAATACAATTATAATTTAATTTTATATCTTATATAGATAATTTTATCAATGTAATTTCTATTTCATTTTGTTAAACTATTATAAAAATTAGTTTTAAATTTTATCGATGAACAAATATCTGTGTTTTAAAGATGTTTTTCAAATATTAAATCTATTGAAAAGTTTTGTCTATTTAGCCGGTAGTTATTTTAATTAATGAAAGGTATATCATTCAATCTTTTTCCGTTATACACCCGAGTCTCTTTTTATGCGGTAGATACGTTCCGCAGAAAACCGCATTAAAAAATTGCACAAAAAAGACTTAATTTACATTGAAAAATTAGGAATACGTTCCGTAATTTTCAAAAACCGCATAAAACCAAAGCTACAAAGTGAAATTACTCTAAAATTCGCATAAAAATCAGAAAATAAAGAATGCCTAAAAAATTTCAAATATCTGCAAAAAAAATGATACAAAACAAAGCTTTTTACTTTATTTTTTAGTTACCTATTTAATTTTATTCAGAGTAATATGGTACCTATGTAATTTATTTCAGAATTTTTCATATATATTTTAATCATTATCGCAATAATAGCTGCATTGTTTAGAATAAAAAAAGGAACTAAAAAAGAAAGTGAATAGCAGCACTGTTTTCAAGACATGTAGGCCAAGCATTGTTCCAACAGGCATTTAAAGTGTGTGGTTTTATTTGAGTAATAGCAAATGCAACATGATTTATAAAGTCAAAGATTGAAAAATTTTTCCAAGCGTCAGTTACTGCTATTGACTTATTTTCTAGTTTATCCAATATAAATTGAAAAGTGCGTTTAACGTAATATTGTTAAAACTTGCAATTATGCCTTGATCTAATGGCTGAATAAAGCTTGTTGTATTGGGTGAAAAAAACATCATCTTTACATTTGGGTGTTCTAAACATGGATGACCTAGTGCGTTGTTAACAAGTAATAAAATTTTGAAATCGAGACCTTTTTGCTTCATATACGTTTCCACTTCTGGTAAAAAGCAATTATTAAACCAGTCAGTAAATATTACAGTTATCACCCAAGCCTTTGTATTAGTCATCCAATGTACCTGCAGTTGTTTTTTATCTTTACCTTTCAGACCGCTTGGTCTTAGAGATTATCATTAGAGGTTTCAGTATTTATCATTAGAGGTTTCAGGATCCAATCTCCCGATGCATTGCTACAATGTTATTCGATTTTTGCTTGCTTTAAACCCATTGGTTTTTTTGTCAGAATTTGCGATATAAATTCGACTAGACATTTTTTTTCAAAACAGTCCTGTTTCATCAGCATTAAATACTCGCTGTGAACAATATCTACCATTTTTAATAATTTTGGCTAATTCTTCTGGAAAATTTTTGGCAGCTTCTTCATCTACCGATGCAACTGCAGTCGTAATCTTCACGCTATGCAGTGCATTCCATTTTAAAAACCCGGGTAACCATCCTTTGTTAGCCGAAAATTCCTTATCAGTTTAAGAAACGGAAGTAAATGGCTCTGATTCCTTCATTTGTTCATAAAACTGGACAGTTTTTCGTTGAAATAAATAACCGCTTAAAGGAATTCTTAAATAAATCCACATAAAAAGATACTTAGAAGAAATATGAATCACATAAATTCAAAATCGCAGTAAAAAATTCGCATAAAAAGATATTAAGAAGAAATATGAATCACATAACTTCAAAATCGTATTAAAATAATCCATACAAAAGAGACCCAGCTGTATTTTATCAACAGTGATCTTTATCATACACTGAAACAAATGTTTTACACTTAGTAAAGATGTTTTTTAAAGATTGATAGAAATTTCGATTAGAGATAGCTGTCAAGTCAGTTATCAGTTTGCACGTTATAAGTATCATTTGGATTCAGTATACTTTGGCAAATCATTATGAAACGTTTTATACTTGAACAACGTTTTTAAATTGTGGAAATTTATTTTAAAAATTAGTGTTCTGTTCGCAAAATATTATTTTTAGCTTAACGGGTGCGTTAATAAGCAAAATAGCCACATTTGGAGTGAGACCAATCCTGAAGTGATTCACGAGAGCCTGTTACATCCAGAAAATGCACCGTATGGTGCGGATTGCACGCTGGTGGCATCATCGGACCTTATTTCTTTCGAAATGAAGCCGGAAATCGCCAATGGTTACTATCAATGGTGTACGTTATAGAACGATGATCATTGGTTATTTGATTCCAAATTTGCATGACATCGATCTGGTAGAGATGTGATTTTATCAGACTGGTGCTACGTGTCAAACTTTGACCGAAACAATCGAGTTATAGAAACAAAAATTTTGCTTATAACGTTATCTCCAGAAAAGGACCTGTCTATTGACTTCCACGATCGTATGATTTGACGCCTCTAGATTATTTTCTTTATTATTTTTTTAATTTACTTAATAAAAATAAATATTTTTGAAACACTTTGTAATTGAACATGAAAAGTGGATTATATATGAATATACTGCAAAGCTGGACAACCCACTAAATCCAACATCTAAATAAAATTTAAGTGTGGAAAAGAGAAAACTGTCTATATAGTAAGATATAGAGGATCATTCTAAATTTTTAAACTACAATGAACGATTAATTTAAAAAATATTATCAATAATTACACAATTTGAAAAATAGACTTAAAAGAAGCATCCAGCTTTGTAAATAAGAAGCAAGTTATCTCACAGTATGACAATGCAAGGCAAGATGTTTCTTTAATTACACAGAAAAAATAGAGGAATTTGAAACCTGTATTTAAAAAGTATTTAACCTTTTTATGCTGTTCATATTAAAAGGTCAAGTTTCTATACAAAAAAAGAAAATAGAGAAAATATACCACTTTGTCATCCATGCTTTGAGTTTTAGGTTTAAATATTTGATGCAGACTTTTTTTATTTTCATAAATGAACTTTTTACTTCAGTTCTCAACTTAACCTCCACATTATAAACATTTTTATCATTTGTTAGTGTTCTTAAGTACTGGTTTCTTTTGGCTACCATAATTTGATTATTTAATGGATGCATACGTACATACATTCATACAGACGTACATACGTTATACATACATATATACAAACATACTCGTACGTATGTATAACGTAATTTACATTTCGTTTTTTTTTAGAATACTGTAATATTTAGTTTTACTATGTTAATACTTAAGTTTTGTAATAAAAATTACTACTTTAATGATACATATAAATGATTAAATCCAAATAAAATAAAAATATAACAACTAAAAGACGATTATTATTATTTTTTAATTCAAAAGTTATATTAACTATTGTACACTTTGAAATAATTATGGAAATATACTGTTGTTCCTTTTTTGAATAAAATTTTCATTTTATTGAAGTGTTTGAAAAAACGTAGAAGATATATATACATACATATATATATATACATACATATATATACATACATATATATATATATATATATATATATATATATATATCATACTACACACACAATGAATGCTACCATTCACATACACGCTGACCACGGATTGGTGAAGATTTTTTTATTCGGGGTTTACTCCTTCTCACAGTTACACAAGATGAGGTTGTCGGCCTTCACACACACACACACACACACACACACACACACATACATACATACATACACATATATACTGTAAGTTTTATTTGTATTTCTTGTTTAACGTTCAACTTTTCAAAACATTAATCGATCTAATATTTGTAGGTGGTCTTTTCTCTTTATTGTTTTATATATATATTGTTATTATTTGACTTTTTAATGATCAAATCGAAATATTTTGAATGTTTTATATATGTGTATACAACTGTATACATATATGTATGTAGTTTAATTGATTTTAGAATGCTGATCAGCTAATATATACAGCATTGAAATAGTTATTATTATTTTTTACTTATAAATTCAATTTGAGTTTATTTATAAATGTTTAGAAATAATAACGCGTTTATACATACATACATACATACATTAATATATATATATATATATATATATATATATATATATATATGTATGTATGTATGTATGTATGTATGTATGTATGTATGTATGTATGTATGTATGTATGTATGTATGTATGTATAAAAGTATAATATATAAAGAACTTTACAGATTTCTGTAGTCTATATTTGATGTCAGAAAGTTTTCTATAAATATCGTATATTGTACACCAAAACACTTTTTTTAAAAGAACTTTTTTGTTATATACTACGCAGTATTTATTGAAAACTTTCAACAAGGTACAAACCTTCATATATTTTATATATATATATATATATATATATATATATATATATATATATATACTTATGTATATAAAGATTTTGTAGAATTGTAAAATAAACTTTTATATTATTTATATACATATAGGTATACATACATACATACATACATACATACATACATACATACATACATACATACATACATACATACATACATACATACATACATACATAAATACATACATACATATATATATATATACATACATATATACATATATATATATACATACATACATACATACATATATATATATATATATATATATATATATTGCTATACATACATATGAATAAATTACAATTTTGCTATTTCATTGAAATAAAATTTGATATTTTAAAAAGTTATTTTTAAAGTCATGAATTTAACCGCGAATAAATTTACAATAGATTGAAATACTTTATTTTGGAATGAGAATCGTTTATTTAATGTATTGTAAAGTAAATAAAATAAATAAAAAATTATTATACTACGTAAGTTTTCAATTATTTATTATATACTTTATAAACATACAAAGGTTTATGTACATATTTAATATATATATATATATATATATATAATATAGAGAGAGAGAGAGAGAGAGAGAGAGAGAGAGAGGAGAGACGATGATGAAAATGAAACTAAGGGGTACAGATATAAATCTATTTTTTTAATATCTTTTACTATCCTTTAGACTCATTTGGGTATATATATATATATATATATATATATATATATATATATATATATATGTACATATATATATATATATATATATATATATATATATATATATATATATATATATATATATATATATATATATATATATATATATATATATATATATATATATATATATATATATATATATATATATACATACATACATGTATTCTATTCATGGGTGTATTTGAAGATAGTTTATCTAAAATGTTTTCAGTCTGAAATAAGTACTGTTTTTGTGTAGAACAAGTATCTAATCGAAGAGAGGTTGGGCCGAATAAAATATAGTTGAACTGGTAAGGGTATAAAATATAGCCCATTCAGTTCTCTGTATATGTATATATGTTTATATATATATACATATATATATATATATATATATATATATATATATATATGTACATATAATATATGTTTGTAATGAATAACATTTAATGGTTGTATAAAGATAAAAAAAGTAATTTTTAGATTTTTTTAAAGCGATCTGTTTTTTTGGAAATTGTATTGAAATTGGTTTTATATTGCCAATATAGAATAACGTGAGTGATTCACATTTCTCATATATTTATCATGAATGTTTATGGAAATAAATATTTAAAAATAATTTTCCAAACAATGAAACTAATCATTTAATGACAAGCGATAAAGCTGTCGTCAGTATTTCAATTCCAGTCATTAACTCCTGTAACACGTAACATGTGCAGTTGACAGTTTATCAGAATAAAAAAAAATAATTAATTCAATCTTCTTAAATTTGATTTTTCGTGTAATTAAAAAAAGACGTAATTAACTTATCGACTTCACAATCATGTTTTTAATTTAACGATAAAAAATATATACACGTTCGAAATTTAACATAACAATGTATGGGACGTTCATTTATCATTCACAGGATTAGTGAAACATTTTAATAATGATATTCAGTATGAAAGAACGTAAAATCGTAAATTGTAATTTTCGATGTATTGTGTTTATGTTTCCTAATGGGTTTTGTTTACCATTTGCGAGGTTATAACATACATTGTTCGTTCTGACAGCGACTGAGTGAAAAATAAACAAACTCAATTATCCAGCGTGTACATACAAATGGACACACCGTTCACAATTTATAGATTTGTTGTTACGTTTGACTGTAAAAATAAACACGCCGATTGTTGAATTTACGATCCAAATGTTCGTCTATTGTTTGTGTCTTTTTTGTTTGCTGGTAGGGGTGCACCGGATTACTGCTTTATGTCCTGTGAAGATATAGGATTTCGGTAATTTAAACATTCACCAAGGGCGGAATAATACATGACTATTTTGAAATCAGAACACACAAAAGAGCTATTATGTACTAAGTAGCGTCATTTATTTTATGGGCATTGATATTTGTCCTACGTGAAATGCATTTATCACTGATTAAATATATATATATATATATATATATATATACACCCACGCACACCCACATACACATATACATATATAATGTTTGTATATCAGTAAAGATATACATGGTGAAGTTTAGAAAATACATCAATTTTTTTAATGTTAAAGAGCGTGTTGATCTCAGAAGCTGATAATTTAATATACCATAAATATTTGATTTTCAATTACATACATAAAATGGCAAAGGAATATTTTCAGAAAAAAAGTTTAGATTCTTTATATATATATATATATATATATATATATATATATATATATATATACTTTTAAAAGTATGTACTATTGATTATTTGAAATTTCATTTGAAATAAAAATTAATGTGTATTAGGTGACTAAATGTTATACGACTTATAAATGTGTTTAGGAAACTGAATATTTATTCCAACTTATCAGATATCGAAATATTTATTTATTTTAAGAAAAACATAATTTTTATTGAAAAAACTATGTTATTTTAATTACAAATTATTAAAAGCATGATAAATAAGATATCTCTTGGACATCTATTAATTCATTCATTATATCAATTAGTCGGTAATTAAAATTAGATTAAAAAGAAGAAAAATCATATAATAATGATTTTTTATTATTAGATTCTCTACTATTGGATTTGCTGTTTTTATTACTATTATCATTATTATTAAAATTGAAATTTGATTTAATTTACTTTTTTTGAAAAGTTGTATTAGTATTTTACACAAATGAATTTTAACCCTAACACTACAATAGTTTAAAGTATTCAATAATCACTTATTATTTATAATTATATAGTCTATAATTATATCGGTTAATGCATTTCGATGACGACGCCATCATCATCAGAGCCTTTTTCACTTTAAACTATTGTGGTGTTGGGGTTAAAATTCATTTGTGTAAAATGAATCAGTCACAGTCCCAAAACAACAAATAATTGTATTAGTATCTATTGTAATTATGTGAATTTAGAATAATTATAAAAATAATATTTACATTTTTAGTTCTACAATATTTAAAAATATCTTTCATTGAATTTCATTGTATTTTTAAAGATTTTATGGAATAATCGTTTCAGGATAATTTTAATATAGGGTCATCCGAATGCGACGCCTCGATTTGTGTGTTATAAAAAAGGAACATGTGTATAGTTTCTTTTGTATTTTTTTTTAATAAAACACAAATCTAGGCATCACATTTTAATGATCCTATATAAGAATATTTTTTTCTTTTATGACAAATAATTACACAATAAATATTAAAAATTGGGTAAGTACAAAGAACAAGTTAATAAAAGTTAAATTTTTCATACAAGTGCTAAATTTATTATCTTACTTAATAAATTCTTTCAAAATTAGATTACGAAATGAATAACATTTAAATAAATAAAGATTGGTCCAAAATTTGAATTTCAAGTACAGGTCTTACAATAGTAAACAGTTTTTATTATTCATATTACAATAGAAAGACTAGGATTTTTTGTTTTTTCTGAATTGCTTGATACAAAATGTAAATTGTTTATTTATCCTAATATTAAGAAAACTTTTTAATTTAAAAAAATATTAATGTTAATATTTAAATCAAATAAATACATAGAATATGATTGTTTAAAATTTCATTTGGAATATTAAGCATTGGTCATTGATAAATTGAAGTTTGAAAAAAATTGGAACGTTGATAAAATTTAATTATATTAAAAAAACATTGTCTTTTTTAATTTTACTTGATTGTTCGAAATTTCTTTTTTTCTGAAACATCAACAAAAATGTTATTTTTATAAATTAATTAAATTTCTGTGAAAATAGATTTCATGTTGAATAAAAAGTATCGTTTTATTGATTGTAAAAACAATAATTTATATAAATTAACTAATTGTTATATATTATGTATTAGTTATTTTATTAATTTATTTTTTATCAATTACTTATTAAATGTCTTTAAAATTAATAGATATTGATTTTATATTAAGAAATACCTATATATATATATATATATATATATATATATATATATATATATATATATATATATATATATACTATTTAAATCTGCTAATATTACTTTCGTAGTTATTGACATTTTTATAAAGTCATTTTGTTATAAGATATAACTCAATAAGAAAAGTTTGGAAGACAAATTGCACTATAGGTGATAAAAGTTCTAGTCAAGTGGTTAAGTGTCTGAGACAATAAACATTTAATATAAGACGACAGGAAACTTCAAGTGAAGAGCTGACATATTTTGTTAAATTATTTTTTTTGTCCAGTTTTTGTTTTCAGTGATTTTAATCCGTCAATTTAGATTTTGTAGTTATGATTAGCAATGAATCTTTTTAAAATATTGTCATGTGTAGTTTATTGTTAAAAATATTCTCTATATTAAAAAAATGTACTATGTAAAATTAATTTATTATTCTATAGAAAATGAAATGATAATTTTATTTCAAATAAATTAAAGTTTGCTTTATATTTTTTATTTTTAGTAACATTTAAAATTCAAATATTTTCAAAATAATGTTGTAGTATATTTTGTATTTACTGTAATAAATTAATAAATTTGAATAATTGAATACTTTGATAACAATTTAATTAAATTATTTGAAATTAATTTATTTACCTTTAAGCGAAAATGTTTGATTTGACGCTCTTAATTAAAACACATGTTTTAATATCTTCTTATAGTTTACATATTCATAGGAATATCTATATTTTGAAAATTTTCCTTATTTACTTGATTCTCTTATTATTCTTTGATGACGAAAACAGTGCTACATCAGGAAATTCGTGAAAGAGAATTAATTATGAAATTTATGTCGAGCGAATCAAAATATATAAATTATTAAATTATCTACTATACGAAATAAATTATAAAATAAATTAATTAAATTATTAACATGGGTTTGAAAATTCTATAAAGGAAATTAATATTGTTGTAGTGCTTTTTTTATTATTGTTTGCTTTGGAGTTATTTACTGACATGTCAGTGAGTTCAGTACGACATTTACTAATTTGTTTGTTTAAAATATTAAATTTTACACATGTTATTGTCTTATGAATTAATATATTAGTAATTATTAATTTCATATGTGAGATAATTTCAGTGAAATTATGTAAGATCAGTGATTGTGATTTAGTTTGAATGTATTAAATAATTTCATAATTTAAGTGAATGTGGATATAAAATTTACATATTTTTCCACAGGCGATAAGCATAACTATTAATTTAATATATACAATAATATATATATATATATATATATATATATATATATATATATATATATGTATAAAATGAAAAATATATAATATACTTTTAATTCGCTCATTCAGTTTTATCACCGATCTAAAAACTAATTACACTTGTCGTTTTGTGTAACGTTTAATAAGATTTTTATGTTATAGCCACTTATAAAATAATTAAAATTGGGTCATTTTTATATCTTTCTAAAAGTACTAGTGGAGGAATTAAAGTATTTCTAACAGAAATAAGCGATTACGTCGATTAATTTCATAAAGTATCTTCAGAATAGGTGATTAATTAAGAAAAAAATATCTATTCTTTTTAATCATAATTTGAGTTATTTAGAATAAATAACAAATATATTGATAGTTAGAGTTTTTATGATTTTATTAGATGTTATTTGTTAGGAGCTATTCTTATAAAATTAATATAAATGTATTTCTCACTTACTCAGTTTGTTCTAGTTTCTGATATTCATATTATTAAGTGATTAATATTTTTTTTGAAATTTTTTACAATTAGAGAAGATTAAATATTGAAGTTAAGAAAAATCACTTTTTATTTAAAATCATTAGATGATACTAAAATATTTTTTAAAAATTTGTAATATGGAAAGCAATTATGAGGAAATAAAATTTAGTTAAGCTTTATTTCTTTTAAAATCTATTCTTAATCTAATTAAAGAAGAAAATGTTTTAGTTAGCATAATTATATTTTTAATATGCGTAATTTAATTAATGAAAATAAAATAAATCAGGCAATAAAATGTAATTTTAACGTTGCTTTCGATTATATACGAGGGTCGTTTGATAAGTATGGTCAATTTATTTATTGTTTAATTTATTTAATTAATTATTTTAATTAAATTTTTCAATTTAGTTTTTCTTACTTTTTTACCATACTTATCAAACGATCCTCGTATAATAATGAGGCCATTGAAGATTTAGTGAATTTAATCTGTCGTGTTTTTTTTTTTTAAATTCATATTAAAGTCTAAACTTTTATTATTTTTAAATTTTTTGTTAAAAATTAAAAACTTTTTAAAATAAAGCTAAACTTCCATAATATAAGAAATAATTTAAACGAGTCGAAAGAAAATGAAAGAACTTAAAAGATTAACGTTTCAAAACGGTTACAATAATAGGATTTACACTCAACGATATAAACTTCATGCAATATAAATTAAAACACGAGATTAGTATGAGAAAAAGCACTTGTGATATCACATCATATATACTAACGTTATTTTTTCCCAAGTCTATTAAATTTATTGACTCTAATAACTTTTAAAACAAATAGAAGTTTTTCTATTGAACACAATAAATTAAATGTTTCGGTAGTATCATTTTTTTACATTATTACATAAAGTTCGAAAATAATCTTATAAATTATTAAAGTGAAAAAAAATTGTCTTAGAAATGTAATTCATCTATTTTAATCAGTTCTGCGACAGCTCAGTTTTAAAGTTTGAAAATATTTACTCAGGTATCTCTCATTCCATGTACTAAAAAAGTTTGGTGTTTTTGTTGGTTGTCAAAAGAGTTGGTCATACGAAATCGATTTTTTTAAATTATTTACTTCAGAAGTGATTTATTTTTAACCACTTTATGGTATATATATATATATATAGTGTTTTTTAAGCATGATAGAACTTTAAATTTAATCACTATCGAAAATTCTATCAAATCTAAAAAATAGCTTTTGTCATACCTTTACATATATATGCACACATGTATATACGAGGACCGTTTGATAAGTTCGTGTAATTTCCGAAAGATGGCACCACTGGTGCATATCGAGGTTATTTTTAATTAGTAGCACCTCTTGGAAGAACACACATCAAGTTTCAGCCATATCGGTCTATTCCTTTGTGTTTGACAATTGTTGGAATCAAGGAAATCGAGTGATTGTCAAATAATGGACGAAAAAGAATTTCGCGTGTTGATTAAACACTACTTCATTAAAGGCAAAACGCCTCAGGAGATTAAACGGAAGCTTGATAAACATTATGGTGACTCTGCACCTTCGATTAGTGCGGTTTATAAGTGGTTTCAAAATTTTCGGAGTGGCCATATGAGCACAAAAGACGCTGAACGTTCTGGACGCCCTGTTGAGGTCACCACTCCAGAAATCATTGATAAAATCCATGATATGGTGATGGATGACAAAAGAGTGAAAGTGCGTGAGATTACTAGTGCTGTAGGCATCTCGTGTGAACGGGCACATAATATTTTGCACCAACATTTGGACATGAAAAAGCTATCCGCCAGGTGGGTGCCGCGATCGACCAAAAACGAGGTCGTGTGAAGTGTTGCAAGAACGGTTTGCAGCTGTTTCAGAGAAATCCGCAGGACTTTAAGCGTCGTTTCATCACTGTAGATGAAACATGGATACATCACTACACTCCTGAGACCAAAGAGCAGTCTAAAGAATGGGTTATCAAGGGGGAATCTGCTCCGAAAAAGGCGAAGACAATTTCTTCGGCCGGGAAGGTTATGGCGACTGTCTTTTGGGATTCGCAAGGAATAATCTTTATCGACTATTTGGAAAAGGGTAAAACCATTACAGGTGCATATTATTCATTGTTATTGGATCGTTTGAAAACCGAGTTGCAAGAAAAACGTCCCCGATTAGCCCACAAAAAAGTCCTCTTTCATCACGACAACGCACCAGCTCACACCTCAGCAGTTGTGGCCGTAAAACTAATGGAAATAGGATTCCAAATCGTTTCACATCCCCCCTATTCTCCAGACTTGGCTCCATCGGACTATTATTTGTTCCCTAATATGAATAAATGGCTCGCGGGAAAAAGATTTTATTCGAACGAGGAGGTGATTGCAGGAACGAATGACTATTTTACAGACTTGGACAAATCCTATTATTCGGAAGGGATCAACAAACTAGAGCAGCGTTGGATGAAGTGTATAAGCCTAAAAGGAGACTATGTTGAAAAATAAAAACGATTTATTCAAAAAAATGAAGCAGTTTTTATTTTTACACGGACTTATCAAACAACCTCGTATATATATATATATATATATATATATATATATATATATATATAATAAATTAGGATTTAAATGTAAATTAAATATTATAGTTTTTTAAATATTTAATTTGAATATATAATTAATAAAAATTTGTAAATTCTGAAAAGAGACATATAAAATGTTAACCATTTAAAATTTAATATATTTGTTATTGAGTATAAAATAAATATGAACAAATTTATTCTTATATATATATATATATAAAATATTAATAATTAAATAAATTTAATTTGTTTTTTTTAAAAAAAAAATAAATAAATATTTAATATTTCATAAGCTAATATTAAATCATTTTAATATTTTTTCTTTCATTATAGCTGCAACATTTTTTTAATTAATATGTATCTATTTTTTCTTCGATTCATACTGTTTTAAATTGTTCTTCTTTGTGGTAACAAAATTATTTTTTAAAAAATGTATTTTATTGGTACTCCGGCTCTAAAGTGCTGCTAGTGCTGGAATGCCTGCTTTGAGAGTAATGATTATTTTGTCAAGAATATAGTTTGAAAAAATTCAATTAAGTGGTAGAGAAATTTTTATAAATCCTCAATGGAATTGCTTCATGATACTTGACCAGATTGCTCACTGTAGAGAATCTCTTATTGGCCAAAACAAAAGTATGTAGATATTGATAAGTATTTTTGCAGTTCTTGTGTCTAAGGGTATTTCGAATTAGTTTAGGAAAGAAGGATCCAGTCATTGTTTTATATGGTATTAAAGAAATAATCACTGTGGTGTTAATTTATTCGTTATACGTTTTTGAATATATTCATTTTTTTATTATTTTGTCAGTACTCTTTATTTCATTATTCGATTTTAATTTTTGATGTATGATTTAATTTTTGATATATGACTATTGTTGAAAAATTCTAAGAAAAGATACTTAAAGTATATATAATACTCGTATACAAAAAAGAAAAATATAAAATGTATATATCTGAAATAATTCAGTTATAAAAAAATGACAAATATAATAATCAAGTAAAGAGTTAGAACTCTATGTAACGCCCTGACGATGATGTCATTGCTATCGAAATACACATTAGTTTATCGTTGTTATAAATCGACCAAGTGAACAGTAAGTAATTATTGAACACTAACTAAGATATTGTGTTGTTGGAGGCGATAATACATTTGAACGAAAATTAATTTCCCACAGTTTTGAAACAAATAAAAATACAATTTGTAATTGCAAAGAAAATAATGTAACAAAATCTATATTAAGACGTATATAAAATTAAAATCAGTTTTTGAAATTAAATATAATATAGGGTTATTCACATATGACGCCTAGATTTGTGTTTTATTAAAAAGAAACAAGAACTATACACATGTTTGCCTATACACTACCCTATACACATATTTCTTTTTAATAAAATACAAATCTAGACGTCATATTTGGATGATCTTATATAATGGCTTTAAGATAAAAAATAACAAGAAAACCTACTCATTCTTTGTTTTTGTAAGTAATTTACTAAAATAGGTTTCCAATTATAATTATGAATAACTGTTGTATTTATAGCTTTTCTATTGGAAGAATAGAGTATTCAGTTTTCTTTCAAATGTTGTTTTATAAGCAAGTAGACGAATACTTTAAAGAAAACCTTGTCTTTCGTTTATTTTGTCAGTCGATTAAAAGTGCTCGCGTTTAAAGTAGAATGTTTGAACATGTATGCCAACAAAATCAAGTATTTCCTTATGATTGTGTGTGTGTATGTGTGTGTACGTGAGCGGCAGGTTTCAAACAAAGTTGTCAAGAGATTCTTGACATAGACTCTTCGGTTCCGCTGAAATGTTTCGTGTACTCTTTGGATGTACTTTGGAGTCCAAGAGAGGTAGCCTATTCATCGCAGTTATATACAACCTTTCGAATATATCTTTTGTAAATATATGTTTTGTAGAAATTTTCTCGTATTTGACATGTTTGTTTACGATATCTTGATTTCGAATTTAATATTTTAATAATTTTATTTTTCATTTACAATATCAACGTTGTTTCAAATTTAACAATGTTTTGTAATAAAACATACATTTTCAAAATACCGTTACACAAATTTTAAATTATATACTCGTTGTTTACTCATTTATAGAACGTTTTTCATTGTAAGCTTATTAGGTTTAACTATAGCAGCTTGTGTTTCAATTAAACGATATCAAGTTTTAATGAATTTTACACTTCTGAAACATTTTATTATGTATTATTCTTAATGCATATATATATATATATATAATATATATATATATATATATATAGTAGAAAATATTCAATTATTAAAATTTAAATCTATTTTCATAGAATTTAATGTTCATCAGTTCAAACTCGAATCAAATTCAAACTTAATATTACTTTTCGAATTATATATCCTTATTATATGTCATTAGATTTAAGTCTTAATAAGATATATTAAATAATAATGACTGCATTATTTTAATAAAGGATTTGTTATTCATAATTCAATTAGTTACGAATTAAAATAGTCGTTTTACGAAAATAAAATACTTTTGAATGTTACTAAATTAGTCAATTGACTAACAATTTGAAACTGTATTTAAAGTTAGAATTAATTTTTATATTGAGTTGTAACTTCTAGTATATAATAATAGTGTGATTATTAAATTATTTTTAGGGCATTATTTTATTGTAAATAATTTTTTTTATTTTTTTTGATTAACTTAATAAGCATTTTTGTTTAAAATAAAAAAGAAATTTATTTTTCTATTTATTTTTTTAATCATAAATAAGAAAATGATATAAACCCTATTATATTTATAACTTTTATGAATAATTTGAATTTGATAATCAAAAATTCTAATAGTAGTTGAGGGTATATACAATCAATTGGTAGTCGTTTTCATAAAAGCAAATCTAATGTAGATATAGATAAACTTTTACTTAAATCCTTTTTTTAAAGAAATAGATTTTTTCATTTACTGAACTAAAACATTATTTATATATTTATACAAATTTACATTATTTATACATTTATACAAATAAATTATCACCCCCCCCATACCACAAAATGTTATAAAATCTTCAATATTTAATCATTTTTCACTTTTTATAATAAAAAAAGGTAATGTGCATTTCGATTGCAATGCCAACATCGTCAGAGCAATATGTTAGACTTATTTTTGGTTAAAACCCCTTATATAATATTTTTTATTTATTTTCTTGTCTTTATTCAATTATCTCCAATTATTAGTCGACTCTTTCTTTTTTATTTTATTACATTTATACAATGCTTATCTACATCTCTTTATTTGTCTATATCTGAAAATTCTGTCATTTTTAAGTAGAGATATTATTTATTGTTTTTTTTTTACTATATGGTCCTTTTATTTGATTCATATCCTTTTGAACAAACTAAATCATTAAGCCATGAATAATTTTTATTACTTGTATAATTCTTGAACAATTTTTTTCATAGAAATAAATTTTAAATATATTTTTCAAAATAAATAAACAAGAGTATATAATAATACAGTTTTACCTTTCATTGCATGTTTTCTTAATTACTAAAAACTAAAACTCTATTTTGCTATAAATAATTTTTATTATTCTATTAATTCAAAAGCATTTTCATTCCATATAAATAAATAATTTAAATGTTCAATTAACTTTTGAATAAAGTTAAATAAAAATATATCAAAAATTCCTTTTAATAATATCATCTTTTAAAGTAAAATATATAATTAAAAATCTTTAAACTGTTTTTTCTAAAATAAAAGAATTAAAAGATCGATCAAATTAATACCGTTGTTAAAAATTACATATTCAATTGCTAAAAATATAAGCTGTGTTGAATTAATTAATAAATGTATAAGGTAATATTATTTTTTAGGAAGAAAAATAATACAAGAGTTTTTTAAGGAGAATGCGTGTTTAATAAAAATTAAAAAAATGTTATCTTGATTATTTTATACTAGCGATGGTCTTGAAACATGCATCTCATTTATAGTATCACACAATGGCTGTAGTAATCTCACGCATTGTGTTTATATAAGAGTTAAAATGTTTCTATCAGAATTGCAAATGATAATTTTTAAATTAAAAAAATCATATTTGCATATATGTCGAAGAATGAGTTTTCTACTCTATCATTAAAAGTAAATTTATTACTACTTAATATATTTTCCAATAGTAGTTTGTTTAATTTAAATTTGAAACGACATTCGAGAAAATAGTAGTGTTAAAAATTAATTAATGAAAATTGTTGAGAATTAATTTAAGAACTGAAAAAAATATTAAATGAGTGTTTCAAATAGTTTATAATTAAAAAAGTACTTACCATCAAAAATTAATGTTAAAATCAGTAGTAACAGCGAATTTCTTTGCATGTTTTAAACAGTAACAATTTTCGTTAACAACACGACAAATTTATTTCTTCAGTCACAATAGTTCATATTTACACAAAAAGTCATTTATCAAATTATAGTTCATATTGACGTATTTAAATTTTATCATGAATGTCGGATTTGTTTTACTGTCACTTTAAATATATATTGTTAATTTGTTTATATATATATATATATATATATATATATATATATATATATATATATACATATATAAACTTGAATATAAAAAAACATATTAAAAAATATAATTTCAAAAAAGGTTTCTAAGTACATAGAATCTAGTGAAATTATTTATTAAAAATGCAAGCGTTGGATAAAAAATAAAAAACCGAATTAAAATAACTATAAATAATTAAAATGTAATTTGTTGTTTCTAATTTTAATAAAAAGATAGTATAAAAATAAGAAGTAATTCTGAAAAAAATATAATTTACTTTTATACACTTTTTATTTTATTTATAATTTTTGATTGTCAGAGATTTTTTCATTTAATGAATTGAAATATATCGTAATATTTCATACAAGAGTGAAATTTTCTCACAGAGAATATAAAAGTGTAATTTATAATGGACAAATGGATGTTTTTGTATGTTCTTGGAATCTATAAATTAAATAGTACATTATTTATAACTCTCTCAACTCATTTTCTTTTATCAATTCTCTATGTAGGGATTAAAATATGACAATTATTACACTTGTAGTACTTTCTTAAAAAAGTTTCGAACAAAAAATGTATCACTTGAAAATAATTTATATATACATATACATATATATATATATATATATAAACATATATTTTTCTATATATATTTATGTACTATTCTCAGTATTAAATATGTTTGAATTTGTTATATTTGAGTAGGCAGTAAAATGAGAACAGACGGATTTTTTTATAGTTAAATTGTATGAAATGGGTACTTTTTAAATAAAGTCTCATTTTTTGTGACTATACGTATAAAGTTACGAGTTTCATAATTTATTAAAATGGTATTAAAAATTTAACATTAAAAATATTTTTTCATAAGTTACGAATTTACATATAAAGCACACGTACACACTCATACACACACACAAATATATATATATATATATATATATATATATATATATATATATATATGTATATGTATTTGTGTGTGTGTATTTATTTATAAAAAATTCTAATAATATTATTTACACTCTCATTAATTCTGGATAGAAAAAATAATTTTTCAACTATAAGATTTTACAAACATTGATAATACATTTTTATATAAAAAAAATTGTTACAGAGATATTTTACTATACCAATTTAATAAAGTTTAATTTACCGTTTAAAATAAATATGTAGTAAACATCTGGAAATAAAAAAAATGTTTTAAAACTTCTTATTACTTCCTATTTTTCAGTTATTTTTTTTAGAATACTTTTATTATAAAATTAATATTCTCAATAAACATTTTATTAAATTTCATCTACATTAGTTATTACACAATATTTTGTTTAATAGATGAAAATTGATACAAAAAAAATTAAACATCTACTATTTTAAAATATTAAAATTTTTATTCTATCGAAACTGATTTAATTTCATGAACTGGAAACAAAGAAGGTTATTAATATATATGAATTATGTATTTTGTAGAAAATGAAAAATATTTTTAATTAAAAATAAATGAATTTTTTATTAAAAAAACATTGAGATGCATTTAAAAAAATGAGAAAATTTTGTGATATATTTTTGTTAAAGAATTAATGCTTAATAACATGTAAGTTCATCCAAATTTGATGCCTAGATTTGAGTTTTATTAAAATGAAATATGTGTATAGGGTGGTGTAATAAGAAACATGTGAATAGTTTTTTTTGTTTCTTTTTAATAAAACACAAATCTAGGCGTCGCATTTGGATAACTCTCTCTCTCTCTATATATATATATATATATAATCACATCATAAAGCCCATATCAATCCACTACTGGACGAAAGCCTCAATGAATGCTACCATTCACTGGTATTTGGTCATATTCACCACGCTGACCAGGCGGATTGGTGAAGATTTTTTTATTCGGGGTTTACTCCCTTCTCGACAGTTATTTTTTACAAGATGAGGTTGTCGGCCTTCATACTCAACCCTCGAAAATGAGGGACTCTCCGACTGGGATTCGAACGCAATCTCCCGCATGACACGCGGTGATGCAAACCACTGTGCTACCCAGTCGGTTATATATATATATATATATATATATATATATATATATATATATATATATATATATATATATATATATATATATATATATATATATATATATATATATATATATATGGTATTTTTAAGCATAATAGAATTTTAAATTGAATCCCTATGGAAAGTTCTATCAAAACTTAAAAAACATATTTTATCATACTTTTATATATACAAACATACACATACATATGTATATATATATATATATATATATATATATATATATATATATATATATATATGATATTAAATCTTTTTTATATTATTTTTATTGTATTAAAAGTGAATTAAAATTTAATTGTAAATAAGATTAAAAAATATTTAAAAAAATGTTTAATTTTATTTATTTAAGATTGTATTCGTATTTTTCTTTATTTTTTTTTATTAGTTAATAAATTATTAGAGTATTCAATAATTTTTTGATTAAAGTAGCATGAAATATAATAAATATGTTTGATTATAGATTGGATTTATGAAAAACCATTGTTAATGTAATTATTTATTCAATTATAAATATTTTATGTATAATATATAATTTATATCGAAGTACTTTACTTTGAGGTTTTTATTAAAATAAATTTGCAATGTATATTTTATATTAAATGAATGTTTTAATTAAGTTTTGTATAAAATGATTTCATTTTGACAAAATTGTTTATAGATTTTATATATATATATATATATATATATATATATATATATATATATTATATTAATTTCATTTACATATACATTCATATCATTAAATAACTGCTATATTCCATACTTGAAACTTACTGGCTATCGAAATACATATAAATCGACCTTTATTTGATTACGAATGTAATTTGATTTTATTAGTACACATTATCGATAGAATATGTAAGGTAAAGTTCACAGTGTAGTCTGCTTAGCATAAAACAGAATTGGTATGTCAGTATTCCAGTTACAAAAACACGTTTTCAGAGTAGTGAAATGGACTATTCGTGGTCTTTGAGAGCATATATAATATATTTAAAATGTATATTTGATCCTAAATTGTGCAAATCTCATTTGAATAGAAATCTATTGAAGAGTTTCTACTATTGCATTCGTTGACATTATAAATATTAATTGAATAGTATCATGTGAGTTCATTTTAATACTCGGAATGATTTCCTTTAAACAAGGTTATGGAAATAATATTTAATATAAATAAAATGAACACATATAATATAGTTTTTTTTATCACAAATCAGGCATTATTGGGATCTGTGTAGTTCTGGATTACTGATGATTAGATTAGCACATATAGTTTATTGAAAATTTAACCCAAATTTTTCAAAAATAAATAACGTATAATAAATTCAGAAAATTGTCATTGATTTTGAGTTTGTTTAGTTTTTTGCACTGCTGAAAATAATAATTAAAAAAATGTAACTACAAAACTTGTGCATGACACTTGTATATAGGGGAATATTTATAAAATCAAAATACGCTATTCGAATATATAAATAAAAAATAAAATAATATAATACATACATACACAAATATTCAATCCATCTCAAACAGACTTCACAAACTGTTAAAATTTCAAATACATTGGATCGAAAAGAAATATGCAATGACTATATGTCAATTTATTTTTATTTTTTAAACGAAATACGAGTTCAGTACACCAATCTAGTTGTAACATAATAAATAAGATTTCTTTATTTAAAAGTGAGAGAATTCTTAGATACAGATAAATAAACACATAAAGATATGTGTTGCATACATGTAATAAAATAAAAATAATCTATCATTAGTTGGGATGTATTGAATAAAAAAAAAGAAAATTCACAAGAAATTACATTTGTGGAAAATATGTCCGAATTAGCGGTGGAATTAGATTATCGGTGACCAGATTAGTAATTGTCGACTGTACTATAATTATATATAAATATGCATTGCATATTTTTACATAATTTAATTAAAATCATTTCATTACAGTATTAAAAAAATTTTGAATCATAATCATAAAATTTGTAATATAATATAGCATCAGTTTTACATTTTTACGGATTTAGATAATTATTTCTATTGTGAAAAGTGGTACTACTAGTAATTTTTTATTTTCAATTAATAAAAATATAACATTTAAAAAAATATATAATTGAGGTCGACTTTATGTTAATTCGACAATTTTCCTGACAAATAAATTTAATAATATAAAAAAATTAATAATACAGTTTAAAAAACTTTTAATTTAATAATACACTTTTTTTTAAAAAAAATATTATACCAAGATAAATATGAAAGGTTTAAAAATACATTTATTTGCTTACTATCATTTACTATTACTGTCATTTGAGTTATCCTATGTAAATATAATTTTGTATTATATTAATAGAACATAACTGAAACTCCCAGTTGAACAAACATGTTTTTTTAAATCATTTTTCAAAATAAAAGTATTATTAAAAAATTAGAAAAATTAATTTTTTCGTTGATTGTTTTCATTATTATTTTTTGAAAAATGGAAAGATTTTAATAACATTAAAATTTTTAGAACAATTAAAAACTTTTAATATAATATATATTTTATATATATATGTAAATTTTCAATAAAAATTTAATGAGATTAAAAAAGTAGATTGAAATTTATATAAAAACAGAACAAATATTAAGAATGAAATCATGTTTGGATTTGTAAAGTAATTTAATTTGAACAGAAAACATTTTATATTACAATATACTAATTTTTGTAAATAATTGTTGATGGAATTAAAATAAAATTGTAATTGTATTAAAATTGAAAAACAGTTTTTCAAAAATAACTACAAAATGTGACTTGGAATTTTAAATATCATAAGCTATTAAATTTATAAATTATTGTAATAAAAACTTTATATTTTAAAAAAATATTGTATTAATTAAAATTTAAAAATATCGTAAAAGTTGATTGGAAATTGAGAAAAAATATATCTAAGATTAAATAGTTTTTTAAATAATATTTTTATATTAAGGTACTATTTACTTAATGCATTTAAATCAATAATAGTATTTAAATAATAATATACACTAAAGTATGTTTTAAAAAAAACCTTTATTCAAATATATTTTATTCCTAAGAAATTACATTTTTTTATTATTATTGAGGACAAATTTCTAATTATATGAGGAAAATAATAAAATATTTTTAAATATATATTATATTATATATTTTAAACAATTACGGTATCTTAAATATTTGTTTAACTGTTTTAAAAAAATATAATTATAGAAGTAATAATTTCATTACATCGAACATCGTCAGTTAAATTGACCACAATAATATTGTAATCTTTGTTTTATGAATACAAAAACATTTTTCTTACATTTTTGAAATAATTCAATATTTATATAAATAATTTATTAATAATAATGTTTGCTAAAAACTATAATAATACATCATTAACAATTTTAAATTTTAAGTGAAACTATTGAAATGTTCTGTTTTTCCTAATTTGAAAAACAATTTATTTTTTAATTTGTGCAAGCAATCACACACTTATTTTATCTACTTCTTATATAAAGAAAAGAATTGTTAATAGTATAAAATCAAAATAAAATAAATTGTAATATTATAAAAAATATCATTGTAGTATATAAAATATTGAAAGCATAATGAAATTGATAACTCATCAAAGCCCTGTCAATAACTAATGTTGTACACCGATGATTGATGCTTGAACATTAAAATGTATATAAGTTATTATGGCCTTCTAATTAAAGTGTTTTATATTGTACGATGTCAGAGATTTATTTGATTTATAAATAAAACGTGTAATAAAATGAATGGTGAAATATACGAGAAAGAGCAGTAAATATAGGAAAGATAGCAGTAAAAATAAAAATGTAGATATGTGGAAGTAAAAATGATTGAAAGTTATATTTTTTTCATGAATACTTTGAATATATATATATATATATATATATATATATATATATATATATATATATATAATGTACGTATTTTAAACTTTATATAGGATGTTTTCTAAACGTGATCGAACTTTAAATTGAATCCCTATCGAAAGTTCTATCTAACAAAAAAAAAACTATATATATATATATATATATATATATATATATATATATATATATATATATATATATATAATTGGGGTTAACAACTATTTAAATGTACTTTAGTGAAAAGAGTAAATACTAATAGATATTTGTCATTTTTATAAAATATTAGAATCAAAAATTATCTGTTTTTTAAAAAGTTTTGGTTTTGGATACGTAAAGACTTTGTAAAAAATGAATTAACCATATGTTAAAATCAATTGTAAATTGAGGTTTGTTTAAAAAAATCTTCAAATATGATAATATTTTATCTACTTATTTTAAACATAGATTCTTTATTTGTAAAAAATAAAAATTATACTTCTATTAAAAGGATTATTTTAGACATATTGATAAAAATAAGAAGTTATTATTGAAATGAAAATATTGGAGTCAGAAATCAACTCTAACTTTTTAAAATGTTTTGGTTTTGTATGAGTGAACAATTTGTAAAAAATGAAACAACCAGTATTAAATCAGTTGTAAAATTATTTTTTTAAAAAAATACGTGCAGTAATATTTTATCTTCTTATTTGAAACAAATATTTTTTATTTGTAAGAAAATAAAAATTATATTTCTATTAGAATGATTATTTAAGAAAGATTGATAAAATAATAATTAATAAAATTAAAATTTTGTCGTCAGAAATCAATTCTAACTTTTTGAAATGTCTAGGTTTTGTAGAAATAAACAATTTGTAAAAAGTCAAATAACCAGTGTGAAATCAATTTTAAAACTAAAAGTTTTTTTAAAAAAATTTAAATACGTGCAGTAATATTGCGTATATTTTAAACAAAGATTTTTTATTTGCAAAAATAAAAATATATTTAAATTAAAATTATTATTTCAGAAAAGTAACTATCAAAAATATAAAAATAATTAATAAAATACATAGATATAAAAAATATTATTTATAAAAATTTAAATATACAAAATATTTTCATATATGTTTATTATGAATCTAGCTTTTTTATCTGTAAATTATAAAAATTGAATTTTGTAACTGTTAAAAATATTTGTCTCAATAAGTTTATATATAAATACAAATATTTAAATTCTTATTTTTATAAAAATGAAATATAATTAATTATCTTTGGTTAAATGTTTTTTCATTTACAAAGAACTTTTTAACAAACGTTTTTTTTATATACCAACTGTAATTATTATTGAAAATTAAATTACATAATTTAATTTTTAATATGTTTTTCCATGTATGTTTTTTAACTTTGCATGACTGTTTATATCGATTGACATGTTTTTTAGTTGTTATAATAGACCGGTATCGACTTTGAAACTCATTAATTGTTCGACACTATCGTCTTCTCGATGAAAGATGATACATCCCATGTGCTTGAATTCAAAGTTATGGCACATGGGTCAACAGCTAGTCGAGCTAACCACTCGGTTTCGACATTCTCTGCGACTTGTTTCGACAAGTGTACTATTTCAAGATAATTTGATTACAGACATTAGACCGTCCGTAACAAGATCATTTGAAGATAGAACACTTACTGAAATCGATCATTGTAAATTAAATGACCTCAAGAACACTTATACTCTAGAATGAATATTCAGGTATTTGAGAAGCCAATTTCTGTTTTAATGAAAATTGTTTTTATTGATTTATAGATAATGAAATAATTGTTGGGAAAATTAATATGGAATGATAATATTTTAATTAATTTTGATATAAAATATTGTTTTTTAAATTTCATACAAAGGAATTATCATCCTTAAGATCATAAGATATTAGAAAGTGTTAAATAATCACTTGTTGTTAATTTTTGTTGTTTATAACAACAAGTTAATTTATGTTTCAATAGCAATATCATTAAACACATGTTTCCTTATACACCACCCTATACACATGTTTCTTTTTAATAAAACACAAATTTAGGCATCATATTTGGATGGTCCTATGTTATAAAATCTATATAAATAGTAATATAATTCCAAATTTAATTTCATTAGAATTTATTACAATTTATTAATATATTTTTTAAATTATATATTCTATATATGCTTTGAAAATGATTGAATCGCCATTAAAATAAATATTAGTCAAAAATGGAAAACAAATTATTATTGAAAACTTATAAAAAAATTTGTGGCAACGAAGGATTTTTTTTGATAAATACATAAAAATATTTTTGTAAATGAAAGAAAATAATATAGTTAAGTTCTTTCAATATGTATATATATATATATATATATATATATATATATATATATATATATATATATATATATATAGAACAATAACAATGCTTAGAAATATGTTCATTGTTTCCTCAAGTGTGCAATTAATATATTTTTGTCATAAAATATTTTTTAATAAAAATGTTTCTTTGGAACTTTAAAGAAATTGGGCTCGTGAGTAGAAATATGAACATGTCATGACTTAAACAAATTACCGACGCTTTCACACGTGTCTGTGGTTTTTGGGTTACACGTACCTTGAGTTTCGAACACAGATTCTCATGACTTACGTCGTGTAAAAGTAGCTGAGCATTACGTGAGTCGCATATAATTTGTTAAGAGAACGAGTATTTTCGTGACCCCCAATGGGGCTGTTTCAGACAGTTGTCTAGCAAAGTTCCATAGTACTAAGATCGAGTACTTTTTTATTTTTTCATAAAAGATGTTATAACTGTTAAAATATTACATAACTTTAAGTATTATTATATCCGTATTAAGAACAAGAGAAATAAAACTAAAATATATTTTAAACATAAAGTATATTTTAAAGTTAAAAGTAACGAATAATAATGAACTTAAATCATAAAAACACTGATGAAAAAATATATATTAAAAAAGTATGTGAATAAAATTTGATTGACAAAAATCTACAATTTAAGTTAAATTTAAACTAAAAGTTTAGATTTAAATATTTGTAATTAACTAAATAAACTAATTTAATGTATAAACAATTACAGATATCAGTTTATTATTATTAAGATGATATGTATAAATCTCTTTATTTTTATGTTATTAAATAATAAATATTAAATAATAAAGGGAAAACCCGAACTGAGTATTATATTAAATTGAAACAAAAAGTGATGAAGAGAACGCGAACAAAATTGAGGAAAGACTAGCTCGTTCTAAAGCACTAGATGACTTTGAAAACGCTTTAAAATGTATGTAGCGGAAAGATGAATGAGATTCTGTGTAAATTTTACACATAAAAAAGCTTAGTGATCTAACAACAGAAGGTCTTGTGGTCAAGCAAACTTTTACGAAAGAGCATTTACTCCGATATTATATTTAATTTTATTTGTGTATAAAAAAGTTGTTAAGACATTTTTTGTTTTAGAAAATATAAAATTGTTTATTAGGACCTTTCATTATATACGGTTTCATTAATATTTTTATGTTAAAAAAATGTGTTATAAAAAAAATTGATTGCTTTTTTTTGTCACAAAAGATATTAAAAAAATGAATCTTAGTCAGTTTTTTGCCTTTAAAATATATTATTTATACATTTTTTTAAAAGAAAATTTAATTAAAATATAATTTAAAAATAGTTGGTATAAAAAGTTGTTTAAAAGTAAATGTGTTTTTTTATGTAAATAAATGAGGCACAAAATAGTTATTAAAGTTAACAAAAGTTAATTAATTATTTAAATATGCTTTTCGTTATTTTAGGCTATATTAAAAATAAATAATTATTATCTTTGTTTACATAAAAATATAAGACACTTAATATGAAAAAAGATATAAATGATGTGAAATAATAAATGTTACAATTTATGAAAGTTAAAAAGAACAAGTGATATAACTGAATTAATTTCATGTACCTGCAATTTATTCTGTATTTTCATCTGTGCTTTGATGACTTGCAAAAAAAAAAATAAACTGTTATATTTCAAGATTTTACTACTCGGTTTTGTTGTTTTTATATCTTGAAATACGTAAAAAAAATTATCGGAATAAAATTTATGGATATTACAAAAAATTCTAAAAAGTATGTATTTGTTTATGTGGTTATTAAAAAATCTTACATACACACACATACATACATATATATATATATATGGATTTTTTTTATGTGTGATAGAAATTTACATTGAAATCAATTTAAATTTTTAACATGTTTGAAAAAACAGCCATATATATATATATATATATATATATATTTGTTGTAATTAAGGCGATTAAATAATTTTTTTTAAATCTATTCGACGAATGCAAAACTGGAAAACCTGTAACTTTTTTTTAAAAAATATGATATATATATATATATATATATATATATAATAATTATCTAAATTACTTTATTGATTTATGCATAATTTAATATTATATATATATATATATATATATATATATATATATATATATATAATATGTAAATAAATAAACGGTTGTGTGTTTTTGTTTAAATATGTACGTTATTTATATATGGTTGTTATTTTATACACTTGATACGTATTTTCGCCTAGGTAAAGGTACGTCTAATTTTACGTGTTGCGCTGTTCGATCCGTAATTTGTCTTGAGTGATTATACGTCTGAGAGCTTTATTCGTTCTTATACAGGTATGAGAACAAGAACTGTATATTCATTCATATATCAACTAGTAAGTTTAACAGTTACATTTTACAGCATAGTTTATTGGAGCAAACGAATGTTAATAATTAATATTTTATCAATATTTGAAATATTACACATGGAAATGAGATAATGTAAATTTTAATTAAATTACACCTATATACACACAAATATATATATATATATATATATATATATACATATACATAAGTTACTTCTCAAATCTTTGTGTGAAATATAATTAAAATAGGTGTAAAATTCTAATTAAATTTAATATTATATTTTAATATATAGTTTAGGTTTGGATTCGAATTGTCAATAAATCAATAAAATGTAAATTATTACTATGTATTCGTAATTAAAAATGCATATATTATTGATTATTTTAATTTATATGATTAATGATGTTATTGCGTACATTTGATAAAATAAAAATAATTAAAATGTTAAAATTATTCATTCATATAAAAACAGTACTATCGAGTATCAGTGATGTTACATTGAAATGAAAAAAATATTAATTGAAAAAATTAAACTTTGTAAATAAAATCAATATGAAATATAATTATCATGAATAAAAAAAATAATATATGCCAAATTTTATAAATAATATATTCACTAGTGTTGATTGTTGATAATATGTGAATATGTTCTATAAAAAGCCAACGATACTGGAAAATGTAATTATACAGAGAAATTAGTTTTTCATGTTTAAATTTTATTTCGTTTACTAGATTGAAAAAGATGAAAATAATATTATTTTTGAAAAAGGTCAAACGAAAGTAATGTTTATGACGAGTTTTTATTATTAAATATTTCATTATTGAAAAATCTTTCTATCTTTATTTTTATTAAAGAATAAATTTTATTTTTATCAATTTCGTATGTATATTCATTATTTTTTATATATTTTTTTATAAAATTGTTCATTTTCGGAAATTAAGTAAAATATGAATGTTTTCTATAATTATTTATAATTCTTTAAAATGTTTATATTTAAGTATAATTATTTATTTTTTATCATTTCCAATTTACTCATTTAATATTATTTTTTTAGTTATATTTATGTATATATTTATATATATATATATATATATATATAAACACACACACATACATGGGTATATGTGTATGTGAATTTAAGCGAATTATCAGTTTTGAGTAGTAGACAATGAGAAAAGTATTTTTTACAATTTTAAAAATTATTAAATTTCACAGTTTTATTATTATATTTCTTTTATCTTACATTATTATGAGAGTTTTTAAATATAAAAAAGTAAAGAAATGATATTTCATCTTAAACATAAACTTTTCAATATTGACTTTTTTTATTTAAATTTCAAATGACAATTTTAATTATGACATTTTCTTACATAATAATTCCTACATTATAGGTATAATTTTGAGTTTATATAAAAGTTACTACTTTAAAGTTTAAGTAATGTTTAATGAATTTATTTCTGTTAAATTCCGTTTATTAAATTATGTCTTAAAAGATACAATATTTTATTTTTTTATCATATATATATATATATATATATATATATATGTTATTTATAAAAATGCTGGATTTTTGTTAACTACCAAAAAAATAAGATATAATTTTAAAAAATAAAATTGTTATTTAATCTATTTTGATATTTCAATTAATATTTTTATTAAAATATTCTATATATATATATATATATATATATATATATATATATATATATATATATATATATATATATATATATATATGATCAGTATTACAAAAAAATTTAATTATGTAACTTAATATATTTTTTTATTTAAGTAAATAAAAATTATGTATTCAAATTTTAATATATATATATATATATATATATATATATATATATATATAGATAGATAGATAGATAGATAGATAGATAGATAGATAGGAACATCCAAATGTGGCGCCTAGATTTGTGGTTTATTAAAAAGAAACAAAAAAATATACACATGATTTCCTATACACCACCCTATACACATGTTTCTTTTCAATAAAACAAAAAATCTAAGCGTCACATTTGTATCATCCTATATATATATATATATATATATATATATATATATATATATATATATATATATATATATATAAACCGTATATATACGTAATAAGTAATAAAAGTAGACTAAAAAATATTTTATTGTAATTTCGATACCTATTTGTTCATTATGTTCGAAATTCACAATAGTTTGCTAACAGAAAAAACAACTTCAACTTTCTTTTGTAAGGTAGAACCTATTTTAAACAATAAAATTTACACGATAAAAAACCCCAAATGAAATATTTCAGTAAACACAACACAATTTTCTAAAGTGTTTTAACACGAACAACAAGAAACGGAGGGACAAAAAACACGCGTGTGAGTTATAACAATCGAGATATACGCAATGTACTGGAAATCACGGTACGCACGAACCGACGCCGACTGAGACGAAGGCGTCGCGTCAATCGCGTCGCAACAATCACGATACACTGACATTTGCCATTGCCGCGCGCTACCGTCGAGTGAAGAAGCAGCTCTCGTTGCTAGGCTACCCTACTTGCACTGACGCTCGCGAGCTGCAGCGTGGCCGGCGCTGCAGTGGACCTAGGCGCCGCCGTCGTCGTCGTCGTCGACGACGTCGTTCGACGTCGTTGCAGGAAAAAGAGCGCGATGTCGCAACGACGATGACAATGTTCAGCGTTTCAAGAAGAATTAATAATCCATGCGTGCTGGTAACGATGCAGTAATGGAACAAACTAAATCCGTTCATGTGTTGCATTCTGTATGCGCTTGTTGCATTAAGTTAAAATTACATTACTGTTGGATCAATTATAGAGTACATACATAAATAATAGTATGTGAGCAATAATTATGAAACATATATCCAGAGATATATCATATTTGTATGTATGTATGAATGTGTGTGTGTGTACGTGCACGTGCGTGTGTGTGCATGTATCAACATAGAAAATTTATTTTTAATTAGTTCAATTTAAATGATTTTCTCTTTTTCATCTCCATACAGTACTTTTCTGGGATTTCATAAAGTTTGGTCTCGATTATTTTTTTTAAACTTGTTTCGTTTATTTTTTTTAGAAAAAAAGTTTTGTCTTTTTAATTCATTGAGATATATATATATATATATATATATATATATATATATATATACACACACACACACACACAGTGTGCGAAACTTTTTTACAGTTGCGACCCCCATACTTAGACTGAAATTTTTCGACATCCATTAATTGTTGTTACCATCCTATTGTAAGCATATAAGGATAGTAATAATAAAAGTCGTTTTACCACATGCAAATTTATATCTTTATAGTATATTTCAGTACATACGATTTAATATAAGATTTTTGAAAAACTGCAAATTAACAAATAAAAATTATAATACATTAAAAAACATTTTTTAAATTAAATTAAAATGATGGCTGTGCTTCCATGGAATTTATAATTTCATCCATGTTTGGCTTAATATTTGAGACGGCAAGTCGTAAATTCTTCTTAGGATCTAAACGTGACCGATATTTTGTTTTTATTGTAACTAATTTTGAAAAATTAGTTTCACACAAATAAGTTGATGCAAACTGTATTAATATTTTTATGGAATTTTTCTTCAACTTCGAATACTCATCGTCAATTAAGAGTCAAAATTTTTGATGAGACGAAGATTTAATTTGAATTCGTAAAGTTTCATCTGAAGAAATATCAATAAGTTGTTCCTTTTCTTTTTTGGGAATATTCAAATTTATACAAAGCGGATTAGAATATAAAGAAGGAAGTGTTTAAACACAAAAGTGGCTAGACACACAATAATTAGTTAAGCAATTTTCATGTATTTTTTTACTATTTTTTTAGTTCTTTCAATTAAAAATTTATTTTCTAACATGAGAAATTCTTAAAATTTTCACAACCGCTCATAATTTTTCTGCGACCTCTTGAGTGGTCGCAATCCATAAGTTGAACATCACTGTATATATATATATATATATATATATATATATATATATATATATATATATATATATATATAAACTGGTGTTGTAGTGCTTAGAATTCCCATTTGTTATGCGAAAAAAATGTGTTCGAATTTCGATCGGAGATATGTGGTAGGCATAGCTTTTTAGTTTTAGTGAAAGCCATTTGCCTAATGGAATAAACCTTGCATAAAAATTTTTTACCAATTCACCTGCTCAAAGTAGCAAGTGTGAACAAATACCAGTGAAAGATAATTTTCATTGATGTTTCCGCTCAGTAATGAATTAATAAAAGCTGATAAAATAATGATTATATATATATATATATATATATATATATATATATATATATATATAGAGAGAGAGAGAGAGAGAGAGGCTGTTCCAAATGAGTTTGAAGAATCTAAGACTTTCAGTCTCGATTTATATTCTTCAGTATTATTTGAGTTAGACTGTATATATAGGGTTTCCAATAAGTGCTTTAGAAGTTTAAATGTAAATATAACAAAAAGTATTTAATGAATTAGTTATTAATTTTTTTATTTTTAAGAATATTCTATGGCAATAATGATGAAGCACAATTTCACTCATATGACCATTACGACTTCGCTTGACATAATGCATTTATTTCATCCAATTTTTAGTCATTCTTTTACATAATTGTGGTCCAATTTTATAAATTACACGTTCAGTGTCTATTTTTAATGCTTCTATTATTTGTGGTTTATCAGCATAAAATTGATGATTTCACACATAATCCTACTGAAATTAATCTAATGGAGTTAGATTACATGATCTTGGTGGTCAATTGATGAGTTCATTTGGTGAAATAATGGATTCATTAAACTTTTGTTTTAATAAGTCTATTGTTTCCATAGATATATGGCAAGTAGCACCGTGCTATTGAACACATTGTGCAAATCATTTTCTTTCATTTTTAGAAAAAAAATCATTATTCTTGGTTCGGTAACGCACTACATTTACTATAACGTGATCTCCAGTTACATTTTGAAAAAAGACAGTTACTTTTTGTGGATGCAGTGGTCTTTCTTTTGTTCAATGATTTGTGGATTGCTGTCACTCGAAATTTTGCAATTTTCTTTGTTTAGCGTTGAACGTAAGTTTCACGAAACGAACAATATGTTTTATAAGTCGAACATGGATTTTTATAATAAGTGTTAACAATTTCTAAGCATCGTGTAAGTATTAAATGCTCCATGATAATTTTTCAAACTATATTGAGTTGAAATGATAAAATGAGCTCGAAAAAATCAAACATGGCTGTCACCAGCTATCAAATTTCTGACATTCTTATTATAAAATATTATATATATATATATAAAAACAAATATATAAAATAATACAATCTTATATAAAAAAAGGAAAATAACATTTTTTACATTCTTATTTCAAAATAATTTTCAGAAAATGACAATTATTCTTTCTATCACTACCTTAAACAAATTATAACTGAAATTTACATCATTATACAAGAAGAATAATAAATTAAATAAAAACGTTTTGTGGCATTTTACGTGCTAATTTATCCTCGAAAAACAATTTACTCAGAATAAAGATTTTTCATTTAACATTTATATATATATATATATATATATATATATATATATATACACACATATACATATATATATATATATATATATATATATATATATATATATATATATATATATATATATATATATATATATATATATATATATATATTCGTATATGTGTGTACCATCTTAAATGATGGATTTATCTGTAAAATAATTGCGTTACTAAAATGAATGTTAATATTGAAGGAAGAATTGAAGAAAATAAATAAAATGAAATTTTATTGACATAATGCAATAGATGTCAAAAACATAAGAATCGAATAATTAAGGAAAATAAATAATCGATTTTTTATTTCAACGAAATGAATTTATTGATAGAATATAATAGATAATGTTGTTTTGTACATTCAAATTGTTATTTTATAATAAAATTAATATAAATCAGAATAACATCTTTACATTTTAACTAATATTTGAATATATATATATATATATATATATATATATATACATTATCATCGTCAGATTCTTACTATCTATTACTGGATAAAGGCCTCTTCCAAAACTTTCCACTTCCACTAATCTAATTCGTTTTTTATTCGGTCCATTCTGATTAATATTTTTATATTTATGTCTCATCTATCCATAGGTATTTTCCTGTGTTTTTTTGCATTGGTATATAATATATATATATATATATATATATATATATATATATATATATATATATATATATATATATATATATATATATATATATATATATATATATATATATATATATATATATATATATATATATATATATATATATATATATATATATATATATATATATATATATATATATATATATATATATATATCATAACGCCCACATCAGTATATATATATATATTGGTATTTGGTATATTCACCACGCTGATCAATATTTTTATATATATATATATATATATATATATATATCTGTATATATATTATATATATATATATATATATATATATATATATATATATATATATATATATATATATATATATATATATATATATATATATATATATATATATATATATATATATATATATATATATATATTAGGTTGGCAAGTATCTCCCTTCCGCTTTTTTTTTTTTTTTTGCACATAGCTGCGAAATTTAAAAGACCAGAAGGCGGAAGGGAGATATTTGCCAACCTAATATTTGTGGTGATCCAAATGAGACTAGAGAATAGTAAATAATAGTAAACAAGTAAAAATTTAGCATGTCTAAACATTTCAATCTATTAAGGCCTCTTTATATATGCATAAATTATATGAAGAGGAAAATACTTTATTATTTGCATTAATGTTTATGATATTTATTTCGTTATTTAAAATATTTCCAATTATAAAAAGGAATAGATCTTTATATTTTATTTACGAAAAAGTAGTTAACTTCACATTAAATGAGATTGTTAGTTACCAAGGCAGTAAATTTTCAAATACAATGACTATATATTTGTTGAAGTCACATTACAATTTACGCTGTTCAGGATTAAAAAACGTGTGAGTTTCACTGTTAGCACATGTGACGTTGTGAAATATAATGGGTGGGACTGATATACAGGTCTCTTGGCAGTCTACGTGTTAAATTTAATTAATATAGATTTAAAAAAAATGTTGAATGAAAAAAATCTTTATTCTGAGTACATTGTTTTTCGCAGATAAATTAGCACGTAAAATGCCACAAAACGTTTTTATTTCATTTATTATTATTTTTGTATAATGATGTGAATTTCAGTTATAACATGTTTAAGGTAGTGATAGAAAGAATAATTGTCATTTTCTGAAAATTATTTTGAAATAAAAATGTAAAAAATGTTATTTACCTTTTTTTATATAAGATTGTATTATTTTATATATTTGTACAAATTCTACAAAATTATTATTTAAATGTACATATTATAATAAGAAAATTTACAATACGTAGTCATTATTATTGTATGAAAATAAAAGACAGCGTGCCAATTATTATTTTAGAAAAAAATATTTTATTGCATATAGTGTTTATTTTTTAAAAAAATAATTATATTTTTATTCCTTTAATTAATTGCTAATAATTATTAAACAATTTATTTTAGTATATATATATATATATATATATATATATATATATATATATATAAATAGTGTGAAAATTGATATAGGTAAAATACATAAAGTAGGAATCCTAAATAATGTTAGTATTCATAACCAATAGGAATAACATTTATGATTACGTGGTAAGAAAGCAGATATGGCGCTCATTTGTATGCTATGGCCAAAATGTATGATTTGAGCATTCTTTTATTATTTTTAACACAAATAGCATTTATTTTTAGTTGAAGTCACTGAAAATTTGTTTTCTGTAAGATTATAAATTTTTATATTAGACAGAAAATTGTTTGCCATGAAATGTTAAATGTTATTTTGCTATGAAATGTTAAATGTTAAATGTTTTTTTTATAAGTTCTACGTAGTCTCTAAATAAATATTTACATAAAAAACTAATATAATTGTAGCTTTTAATCATTTTCGTTTTTATGATATTATACATACATATATATATATATATATCAAAAAAATAAAAGCTGTATTTAGTAGATTTTTCAAAAAAAAAAAAAATATTTTAAGTATGTATATAATTAAAATTTTTAAAACTATTTATTTAATCTAACAAAAATGAATTATTCTTTCCAATATACGAGATTTTACTAATTACAATGACATGGCTATCAAAATGAGTTTTAGTAAATAAAGTGAATAATAATTAATTATTGAACACTTTTATAACATTTATGAGTATTGGACTGAGTGATTAATTAGTATTGAGTGAATTTACCATAATGTCAAAGAAAACAATGATTATTTATTAGCACTATTCGAAAATTATAATTATATCTAATATATAGTTGTTACTTTTTTTTGAAGAAAAATTAATATGTATAATGATTTTATAATTAATGTCTTACAATATACTTAAATAATTTACAATATTAATCAACTTTGTTTAAATAACCTGAAAGTAAAGGAATCAAATGTATTTTAAGGTGAAAAATCTTATTTTGAAAAAAAATTTAATATAATTTAATTCTCCACAAAATTTAATTATGTGTATATTATATATATATATATATATATATATATATATATATATATATATATATATATATATATATATATATATATATATATATATATATATATATATATATATATAATTATATATATATATATATATATATATATATATATATATATATATATATATATATATATATATATATATATATATATATATATATATATATATATATATATATATATATATATATATATATATATATATATATATATATATATATATATAAATATATATATATATATATATATATACATGATATATATATATATATATATATATATATATATATATATATAAATAAATATATAAATAAATAAATATATACATGTGTGTGTATGTATATATAAAAATATGATGAAATAATTTTTTTTTAGGTTAGATCAAACTTTCAATAGGGATTCAATTTAATGTTCTATCACGTTTAAAAAAACGTTCTATATATAGTTGAAATTTTGAAACGAGAAAAACGATTAGTTTAAAAATACAAAAATGTGATTAAATTTTCCGATTGATACTATTTGGATAATTTTAAGATAAGTTTATTTAAAGATTTTTTTTTTAAAGAAAATAAATACTTATTTCAATTTTAAATCATATTCATATCGAATGTAATTAATTCATATCATATTATATATTAAACTAACACATTTATTTACATTATACAGCTTTGTATATAAAAATCTCAAAAATGAGTTCATTACGTGAATATATATATATATATATATATATATATATATTTTGGATTATCCAAACGTAATGCCTAGATTTGTATTTTATTAAAAAGAAACTTGTGTATAGGTTGGTGTATAGGGAAACAATTGTGTAGTTTCCTATGTTTCTTTTTAATTTTAATACAAATTTTGGCGTCTAATTTGGATGACCTTATATTTATATATATATAAATAAATATATATGTGTATGTGTGTATAACTTCAGGTGAAATAAAACACTTTCTTTGATATTACCATATATTTTGTTTTTTTATTACAGTTTTTAAAGTAGTACAAACAAATTTACTTTAAAAATGAATGAATTTTAAAAAATGAAAATATTGTGTATTATTATTCTTTAGAATTCGCTATAATGGAAATTTATTTTCTCATAATAATGAATATTTAGATTTATTATTGAATTGAAAATTAATAGAAAATTTTTATTAAATAACAAAATTTATACATATATTAATAACAAATAAATTTAAAAATATAGATACTAAACAGTTATTTGTGTGTTCAATTCTTAGTTCGAAATCTTTTCATAGTGTACCTAAAATAGTTCGAAAATCTTACCATATTGTACCTCCATGTCAAATTTTATTAAGTCTCTGTTGAGTTGTAGACGTTGTATCTAACATTCAAACATTTTAGCTCTGTATATGCAGGTATATTGTAAATAAAGTTATCCTCGAATGAAATATGTACATATAATATACTCACATTTCTGATCGTTTATTTATTCGTTTACTTATATTTTATTTGTTTATCTGGTATGTTAATATATTTTTTTATCTATTTTAATATTTGTTGTTTTCTCAACTATGGGTTTTCTTTATTGTTTGTTTATTAAATTTTTTTCGTACATTTTTTATACTTACGTATTTTCTTGTAAGACAAATTGTGTTCTTATCAGTATTAAAATTTGTTTTACAAAATAGTAGTTTATATGTTTTTATGTATGTATATATATATATATATATATATATATATATATATATATATATATAAAAGTATGTATATGTATGTATTAAACTAATATTTAGTCATTAGTCTACCATTACTGTATTTTAATAATTTAGTAGTTACATTTTTATGTGTGACTAACATAGGAAAGTTACAATTAGAACTAGTTTAGATTTTAAAATAGTGTGTTTTGATAATAATGTGGCCATTGAATGCATATTTAACGAATAAAATAAATAATAAATGATTATTGAACATTTTTATGAAATCTCGTGCTGTTGAAATGATTGATTTATTTATATAAAAAATAACTATTCGATACTTTATCAGCGGTCATATTATTCGAACTATTTTAAAATTGATAGTAAAATAAATATAATAAATTACGAGAATTTCACATATACATGTAAAAAAACCTATAAAATGTGTTTCATTTTAATGAATAAAATAGTATAAGTGTGATCTAAATACATAAAAACGGTTAAAATTTTAATATTCATCGAATACAAATAATTGATTCAACATAAAACAGATTCTTATTTTAAATACAGAGTCATTCAAATGTGATATAGTTTTGTGTTTTATTAAAAATGAACCATATACATATTTTCCTATACACCACCTTGTCCACATATTCCTTTTTATAGAACACAAATCTAGACGCCGCATTTGGATGACCCCATAAAATGGTTTAATGAATTTTAACATAGATTTTTTTATTTAATTATTTATTACTAATTAATGTACAATATTGGTAATTATTTATAAATTGACATAAATTTCAATGAGAAATAATATTATCTTAGTTTATTTATTATATTTTAACTGAATTAAATAAATATAAAAATTAATTAAAGTGTATTATATTTTTACGTATAATATATAAATTGAAAATGTACGATTATTTTTAATTTGTTTTAATTACCAATAAACAAATTAATTATTTTGCATAATACGAGTAGATCAATAGTCTTATAAGCTTGAATAACATGTAATATTGGTTTTGAATTAAGCTATTATTTGAATTATGTGCTATTTAATTAGTAAGGAATCCTCTGCACATGTGAAGTAATATAATACTAAGTGAAGGAATGTCGAAATGTTCTTGTGACATAGCTTGAGAATGTTAGTGCTAAGAGACAATCGAAGATTCTTTGTATTAATTATAATTATATAAGTTTTGTCGATGTAATTGCTACACTATCGGAAAAACTATATAATATATATATATATATATATATATATATATATATATATATATAGGGTGTTAAAATAAGCGTTTAAGAAATTTAAATGGAAATAAAACAAAAAGTATTTAATCAATTAGTTATTTTTTTATTTTTAAACATATTCTATAGAATTAGTGATAGAACGCAATTTCACTTATATGACCACCACGACTTTACTTGACATAGTGCATTCGTTTATTCCAATTTTTAGTCACTTTTTCACATAATTGTAGTCCAATTTCATAAATTACTAGTTCAATGTTTATTTTTAAAGCTTCTGTTGTTTATGGTTTATCAGCAAAAATCAATGATTTCTCATAAACTCACAAAAAATAATTTAATGGAGATAGATCACATGATCTTGGTGGTCAATTGATGGGTCCATTTCGTGAAATATTCAACTCTTTAAACATTGTTTCAATAAGTATATTGAATCCATAGATATATGACGTACACCGTCTTGTTAAAACCACATATCGTGCAAACCATTTTCACTCATTTTTGGAAAAAAATTCTTAATCATGGTCGGTAATGCACTCTAATTCCTGTAACGTGATATTCAACTCCATTTTGAAATTTTCATTCACAGAAGAAATATAGGCCTCACTTCTTTTAATTTTTTTAGCAATTGGATAAATACCATCGAATATTTAATTTTATAATAAGTTTTTACTATTTTTAAGCTTCATTGAAGTATTAAATGTTCAATAATAATATGTCAAACTATAATTAGTTGAAATAAAAAATTAAATTATAAAACAAAAATTAAACATGGGTGCCATCAGCTATCAAAGTTCTGAAATTATTATTAAAATAACACTGTATATATATATATATATATATATATATATATATATATATATATATATATATATATATACAAGAGGTTGTTTGATAAGTCCGTGTAGAAATAAAAACTGCTTCATTTTTTTGAATAAATCGTTTTTATTTTTCAACATAGTCTCCTTTTAGGCTTATACACTTCATCCAACGCTGCTCTAGTTTGTTGATCCCTTCCGAATAATAGGATTTGTCCAAGTCTGTAAAATAGTCATTCGTTCCTGCAATCACCTCCTCGTTCGAATAAAATCTTTTTCCCGCGAGCCATTTCTTCATATTAGGGAACAAATAATAGTCCGATGGAACCAAGTCTGGAGAATAGGGGGGATGTGAAACGATTTGGAACCCTATTTCCATTAGTTTTGCGGCCACAACTGCTGAGGTGTGAGCTGGTGCGTTGTTGTGATGAAAGAGGACTTTTTGTGGGCTAATCGGGGACGTTTTTCTTGCAACTCGGTTTTCAAACGATCCAATAACAATGAATAATATGCACCTGTAATGGTTTTACCCTTTTCCAAATAGTCGATAAAGATTATTCCTTGCGAATCCCAAAAGACAGTCGCCATAACCTTCCCGGCCGAAGGAATTGTCTTCGCCTTTTTCGGAGCAGATTCCCCCTTGATAACCCATTGTTTAGACTGCTCTTTGGTTTCAGGAGTGTAGTGATGTATCCATGTTTCATCTACAGTGATGAAACGACGCTTAAAGTCCTGCGGATTTCGCTGAAACAGCTGCAAACCGTTCTTGCAACACTTCACACGACCTCGTTTTTGGTCGATCGCGGCACCCACCTGTCGGATAGCTTTTTCATGTCCAAATGTTGGTGCAAAATATTATGTACCCGTTCACACGAGATGCCTACAGCACTAGTAATCTCACGCACTTTCACTCTTCTGTCATCCATCACCATATCATGGATTTTATCAATGATTTCTGGAGTGGTGATCTCAACAGGGCGTCCAGAACGTTCAGCGTCTCTTGTGCTCATATGGCCACTCCGAAAATTTTGAAACCACTTATAAACCGTACTAATCGAAGATGCAGAGTCACCATAATGTTTATCAAGCTTCTGTTTAGTCTCCTGAGGCGTTTTGCCTTTAATGAAGTAGTGTTTAATCAACACGCGAAATTGTTTTTCGTCCATTATTTGACAATCACTCGATTTTCTTGATTCCAACGATTGTCAAACACAAAGGAATAGACCGATATGGCTGAAACTTGATGTGTGTTCTTCCAAGAGGTGCTACTAATTAAAAATAACATCAATATGCACCAGTGGTGCCATCTTTCGGAATTTACACGGACTTATGAAACGACCTCGTATATATATATATATATAAAATGGTTATATACTTGTATATTCACAAATAAAATTTGTAAAACCTAATATTAGTTTCAGAAAATGCACAAAATAATTAAAATCAATAACATTTGTGTAAATTACGTTTGGAAAGTACATCTTTATTTATACACTATTTTACACTTACAAAGTTTATCGAATATTCATATCAATTAAATATTTAAGCAAATTTTTGTTAGTGACATTTGCTGGCAGCTATCAGTGAATACTGTGCAAACAGCGTTTTTCTCTATTTTACTATGTATGAAAAGAACTATATGACACAGATGTACTATATGATGTGAATGTAATAGTTTTCAATTTTTATTCGGAACACAAATGTTATTTTCGGAAAGTTTGTACATTAAATTTATTTTATATATTTATTGAAAGTGGAGAATTGGTTTTTCAGTCAAGTAATATCTAAACGACATACATATACAAAAACACACACAAATATATATATATATATATATATATATATATATATATATATATATATATATATATATTCAAAAATACTTTTGAATATGGTACAAAAATATGATGTAAAAGTGAGATAATACTTAATTTATTTGTTTTATATACAAAATTATATATATTTAAAAATGTTCATTTACGTTATCATAACTTCTTTAATGTATGTTTTTATTCTCGTTAAAAATATTAAAAATTACTGTTTTAATCTTATAATTGTTCGAACGCTGTCTTTTCATTTTATACAGGTTCACTTTTAAGTCTTAAATTTAAAGGATATCAATCGAAAAGTTTGTCCATCTGTTGTTCTTTTGTTCTGCTGCAATTCCGTCTCCGAATAAAGTTATTTAAATGAAGTCGCGAACTTTCTTTTGTTGTTTTATCCTTATATTTATTTACCGTATTTTCGTTTAAGCTCAATTGTGCAATTGTGAATGGAATACTTGACCGTACTTTGACAATTTGAAAATTTTTCTTCTAGTGTTTATATTTTGTTTCAATCAATTTTTATTATTTTTATTCGATGTTTTCATTTGGAATATTTTTAAGCGATTTATTCTTGTATTTTAATGGATTTAGCGATTTATTCTATTAATATATATATTTATATATGGGATTTATTATATATATTATATATATATATATTATATTATATATATATATATATATATATATATATATATATATATATATTTATATATATATATATACATATATACATATATACACATAGAGAGAGAGAGAGAGAGAGAGAGAAGATTTTTTTAAGCGTGATAAAACTTTAAAGTGAATCCCTATTGAAAGGTTTATCAAACCTAAAAACACCTTTAACAAACCTTTATCCATACACACAAACACATAAATGTATATATAAAGAATGTTTTTTTAGATTGAATAGAACTTTTGATAGGGATAAAATTTAAAGTTCTATCACCCTTAAAAAACAGCCTATATATATATATATATATATATATATATATATAAATTATAGTTCCGTCATAAATCTATTGTCATTAATCTACTCTGATCGTGAACAATGACCTTCGAAGATTAACGATTGTAAACTATTGTTGAAGAGATTTCTAGCAAATACTTAAAACAGTTTATTAACTACCTGTTTCATATATATATATATATATATATATATATATATATATATATATATATATATATACATGTCCATCATACAACGCGGTTTCGCTCTATTATGTTAAGAAAATTGCAGAAACATTTGTATTGAATTGCGGAAACCCTTCTACAACACTAGATAACATGATTTTTATTATATAAAATATATTAGCGAATTATATTATAAAAAAATATGGTTATTAACCCTTTAACTGTTTAATTTTATTTCGAAAAACTTTTTCTGCCTGCTTAATTATTTTCCAGCGAAGACGAGTATACTCGACATAAACAGAGTAAAATGTTTCTGCCTATAAAAGTAGGCAATTATGATTAAAAATCAAAAGTTGCGTGTTGGTTTTTTAGAAAATATATATTTTTATTCGTTGTTAACAAACAAAATTTATTTCATTGATAAAAAAAATCGTTTGTAACGGTACTTCCCCAGAATTTATTATTTCAGCTTAATACAAGCTATTGTGTATTAAAATAAATAAGGTTGCCAGACTAACGAATATTCTAAAATGTACATTTTTTAAAAGATCTTTATTTGCCCTTTTTGAGGGAAAAAAATTACAGTTGATTCGTTTAATAATAATACGAATGCGATTTTTTTTATCTTCACGACGAGTATACTCGCCATTATGCGAAAAATTTTCGTTTCGCTCTGACGACTATACTCGACATAAACAGTTAAAGGGTTAAGGACGTTTAATATTTATTAATGCAAAAAGTAGTTGGCGGAAAGAATTTGATGGAAATGGCATTTGATGTTTTAAATCAAATCGGTTCTGAAGACAATAGTATTGATGAAGATTCTAAAGTTAATAATTTAACAATAAAAATATTACAGAAAGGCCTAAGCTTAGCCAAAAATCTATAATCATTTTTCTTGAAAGCAGACCCTTCCACTGAAAGAAGCCGAAAATTTAAAAGGGTGATGCAAAATTGCCTATCTCCATAACATAAAATCTACAACGACCTTGTAAGAACCAGTAAATAAATCAAAATTACAGATTTTTTAAAGAGACCAGAAGTTGAAAAATCTAACTGAGGAAAAAGTTTCAGAAAGTGAAGCTAATATCGTTCAAACGAAAAAACGTTCTCGTTTGATTGTACTGAGCAATGATAATGATGAAAATTATTAAATTAAGATTTTATTAAATTAAAATAGATATTGTTTGTTTCTTTACATTTTGTGTTTTACATATTTTTAATAAAAATGAAGTTTCTTATACGGAATATAAAAAATATATTTGTTTTTAATAAGTTTTCAAAATGTAACATCCCTTTTTGTATTTGCTTCTAGTCTCATATAACACGGTTTCACATACACGGCATTTTCTAGGTACCTATCTACCGTGTTATAGGAGGGTTATCAGTATATATGTATATATATATATATATATATATATATATATATATATATATATATATATATGTATATAGACGTGTCTGTTAAAAATTAAACAGATTTTAGTTAGTTAAAATTGAATCAGCAAAACTGTATGTATTTTTTTGATTTTTTACATATTTTTAATAAGTCCTAAAGGAGATTATATTATTTCTCATAGAAGTGCTTCCAGAAATGAAAATAATATTTTTTTTATACAGTGAGTAAATTTTAAATAATTTATTTTTTTTATCTTTTTAGCTAGTATAAATAACTTAAACTATTTTAAAATTTAAAATATTGATATTAGATTGATAAAAATATGAGACTGATAAAAAAAATAATTCATATATATATATATATATATATATATATTTATATTACATATACATGTTTATAAATGTGTTGTGCATTTTGTTTGTAAGAAGCTATATAATACAGATACGAGTATTTTCGTATGTTGATGGATAGTGCGGTAGGTTTTAGGTACAAAATATTTAATAGTATGAGAAATGTTTTATGTACTACGAAGTAATTTTACAAAAAACTCCTGCGTTTCAAGTATAAATATATATATATATATATATATATATATATATATATACTTGTATGTATGTTAGAATGTTTTTGTATTAAGTAGAAAAGTTAATGGAAGTTGTTTCAAAAGGGGTGTTTAACTGAAAATATTTTTTGTCTTAATAGTATTTAGTTTAGAGCTAACGTTACCTCTTTTAAAAAGTAAAATAATTTTCAAGTTTGATATGTAAATTTTTACATGAAGTTGATTATTATTTATGAATTATAATAGTTGTTTTTTTATTTATTTGGTAAAAATTATCCAAATGTATACGTGTGTATATGTTTGTATATAAATTTATATTTAAATTTATAATTATATATATTTTTAAATAAACATATAGATGTCCCAAATGAGACCAAAGGGTTTAGACATACATTTACTTGCTAATTATCATTTACTATTCTTTAATATCTTTCAGCCTCATTTAGGCCGCATATATATATATATATATATATATATATATATATATATATATATATATATATATATATATATATATACGTATATGTATATTTAGTAATCAAGTAAATTTCTAGTCGAATTAGTTATATTTAAGCAGAAGTTGACATTAAATTTTAATGTATACTTTATATATAAAAGTAAAAATTTGTTTGTCAATTAAATAAATAATTAGATATTGTGATAAATATTATAAACATATTTTATAAAAATGTAATTTAAATATTTCGTGTTTAGTATTTTATATTTAGTTTAAGCATTTTATTTTATTGTTATTTTCATGTTGAATTTATTTGAAATATTAATATTAAATTGTGATCAAACCTATACAAATTTAATAGGTGTGATCACATATCAACTTAATTAATATTTAGTGTATTGTTTGAATATAATAATAATAAATATTTGAAAATGATTTGTGTTGGAAATACAATATTTACAAAATTACTTTAAAATAATTTCATTATATTGCATATTTCTTCTTTATTGACATATAGGGTCATCCAAATATGACTCTTAGATTTTATTAAAAAGAAACATGTATATAGGAAAATATGAGTATAGTTTCTTTTGTTTTTTTTTAATAAACCATAAATCTAGGCGTCACATTTGGATGACTGTATATTTGCTATTTATTGGCACTTGTTCGAATGTTTTTTGTATTATTTGGCTCCAATTTGTTCCACACAAATTCACTTTTTATCTTAATACCATAAGATATTGAAAACGTGTTTAATAATTATTTATTATTCCTTTTTTTATTTCTAAGCTGATGCGCATTTCGAAGGTTGTGCCATCGTCATCAGAGCGTTGAATTATAAAATCTGAACATTTTTTCAATACCTTGTGGTGTTTGGGTAGCTCATTTGTATGAAAATAAGTTCGTTATAGCTTAATAACAAATATTATATATTTGTTGTTTCTAATTACGTTTCTTTGTTGTACTTTATTTATAATATCATATGTATTTTTATATTTTTAATTTATTTTAATAGTACTACTTTTTTGAAAATATTTTGTGGCAAAAGTATAGTGATTAAATAATATTTAATAATTTTAGGTTCAGATGAAATCACACATTTAAATGAAATCTATTTAAATTATGTGCTTTACATTAAATTTAATTAGATATTACAATTAAAATCATATATTGCAAAATTAAGTAACAGAAAATATATAAATATCTTATACACACACACACACACACATATATATATATATATATATATATATATATATATATATATATATATATGTTTAAAAATAGCGGTTATTCAAAAATTAGTTATGGAAATATATCAACGTCTAGTTTTTAATAATTTCAGTCAAAATTTGTATTTAAAAATGTTAGGTCCAAAATAATTAATCTATATTAATCAATTTTAATAACAAGTGTGGTATTATTTTAATGGAATCATCATATTTTTGATTTAATACAGTTATTCAAGATAAGAAATGAATTGTTTTTGAATACCATTTTTTCCAAATACTCATTTGCATCTTTTGTATTGTGTATTTCAATTCAAAGGAATATAAAGGATTTCGAAATGAAAATAAAAATATAATAAAATAAAACGAATGAAGTAAATACTAAGTTATAAATCAAATTTTTAAATAATTGTGTATGCATATATATATATATATATATATATATATATATATATATATATATATATAATTAAACAACAATATTTTCCATCAGATGGTTAAAACTGTTTTTGTTTGTACTCTGATTCGAGATAATGCACTGTAAAGTTTTTATTTTGTTCTCTAGTTGAATAGAAATCTAGCGAAGAACATGTTTTAAGGCTTTCTTTGTTCACGTCGACGCAAAGTAAAAACTCCGTAGAGATTTTTGATAATGCAATGTAAAATCAACAGAATAAAATCTGTACATTAACTTTTGTATGGTTAAATGATACGCCCGCACATATTTCTTAATGAATTTTTTGTACTGTTTGATTATGTGGGATGAAAAAGTTAATTAAACATATCAGAATTATTTTATGATTTTTCTGATTGTATTGAAAACTGATTAAAATCAGCTAAATAAGTAAAATGTGAGTAATATTTTCCATTCATTATATATATTTTATATAAATATTATTCGATTCTATTTCATATTCATATGTAAAGTAGATTTAATCATAGAATAAAAAGTCAGAATTTAATCATTTTTTTAGACTTATTTGTAACCATGAAAACATTCAATTAACCTTTACTTTTATTTTCTGATAAAGCTTGGTTGTTTATAGTGAAAAATGTTTATTTGTATGTCTAGTAGATTTAGAAATCACATGTAAGATCATTTTTATTCAAAAAGTAAAATCAGGTTAGTATATATTGTTGATAAAAATTATTCGTGTTGTTTGTATTAAATATATCACGTTATTTTTTATAAAAAGGAAAATGTTATTTACAAAGTGATTTATATTCTTAATATTATATATATATATATATATATATATATATATATATATATATTATAAAATTAATATATAAAAGTAATAGAATATTTTTGACTGATTATCAAATAACGTTTAAGTTGTTTATTTGAATAACATTTCGTTATATTAATTTTCCTTACTAAAAAAATGTTTATAAAATGTGTTTGAATTCAATAATATCTTAAAGTATACATTTAAAGATTTCATTTAATTTTTGTTCAGGTATTGATATATATATATATATATATATATATATATATATATATATATATATATATATATATATATATATATATATATATATATGTACATATATATATTTATCGTGTATATATATATATATATATATGTATATATATATATATTTATATTTATGTGTGTACGTATAGTTTGTATTATCGTGTATTCCATATTTTTCACAGAATAAACACTTAGTAAAAAGTGTAATGATATACAAAATTTGATTTTTATTTCTGTATACGACAGTGTATATATATGTATATGTTATATAATATACGGAGAACGAATTTTCTTTTGAATAAAATTCACGTAAGAATTGTTAAACTGAAAGGAATACGTCGAATATCTACGTACAATTTTTGTTCAAAAATAAATGAGAAGTGAAATATGATATATAATAATAAAATAAAAATTCGAATTGGTGGAGTTCGTACAATTGCATTTTATCTATTTATGAAAATTGCATTTTCCCACGTTAAATATATAGTATTTTTATCGTATATGTATATATATATATATATATATATATATAACTTATTATTTGAAGATGTTCCTTTTATTTATATAGAAAACTGAATACAAATGTAAAAAATTAAATTAATTTTCAATGTGTTGTTTAGTACATAGTTATTATTTTATTTTTATAGTAGAAATTCACGTCTACCTTTAAATTTAGGATATTTTTTTTATTATATTGTATAATATAAAGACAATTTATGAAAAATACAGCTTTAAAAAAATTTGGTAAAATCCTTTTTGATTTTCAAAGCTAAATAACATTTTTTTAAAAATTTCAGCTCTTTATTAGCTCTATTTTTTAAAATATTTCCTATGGAATATTTGTGTATATTATTAATCAAAATAATAGTTGTTCATTTTAATAGATATTATATTTACTAATGTGGTAATTATTTAATAATTTGTTTATAATTGAAAATAAGTTATTTTTTAATTAATTAACTCTAATATATTGAGTGGTTAGGTCGAGGTCGAAATAATCCTGACGATTCCGCGACCTTTATTCAACTGTTTGATCTATGGTAAAGTGAGGTTAAGTGGTATTAGAAATGGTCGTGGGTTAGTTGGATAGCTGCTGGATCTGTGGTTGAAAAGCATCTTTAGTGTGAATCTTTGGTCTGTTAATCGCGGGATCCGTGATCGAGTCAGGTAGACCAGAGTTAAAAAGGGTAGCGTCCGTGATTCTTTGGTAGGCCTACCGCGGTATTCATGGTTGATGAATAAGCAGTACACAAAAATTAGTATCTATCAAACATTTTCCATAATTTTTTGGTCAAGATTTTGTGATTATCAGTGATCAGTTTTTAAATTAGCAGTCCATATCTATGATGATCAAATTTTGGTTGTTCATACATGGATAAGATTGAGATCCTATCATGTATGTAGTAATTACTTATTTCTAGATTTTCAGTTATGGTACCTTGAATTCTTATTTTAAGTTTGTCTGAATTGATGGTTACAAAAGACGAAATAATATACGTGACAAAATACGATTAATAAGATTGTTTAGATTTTGGAACAGAGTTAAAATATTTTTTTAAAACTAACGAAAGTTGATTTCTTACTAAAATAATAACAATATTCAAAATATATTTAATGATCAGTAACTGTTTACTAAAAGCAATATTTTGCGGTAAATTTAAAATTGTAAAAGAAATAATAAAAAATATATAATTAATCATATTTATATGTAATATTATTATATTATCTCGAAATTTGTTTTTAAATTTGAAGTGTATAAATATATATATATATATATATATATATATATATATATATGTTGATAAATGTGCATGTAGGTATTAAAATGTACAGAACAAATTTCAATTGTAAACTACATTTAAATATTACTTATGCAGTATAAGAACTGGTATAAAGCTCACTAAAATAAAATACAAAACTAAATATTTAATACATTACAACCTTAATTCTAATTAAAATGTTAAAAAGACAAAAAAGAAATAATTCTAGAGACGATAGTCTTGAAATTTCTATAATATTACATATATATATATATATATATATATATATATATATATATATATATATATATATATATATACATGAGTACATATATATTGAAAGATGATTTTAATAAATTTGAAGGCAGGACAAAATATTTAGTTATTTTATTATTATTCGTGTTTATTATATTCTGTAAACATTCATAAATTATTAAACTTTCTTTTGCTTTGTTCGTTTTGTTCTTTTTATTTAACAAAACATGGTTTATGATTATATATATATATATATATATATATATATATATATATATATATATATATGTTGACTTTTATTTATTATTAATTTATTTGAGAATCAAACAAATATTTGTTTATCATTATATTTATTTGATTTATTATAATATCTCAGCCAACAATAGAGTAAATATTATAGGACCATGAAATGTTTATTTTATACATTATTAATATAAAGCTATATTTTAAATATTTATATATATATATATACACACACACACACACACACACATATATATATATATATATATATATATATATATATATATATATATATATATATATATATATGTATATATATATATATATATATATATATATATATATATATATATATATGTATACAGACACAAATATATATATATATATACGAGGTCAGACAATTAAGTAATGCGACCGATTTTTTTTCTCGGCCTGTGGTAACACTGCGAACCTGTAACTCCGCCACCGTAATAGCAGATCCCTACTCTCTCGATTGAGACCTTGACCACCCTCGTACGATCATTTCTTCGTGTCATTATTTTCGTACGATCATTTTTTAGTGTTTTGTAACAACGCGCGAGTAGTGCATGTTACGAAAATGGAACAGAGAACATCGTTCAAGATTGTCTCGAGCAGGTTGAAAGTGATCCTACTCTTCTCGATCGAGTTATTACTGGTGATGAAAGTTGGTTCTTTCAATATGACCCCGAAACTAAAGGACAAAGCCAATAGTGGCTGTCCCCTGGAGCACCAATGCCAAAGAAGGCGAGAATGAGGAAGTCCAAAGTGAAAACCATGTTGATTTGCTTCTTCGACAGCAAAGGGGTGGTTCACAAAGAGTTCGTACCACCTGGACAAACCGTAAATCAAGTATTCTACCGCAATGTGCTCGAAAAATTACGAAAAAGGGTGCTCAGAGTGCGTCCAGAGATCGCGAAGACTTGGGTTCTGCATCACGACAATGCTCCCTGTCACAGTGCGTTCAGTGTCTCTCAGTTTTTGGCGTCTAAAGGCATCGTAACGTTACCACAACCGCCCCATTCACCGGACATGTCACCCTGCGACTTTTTCCTATTCCCCCGTATGAAAAAATTCGTCAAAGGTCGACATTTTGACTCCGTTGAAGATATCCAAGAATCTGTGACGAGGGTACTCGGAGAGGTCCCACAAGAAGTGTTCCAGAATTGTCATGAAAACTGGAAAACTCACTAGAATAAGTGTATAGATGCGGGAGGGGACTACTTTGAAGGGGATCGCAGCGATGTACCTTAATTTTTAAATATACTCGATTTTTGAATTTTGTCACATTACCTTATTGTCTGACCTCGTGTATATATATATATATATATATATATATATATATATATATATATATATATATAGTAGATATGGGGTTTTACAGTAAGAATGTCAGAACTTTGACAATTGATGGCAGCAATGTTTGTTTTTTAAGCTCATTTTGACATTTAAACTTAGTATAGTTCGGAAAATTATCATTTAATGTTTAACATTTCAACAACGTTTAGATATTATAAAAACTTCAATAGATTTATTGAAACAAAAGTTTAATGAGTTTATTATTTTACGAAATAGACCTACCAATTGGCAACCAAGATCATGTCATGTAACTTTATTGGATTATATTCTGTGTAGTTATATGAAATTGTTGGTTTATGCTGCTGAACCACAAAAAACAGAAGCATTAAAAATATACACTGAATGTGTAATTCATGAAATTGGACCACAATTATCTGAAAAAGTGACTGAAAATTGAACTATACGAATGCACTGATTTGTTTAATAATGTAATAACTATTAAAATATCTGGACAAGAAAAAATAAATAGCAGTTTTGAAGGTGCTAAATCTGAAGAAAATTTTGGGTCATTTAGTATTTCATGACCAATTTTCACCATTTTTTCTGTATTACTAAAGGAATATGTAGCCTTGCACTGTTGAGCCTTACGATATCTTACATCTACAATAGTAAACAAGTCAGACTTTTTTACGTTCATTATTTAAATTGTCAATCTTTTGACAATATTTTTTAGAATTGATCTTTATTTTTGGCTTTAGAAATTTATATTGAATTAATTCTTTCATATGTTTCTATATAGTCAACATTTTCTTTTTCACACTTAAACTACGTTTAGTTGTAGATGGTACGAATTAACTATGTATTCTTTTTTGCTCATTACATTTTCATAAGTAATGCACTTTTCATCATGAGTTATGAGGGGTTCCACAAATGGTTCATTCCTTATTTGTGAGAGTAGAAACGAGTAAATGGTTACACGATTCTGTTTGTTCCGAGTAGTCAATTCATGTGTTATTTACGTTGCATATATCTCTGATTCGAATAAAAATGTTTTTTTTTCAAAATGTGACGAAGAATATTATCATAAATCACAAGTCTTTTAAAGTATGGTTTGTCGTTAAGTTCAAAGTTTCCATTCTTAAATTTTTTGAACTATATTTTACATTCTCTCTCTCTCTCTCTCTCTCTATATATATATATATGTATATGTATATATATGTATATATATATATATATATATATATATATATATATATATATATATATATATATATATATATATATATATATATATATATATATATATATATATATATATATATATGTATATATATATATATATATATATATATATATATATATATATATATATATATATATATATATATATGTATATATGAAACTGCTTTTAATTCTAAGTTCATCGCGTATACGAAAATTAATGTAAAAAAGTAACTTTTTGTATTGATCTATTTTTTTGTACATTATATATTTGAATATTTATTTGTTTGTTACTTATAATTAACTTTTTAATATTTGCATATATATATATATATATATATATATATATATATATATATATATATATATATACGAGGTCGATTAATAAGTATGGTAAATTTATTTATCGTTTAATTTAATTAATTAATTAATGTAATTAAATTTTTCAATTTAGTTTTTTTTTACTTTTTTACCATACTTATCAAACGACCCTCGTATATATAAATATAAATATATATATATATATATATATATATAAAGAGAGAGAGAGATTAGTTAAAATGAGACTGAATGGTTTAGATATACTGCGTTAATATCTTTTAATCTCATTTAGACTTTCCTATATATATTAAATATTTTATAGAAATTATTATCTATGGATTTTTCCTTTGTTTATATATATGAAATACTGATAATATTCAAAGAGTTGCTTTATTATATAGGACAAATAACTACGGTTGAAATTATTTGAAAGGTATTTTTATATAAATTTATATTAATTAAGTCTATTCAACATATTTTTGAAATAGGAAATTGTATAAATATTTAATTTTAAACCCATATTTTTAATTATATTTTCATATATTTTAAATATTGAATTTTTAAATAAACGAATGTTTTTATAATATATATTAATAATAGTCTATATACTAGTAGCATACATACATACACATATAAATTAATATTGATTGTTATTATAAAACTATGAAATAATTTCAAACTCTATTTGGCATAAAAACTGTTCTATGAGAAAAAAATTAATAACCAGTGTATTAAAAGGAATGATAGAAAAAAGTTATTCGAATCATATTAAAAAATAGAGAACAAAATAACCGCACGTGAATAAATAAAACTGCGCGTGAAAAGACGAATACATTCTTGTCAAAAAAATTTAAAGTGAAATCTTGTAATTTATCAAATTTATATCGCTATCAATAATGAAACCATAGTGTTGTATTACAAAAAATAAACCGATTCATGAATTTTTTGTGAATTTTTATAACCGCATTGTTCGAAACATTTTGCACGCAGCGTGAAGCTTTACGTTTTAAATGTAAATTTTCTCAAACTCTTTTCTATGCTATAAAAAAATTTAATACAGTCTTTTTCGTCTATACTAGCTACATGTAATTTAAAATTTTTAATACTCTTTGGTTCAAAGTACTTCTAAACTATAACCGCCTTGAATCTAATGTAAATTAACTCTGAGGTAATTTAATATTGCCTGTATACGAAAAAGCGTGAAATTTCAAATCAAATAACAAACATCAAAAAAACTATCTTAGACATTTTACAAAAAGATTGTGTCATTTTTATTTACATTTTTTTAAACATTTATACACATATACACATACCCATATTATATATATATATATATATATATATATATATATATATATATATATATATATATTTATGAATATATACATTTATAGTTGCTAAAAAGGAAACTGTAGGATAATAAAGGATACTAAATTTTAGTAAGCAAGTAAATGTATGTATAAAGTTTTCAGTCCCATTTGGACCATTATATATATTTATATATATATATATATATATATTAGGTATATTTTCCAGGCACGTGGTTTACATTTCCACATAAATGTATTTTTTAATAAAAATATATTAAATTTTTTATTATATAAATCAAAGATAAATTTTAATTTCATTATTTAAAAGTAACTTGTAGGTAATGTTTTTTTAAAAATAAATAATCTTCTTTTCTTCATTTGTACAAAAAATGTTTATAGGAAACAAATTAATATTGAAAATTTTATAAAGTTAGAAAGAAAAGAAAAATTTCTTAAGAGGAATTAAAATTTAGTAACATGCAAGCTTGTACTTTGAGATACTTTCTTCAAACTGTTGATTCTTGATTGAAAAGGGAAATTAATGATCACTTTTTTGAATATAAATTGGTCTTGTGAGAATAAAAGTACTAAATTGACTAAAAGTATGAAATTAGTTTGAATGGTATATACGATGTACTCGTATTTTTAATATATTTAAAAAAAGTGGGTAATAATTCTGTTTACTTTAGTTATATATATATATATATATATATATATATATATATATATATATAAATATATGTATGTATTTATTTATATATAAATATTAATTTATATAAATTAACATTTTTCTCTTTTATTTCATATACATGTATTAATCATTAAAAAGTATTATTTTTCATTCAACTTTATTGATTAATTCAAGATCAGGAATAACAAATATTTTTACTTGGTAGAATTAGTGATTATTTAATTAGTTTGATAATTATTCAGTTCATAATTGTTCCATAGTTATTGTATTTATAAAATATTTTATATCTGAAAATCAATAACTATATTTATTTAAATAGTATATAATTTTGATTTTTGAATAATACATATAGAAATTAAATATTTTTAATTTTTATATTATTTTCTGTGTTTATTCTTTTTCATAATCCGTCAATAATAATAATTTATATTTTAAGAAAATATTGTTTTTAAAAAATAAAATAAAATTATATGTGAAAACTGTAAAAAGTTTATTAAATTGCTTATTGAATATTATTTTATTTTTTTAAAACATTTATATATTTGAATAATTTTTAATTTCATTTTATATTAAACAAATTTTATATGGTCTATTAAAAAAAAGAAGGAATTTTATTTTAAATTTGGTTTTTATTTTTTTTTCAATGAACATTCAGTAAATTTGTTTTTATATTTTAAAATTAATAAAAATATGCAGTAAACTATTATAAAAATAATTTTAGAAAATTTGAAAGTAAATAAATAAAATAGAAATTATTATCAAAATATTATATTTCGTTTTAAAATCACTACAAAATATAAATTCGTTTTAAAATCACTACATATTTAAATTCATTACAAAATTTTATTTGTAAAATTTCGAAAATTAAAACGTTAATTGATTTATTTATATATTTATTTACATATTATTTCTTTTATGCAAGATATTCCTACTTTTATTATATTATGTCATACAAAATCTACTCCGAGACCTTACTACACTTTTGTATCCTTAAATGTCAACCACTAAGCTTTGATCCCTTCTGTTTATATTAATTAATTAATTGATGAAATATAATTTATATTACACAAGTATGGTTTGGGATTCAAATTTAAATTAGTACGTAATGGTTTGATTGAAATTCTATTCATTGGTATTAATAAATATATTTTTTATGAATATATTAATTTTAAATATTTTTAAAATGTAATTTTTTAAGAAATAACATAATTATGTGCATTCGTTTTTCAAATTTAATTTCAATCAAAATGTTTTTTGTAGATATAAAGGAATTATAATAAAAGTTAAAAAACGTAACCTAAATAAAGTAAATTATTATTTCATAATATTAACATATTATTAAAACAACTCAACAAACTAATATTATTTTTAATGAAGTAAATTGATCATATTTTCAAAAGTAACGCTTTGAACGTATTGTTATGTTTTCGTGTTAGCATATCAGATAACTAAAAAAGCTTTATAACGAAGTTAATGAATGAATCATCATTTCTAGTATTTAGTTTCCCATCCTACACAAAAATTGTAAAATAATGGTACAACACATAAATAAAACTGAAAGCTGCTTTAACATGTAGTCATATGCGTATAAAACATTGCTTAGTACCGAATTAAAAAACATACATTCCACATATACTGCACGTAATTAAAACAGTATTAATCATGCATTTTATGCGTCTTCCACCACTGCAGCCTAGTATAATATACAATTTTTTGTATAAAACAGAAACATTATATAATGTTAGGTATTTATTCAAATTATACGTACGAAACATGCAAAATGTATACCATTTACATTTTAATTTTGTTATCATAATGTGGTTGAAATTTTAGTTATTATTACATCAAAAAGAAAATAACCTAAAATATGCAAATGAAGATAAAAATGTTTATTAAAATATAACACGTTTGAATGAGTAGAGAAAGAAACTTTTTTTAACATCTGTGTTAATCGGATAAACGTTGCTGAAGGTTTTTTTTTCAGTTCCTTAATCAACACTTTCAGTTAATAAAAAAAGCTGTTCAAGAATGTTTACAAATATTTAGCTGTCGTTTGGTTAAATAAATTAAAGTTTTAATGGAAGTTATTTAAATTTCTAACTCTGTGGTTGTAAAATAACAGAATTTGTTTTCATTTTAAACATATATAAAGATTTTAACAAACGAACTAATTTAAGATATATAATTTATTTAAAATTACTTTACAGTTCAAATATAGTATTTCTGAATGATTATTTTTAGATTTTAGTTTAAATAGAAATTCAATTAATTACATCTTGTATTTAATATTGTGTATTTACATAATTGGACTAATTGCTTTTTGTAATTATTAGAGTAGTATTTTTATTATAGAATAGAAATTCAAAATAAATATTTTCTTTCTTATTACTGTTTAAAATAGTAATGTGTTTGTAAGTTTTGTGAGACGTTTTGTGTATAGAATGAGGCTGTTGATATATATATATATATATATATATATATATATATATATATATATATATATAAAATTATCATCATCATGTCAGCTTAAATCAACCATCTGCTGGGAATATTTTTATTGAAATATTTTTTTAATTGAATTTCCCCTAAAGATAAAATAAATATTTTATAACAAATGCAAAAACTGCTATATATTTCATCCAAATATCAATTTCAAATCATGAGCTAGATTTAAAAGAGTTTTTTTTATTAGAAAGAGGATTTTTTTGAATACAAACAGAATTTTCAGTTCTAAGTTAATGTAAATAAATCGAATTGTAATCAGTAGAATTTATCGTTCATTTTTTGAGAAACTCAACCAAAAGTTTTGGAAAAAAATTCAATTTTTAAAACGATAACTGTGTGGAATTTAAAAAATTGACTTTATTCTGGAAGACTAGCTTTTGAAAATATTTAAGAACTTATTTGGGAGATTTTAGTTCAATATTAATCATTACTACATTTTGTTCAAATAGAATAATTTGTGTTTAAATTTTTATAATATTCTCTATCAGAAATAATAAATTACATAAAATGGTTAAATATAAACATGTTTCTTTTTAAATATGTTCTTAAAAATAATATTTTTTTTGTGCAAGATAACAAATACTCCATTTTTTACATTTTTTCATCACTTACTTATAACTGCTTTGATAAATTCAGTAAAATTTAATTTCTTAGAAAGTTTAGTGTAAAATATTATTAAATTCGAATTTATTTATTTGATATTTGATTTTCACGATTGATTGATGTTCAGTCGATATAATTCATTGTCTAGTGTATTTTATTCTTTAATTTAAATTATCATTTATAAAATATATTTTAATAATAAATTGAAATTAAATTTTCTTTAATAATAAACAAAAAATATTACTTAAAAAGTGATAATTAATCCAAAAAAATATTTTATGTCCTGTGTTTTTGAAATTGAATAAATATTTTCATCTTAATTATATATTAGAAAAATTCAATATTTTTTAATGTAAATTTAAAATGAATTTTTTCACTTATTGTAAAATTATATGAATATAGAAAATTATAAATATAGAGAATACGTCTCTGCACTATGCACTAATGCAGCAACTATTACTGCTGAAAAGTACTCACTAGCATTAATATTTCCATAAATGTATATCTATCTTCTATGTATTATTGGGCTCTTATCTGTTCTAGTTGTCTGATCCTACTTCAACGCTATTCCATTTATTGAACACACTGTTGAGACTTAGTTTGGAACAATGCAATAATGATTTTAAACAAACGAGACGACTGAAACATCTATATGTATATTGCACTGTGTTTAGAGTCGTCGTTTTCTCTTATTATTTGTGTTGCCATTTTTATGAATTTGTAATAAAATCGTTTCTTATTTTTATTTTAAATATTTTTTGTAACTATTTTCTAGTAATATCTCTAATCGATTTATACATTTAAATTCTGTTTATGTTATCGTCTATAAATTAAAGAAATTTATGAAGTGTAAAAAAATAAAATATTTATGATATAAATATATTAATTTTAAAAATAAATGATAAGTTATATAAATATGCGACCCTTCAGGTCGATAAATTTAAATCAAAAATGTTTTATTTTTATAACACTTTTGTTTCATTATTTCATTATTTGAAATTTGCAGAAGAAAATTTTCCATTTATCTAAAATAATTATTATTTTTTTATAAAACCTCTTTCATTTTTCATTTGGTATAATTATCATAAATATTTATAATTAATTCTAAAAATAACAATTTCTTGAAAATAACATTATAAAAATATGAAATATAAGAATATACATGAGACAAAAAATATTTATTTTTAATTAAATTTATTTATATTAATAATATATATTTTTGTAATAAACATTTCAACTTTAACAAACTGTTTATTTATATTTTTGATTTCAGTATTATGTTTAAAAAAGATTTATAAGAATAAAATAGGTTTAGATTGTAAAATAGATAATTTTATTTTCTAGCATCTTTATTGAAAAAAAATGTCATCATATGTTTTTTAATTTTTATCTTCAATTTTATACAATTGATAAAATTTATTGTATGCTGATTATTTATTTATTCATGTTTTCATACCACGCTTTAATTTTCATTAATTTAATATAACTAATTCCATTTCGTTTAACATTTCACTAGGATTATCATGATTGAAATATATATGCAAAATGAAATGACCAACTCTTTTGTGCTTGATACCTTGAGTTTTAAAAATACCATTTGCATCTCACATACCACTACAGTCCTACTATTAAGAGTTTTAATAGTGTTAAGTAAACTTTTCTTTTATTTAACATCGTATCATTTTATCTTTCTCATTATAAAATTAAAGTTATTGTAAGGTTTTTTTTAACAATATTGTGTAGAAGTCTGTGCATATTTTTGTAATTTTAAAAATTAAGTATTTGTTCATATGGATGGATTATTTAAGAAATTATAATTAAAATATTCTAATAACAAACGTTATTATAAGAAACAATTAAAAATTAGTATAAAAAAATATTATTCTACTTAGTGTTTCTTAATATATCTGTAATCTGATTTTTTATTTTAACTTCATTTTGAGATATGATCTTTTTAATGCATTTGATATTCAGAAAATGTTTCTGATATAAAATATTTTAAACTAACAATAATCAAATAAATTGTATTCAAGGTTGAGATCATTTTTAAAATGTGCGAATTAAAATAAATATTTTTAATATAAAAAATATACATTTAAAAATATATGGATATAAAAATATAAATTTCAATAAAATGATATTTTATAAAAATATTTTTAGAAACGAATTTCAATAAAATAATAATTCTTTTATAAAACAAACTAAATTGAAAATATGTTTTCAATTATTCTATTATACTCGTTCATAAAATAAAATGGTGCATTGTCTCTCCAGTTGTATTTTCCGCTTCATCAGTTTGACAAATAAATGTGAATTGAAATGATTTTAGTTACTCTAATACTCTAGTTTGTTTTTATAAATACGCAAGTATATATATATATATATATATATATATATATATATATATATATATATATATATTGTATATGCATACAATTATTTTCAAAAATATGTGGACAAAATCCAATAAATTTTACGTAAATAAATATTTTAGATTAAGGAAAGGAAGACAAAATACTTTTACCAACGTTCACTAATAATCTTTGAAAATATTTCAAAGCTAGGATAAATCAAAAAATTAATATTTTAATTTAAAAAGCAATAAATAAATACTCAAAAATATCTAATTACATTTTACTCTTAAAAAATTAAAAAAAAATTAGTTTATGGAATAAATGTGAGTGTGTAGAATTATTATCATTATACTCAAGTCGTTAGAGTTGGATTTTTGTCATAAGTATAATGAGAATAATTCTACATTCTCACAATTATATCATAAATTAAATGGGAGTTTTTAATTTTATAATAGTAAATTATGATGAGATGTATTTGTGTACTTAGTTATTGCATATTAAATTAAAATATTTAGTTTTTGACTGTTAAATTATCGCAGTTTAAAAATATTTTTGAAAAATATTAGTGAACACTAGTGAAAATGTTTTTATCTTCCTTTTCTTAATGTAAAATATTTTTTTATGAAAAATTTATTGGACAGACTAACTACATGTTTTTGTACATACTCGTGTATATATATATATATATATATATATATATATATATATATATATATATATATATATATATATAGAGAGAGAGAGAGAGAGAGAGAGAGAGAGAAAGTATAAAACTTTTAAAAGTTATAAATTAAGTTTTATTAGCAAGATAATGAGATATTGTTGATAAAATATTAATTAATAGTATAAATAATGTTCTAACATATTTTCTTGAGTAATGAATATAAAAAATGAGAAAATAAAATAAAGAATTATAATTACTTTAGTAGTTTTTTAAGAACTTATATATATATAATATTGTAAAAGGATGTGTAAGTGTAGGATTTTTCATAAATTAATTATGAGTACAAGTTATTATAAAGGTGTAGAGTATGAATAATTATAAGAAATTTGCTGTTGATTAATATTTGTTTTTATATTTCTTATATATATATATATATACATACATAATTTCAATGATTGTGTTAATGGAACATTTTCGTAATGTTTCGAAATGATTCATGTGAGTGCTTGATGAGTGGTAGGCAATTAAAAATTGAAAAGATCAATTTTTTTAATTATTCGAACATATTGGAATGTTATTGAATGATATCAATGTTACAATAATTTTTAAAAGCTGTTAAATGAACACAGTATATAAAAAGGGTGTATGATATTCACATATATTAATATTTACTATTCAATATTGTACTTAAATATACTTAATAACATATATTTAATTATGTGCATTTTTAATTTTCTACATTTGCAGAGATTATTTATGTACAGGTATATATATAGATATATATATATATATATATATATATTATGTTGTCAAGTATCTCCCTTCCGCTTTTTTTTTTGTACATAACCGCGAAATTCGGAAAAGCGGAAGGCGGAAGGGAGATATTTGACAACCTAATATATATATATATATACATATACACAATATAATACTCACAATTATATTATTATTTAATATAATATTTTTAAATTAATAGAATAAATTCAAATACAATTTTATGTTTTAATCATTTTATTTATATCTTAGATAAATTACAATAACTTATAATATCCCTTTGAATTTGATTATAATACAAAATTAATTTTGAGGCATTTTTGATTGATAATATAATATCAAAAATTAAATTTGCATCAAAAAATGTCTGAAGAAAATATTAAAACTACAACTGTTTTTATTAAAAAAAATATAGAGTAATTCATAGATAAAAATAAAGAAGATATATACGAGTAATTGTATATTTACGATCATTTCAAAATACTACAACTGATGAAATTTTTGATACAAATGTTAATTTTTTATAATAATAAACTTCACTTGACTTATTTGCTTGAGACTGATTTTGTACATATATGGATACACACACACACACACACACATATATATATATATATATATATATATATATATATATATATATATATATTAGGTTATATCTCCCTTTTTTTTTTTTTTTTTTTTTTTTTTTTTTTACATAGCTGCGAAATTCAAAAGACCAGAAGGCGGAAGGGAGATATTTGCCAACCTAATATATATATATACACCTATATAAATATATATTTTATATATATATATATATATATATATATATATAGAAGTGTGTGCGTGTATCGTCGTCATTATATCAATTTATATCAGCCCATTGCTGGGTAAAAGCTTTATTGAATGTTATCATTCACTACTACTTGGTGTCATACTTATCATGTTGATCAGTCGGATTGGTGAGGATTTTTATTCATAGTTTACTCCTTTAGACTGGATGCTTTTGTGTATATATCTATGTATATATATACATACGTACATATATATATATATATATATATATATATATATATATATATAAGTTATTGAAATTATGTTTTAATAAAAAAATAAAAATGTTTGCAATTAGTTTTTAAAAATAAATAAATATTTTATTACTTTAAAAAAAAACAATATGTATAAATTCTATAAGATAAAAAATATAATATTTTTAATTTTAGCAGAAATGTATTAATGTTCATAAATATAAAATATTTAAAATATGAAATTTTCACATAGCTTTAATAAATTATACAATGTTTGCGTGCAGAACTCTGTATTTTATAATTACACATATAATATTTAATTTGTAGAATGAATTTTCTTTTAATTATTTCTTATAGACCAAAATATCATTTGACACAAGCAGGTACATTTAACAATATGAAACGTTTTATTCAAAGGATGTTTGTTCGAACATCAACAATTAATGCGTACGTCAAGTACGGAATTATTAATTTCTGCGAATCGATGAAATACAAATGCACACACACACGTATGTTTTTATATACACACAAGTGTATATATATACAGCCACGTACACAATACTCAAACGTGTGTATCCAACACGTACAGATCCAATGACAACTTGTTAATCATTTCCAGTGTGACATAACACATAACTGTTTCAAAGCGTTGTAATAACTCTACGGAATTAATAAAATGCCATCTATTGGATAAATGTCAACCCGTTTATATTTATTTTCACGTTCGTGCTAAGCCAAACGCGATCATTCATCCGCCTTTGTCGAATTTCGTGTATCGCGAAGCATTACGAACGCCCGTCTCTTCCCCTTTTACATCGTATCGTCGACGCCTCACACCTCGACGCCGTTTCTCTTTTACAGCTCTCGATTCCCTCCCCTGGATTTGCTTGAACCCGTGTATTATAGGTCTTTAGGGGTTTTCGGCTGTGATTGATTGACTTATTACCTATCTTTTTCTCTCGTATATCGACTAGGAACATTTATTATTGATTATTTAACATTTATTCGTCGCACTCTCGCGACGCAATCATTTGCGGCGCGTATCCTAGTTTCGTATTCATATTATAAATATAGGTCAAAGCGGCTGAAAAAACTACAGTTCCGTTTGGCTACGGATTGAATATAAAATATTATTTTATTGCCGTTACTGAAAAAAAAGTACAGAAAGTTGCTGTTTGTTACGATGTTTTATTGATGACGCGCGTTATTCAATTTTTTACTTTATCATTTTTTATGTTGTTCGTGAGGGGGTGGTCCTTGCGAGTTGGTCTAATAGGTCGGAAGTTGTAAGAAGTGAGTTGTTTATGAAAGATAGCAAAAAATCTTAAATATCAGTTTGGCGGAATCACAGATCGATTAGAATTCAACGTTTAGACTTTTTTTTAAGCGGTTGACGATCATAAATTTTTCATCTTGTCTTACGATACAAATGAATGAAAACATATTTAAAAAATAAACGTTTGTTTTCAAACAGTCATTCCAAAGAATCATTTCAAACGATATTGAATGCAATTTATAATCTCTGTGCAATGTAAAGAGTTCTGTATCGAGGTTCTTATTTATTTTTCCGTATAATAATTTTGTAATGCTTCACTTTACAAGATGAAAAGTAAATAATATAAAAGTAAACTTTGTACATTTGAAAACTACTAAGTTATATTAAATAATTTCTGATATAGTTTATTTCAATTTAGTTGAATATTACAATATAGTTAAAGGAAAGGTTGAACTCTCAAAATCTGGTAAAAGTAAAAGTTTCACTATTCTAATATTACAAAATTTCATTTTAATGATCAGTCATAATTTCATATTTGGAATTTCCATCACATTTTCAACCCAAACCTTGTTGGAAATAATAGCATTGGTATTGAAATATTAGTAAATCAATGTTAGTAATCTGTAATTATTAAATACTTATTTTTTTATGAAATACTAATTAATTTTGAGTGTATACATTTATTAATAATTGGTGAAAATGAAGTTTATATAAGATATGTCATTTCTATGTAAGATTCATTAATTGATATCATCATTTAATATTTGATAAAAAAATCTTTGGACAATACCTCTCATTTTCAAAAATTATTCTTTTTTTATTTATAAACTTCTCTAACATTTTTCGTAATTTTGTGTTACTAATTTTTTTTTTCAAAAAGAATTTTTATAATTATGAAAAATAGAAAAATGTATAAAATACTAGAATAAGGAATAATAAAATATTTTTGAATTATTTTTTTTAGTAAATTTATATTACTGAATTGTTTTATATTTAATGATATATTTGAATTTAATATTTTATTTTAATTATCTGTTAATACCAGCCGTTCGATATATTATTAATAATATATTTGATGTACAATATAAGCAATAATTATTATAAAACTGATAGTATATTCTATTTTATATACAGAATAGATTAGCGAAGTTGTTGTAAATCTATCATAACTTTGAGATTTAATTGAGATTAACACAAATGAATTAATCTCTCTTACACTACTAGTTGTTATAAAAGTATTCATTATTTATTAATTATTAACTTTAATTAAAGATGTACGTTATGTCAATACTATCATAAAATATTTTAACGTATAGTGCATATTTTATAATATAGTGCTGTATTGATGATGATATGGCTCTCGAAATTCACATCAATGAAATAAGCAAATAAAAATTAATATTGAACATTTTTGTAAAGTCTTGTGGTAATTAGATGAGTGATTCATTTATGTGAAGATGACTTTTCAATGATATCAAAATTAATGATAACTGTATTTATATAGTCTAGTATAGAAGTCAGTATCCTTTATATTCACTTGAATGTATAATAAAAAAAATTATTTAAGTGAAAATATGTTTTCAATAATTCAGATATAGAAACAGTTACAATAATAATTTCTCTTTTCAATTCTGAATCTAGACTTTTGTTTATAAATCGTTTCGTCATGTTTTTTAATTACGTTTAAATTATAATAAGATATGGTATTTTTGAAACCCAATTTTAATATTATGTTTTACGAGGTATTACTGAATAATGATCATCTTTAAACTCTAAAATTATATTTCTAACGATTTCATTTGCATTGTACGAGGGTCAGTCAAATATAAAAAGAACTTTTTACATATTATTCATTAAATAAATATTTTTCAAATGTATACAAGTAATTTTTCTATATAGTTTTTGCTAATATTTAAACACTTTTCTTTCGGGTTGTTAGTTTTTTGATTCTCTTTATCGTGGAAAGCAGTGGGGTGTGTTTGAAACCAATTGCACACGAAGTAATCGTTCTATTCATCATTTTCGAATTTTTGTCTTCCCAACGTCTTCTAGAGTGGTTCAAATAAATGGTAATTACATAGCAATAAGTCAGAGCTCTAAGGAGGATGTTCGATAGTAGTTCAGTGCATTTGCGTTAATTTTTCTTTGGTTAGGGTGAACAGTGTGAGGTTTAGCATTGTCGTGCAGGAGTAAAATATTGTGGATGGAGAAATCATACCTTTTGTACCTATAGATTACATTGATCTTGTCACAATTCATAGTAGTAGGTAATATAAACTATCTTCTATTTATAGATAACACCATATACACAACCCTTTTGTAATTCCAAAACACATTTGCAAAAATCTTATCTAGAGAAAATTTTGTTTTCCTTTTCACTGGATCTACTTGATCTTTTCTTTGACACTCCATATTTTCTGCTTTGACTATGAAGTTTATTGATGCACTCATATCTCATTGCAGATAAGAGTAAGATTCAAAAATTAATCCCACTCTGCTTCATATTGATTCAACAACTTTTGAAAAAATTGAGCTTGAGTAGCCTTCTGATCTGCATTCAGCAAGCGTGAGTGTTAATTTTTTTCGAAACTAACGAATGATGGACTGCACATCGCCATAACTTATTCCAATTTTTTAATAAACTTTGTTCATTATTAACCTCCGATTACCTCTAATAAGATCTTAAATTTATGGAATGTTTTCTGGTATAATGTTAATCTTAAGGCGATGCCGATGCATTAAGTTTTGCAAATCATTACGTCTACTAGCTAAATATTTATGCCATGTAAACACTTGTATCTTCAATAATGATTCATTTCTGAACTATTTGCATAATCTTCGAAAAATCGCGGTCGATTTTACATTTTCGTGCGTTAAAAATTTGATTGTTATATGTTTAACAATGACACTAGGTACTGCTTGCTTGAAGATTGTGCTAACTACTAAAAAAAATCATGTGAAATCATGTGTGTGCAAAATAAGAATCTAGACACCCCCACTAATATTCTCTTTCGATTTTAGGAGAGTACGTTTGCTCATTGAGTAGTAGGAAAAAAGTTCTGTTTATATTTAACTTTACTTCGTATATGTCTTATAAGGAAAAATGTAAACTCAATTCAAATATAATCGTAGCATATTATAAAAATAAAAATAGGTGTTTCAATTAAGTGATTATTTTTATTACTGATCATTGTTAGAAATATTATTGTATTAGTTTATTTCAAAACATATTAATTAGATAGAAAAGTTTTTAATAAAAAGCAATACAGACAATAATTAAAAATCGAAATAAAAATATACAAAACAAACCTATGTGGTAATTGAATTCGTACATAAAAGACGATATTTCGTTTTTCGCGGCAGTCAACTTGTTAATAAAAAGCACTTGTCGATTTTGATTCGAAGTTGCGGTACATGTTTCAATCGATTCAGGCTCAATTTTCGTTCAGAGTGTAAGTATATGCGATTCTGGTTATTTGAACTGACATTTTGTACGAGTTCATCAGTTTTTTCAATAAAGCTTTATACTGTTTTTTTGTAATACATTTTCATCATGCAAGTGATCTTTGATCATTCATATACTATATGGATCATATTTCAATAGTTTATGTTGTAGGAAAATACTATATTTAGATGTAACTTTAATAAGAGTGAGATTTTTTGCTAATAAACAAAAAGTGAATAAAATAATATTCCGAGTGAAAATAATGTCTTTATAATTTCTATTAAAGATCTTTGAACAATTTTTTAGAAAGATTTCTTTATATTCAAGACGTGAAATATATCTACTAGGTTGAAAATTTGTAGAATTTCATTAATATTTCTTGTTTTTTTAATAATATGACTTCTAAATTTTAATATCCATTTTAATAAAACTATTTTATTAATTTAATAAATAGTAATTCGAGTGTTATATATAAAAGTATAAATTATATTGAAACGTTAAGTAAATTTCAACACTTGTAATTTATATTTTTCGTCTTGTTTTATATACTTTTATTTATGAACATAAATGAAATTTGTAAAAATAGAACATTGTGCTTTTTCTTTTATAAAGACATAAATTATATTCGTTCGATACGTATAGTGTCGTATGGTTTGAACGTATTTAATTAAATGTTGTACACTCAATAACATAGCAGGAGGTATGTAAGATCTATAGTTCTACAAGTCTTTGTTATGATATATCGATTTTGAATTCAAGTACTTATAGTGCTTTAAATATTTCAAAAAAGACATTTTAAATATATTCAAGATAAGTTTTTACATACATACACACACACACACACACACACACACACATATATATATATATATATATATATATATATAATATTTAAAGAATTTTATAATATTTGTGTTTTCGAATACATTTACTCAATGTTCTTGAAACAGAGTAGAAAATATTCTTTGGAAAATCCGTATAAATAATTTTTTATCATTGAATATTAAAGTAAAATTTATATACTTTAAAAGTACTGAGTTATGTTAAATAATTATGGATATATTCATTTATTTAATTCAATTAAATATTAGAATAGAGTTGAAGGAAAGATTAAACTATGAAAATCTGTTTAAAGTAAACGTTTTACTATTCTAATATTACAAAATTTCATTTTAATAATCAATAATAATTTCATATCTGGAATTTCTATCATATTTTCAATCCAAACTTTGTGGTTGAAAATAATAGCATCGGTATTTAAATATTAGTAAATCAAAAATCAAATATTAGTAAATCAGAGTTAGTATTATGTAATTATTGACTATTTGAAATTTTGATGAACTATGCTTTAATCAATATTTTTATTAAGTGTTTTTATTTATAAATAATTAAGAAAAATTAAGTCTAAGATATGTCATTTCTATATATGATTCTTTAATTGGTATTGACATTTAATATCAATTATGATATTTGATAGCCCATATAATTTAATTTAGCAAAGAAAATTAAAAAAATCTTTTATTAGGAATTTAATTATGAAAAAGTAGGTGTACGAATAGAAATATTTTTAAAAAATTATATTTATATTTCATTTATTAAACGCTTTCACGAAAAATATTTTTTTGAAATAACAATTTACTTGCAAAAATACATTATCATTTTGCCAGTAATAATTACAATAGAATGATTAATTAAATTTCTATTTTTTAAAAGAATAATATACATATATATATATATTTATATGTATATATACTTATATACTATGCACACATATGTGTGTGTGTGTATAAATCTATATATATAGAGAGAAAG
>CP092087.1:58128371-58255871 GCA_029203775.1 Neoneuromus ignobilis | reverse complement strand
ATCAGTTGATGTCGGGTATGATTGTTGGGTATGAAAAATTCACAACTTTCAATTTTCAATTATTTCCTTTGTACTTTTTTGAAAATTATAAAACATAATTTGAAAATTGACAATAATAATTATAATGGGTAACAACGAGTTAAAATCATTGTTTTTTTATTATTCTACTCTACGATCTTTTATTTTAACTTAACGAAAATTCCGTCAGAATTTAATGACAGAACAGTTTTTTGGACAACATAATTAAGACCCCAGTCTCCTGGTTTTAAGAGCAAAAGTTTTGAGAAAAGGTGCTCATATTTCTGTTCGTATTGAAGCAGCAATGGAGATTTGTGTTGGAGTGTAAACGGAGATTTATCTATTTCCACTCATCGTCGTTTCACCCACTTGAGAATCTCTAGATCATCGCTACAATTTCAAAAGTAAATCGTAAAAAGGTTTTAACAAAGTGCAAATGATACAGGCTTTGTTACCGTAGGATTCTCAACAACACCTGTAATATGCTCTTCGTTTTGTGCAGATAGTCAAAGAAAATGACAAATTTTTAAATGACCTTATAATCAACGATGAAGCTCGTTTAGTTTAAATAGCTATGTGTATAAGAAAAATTGCAGTTTTTGTGACATTGAGAATCACAAGGCATTGTATCAACATCAATTGAATTCTTTCAGATGCACTGTATAATACGGTGTTATAGCTGATAGAGTTATTTTTTCGAATTATATTTTTTCGAAAATAAGGAGTCACTCAAAAATCATCATCAAGGCTTTGTATATGACCACGATTGATAATATTTTATGCCTGGTAGTACAGAGTATTCTTGAAATTTTTTTCTTGTAGGATAGAAACACTGCGCGCACAGTGAGAGAAATATTAGTTTCTTTGTAAACTTTTCTGTGAACGACTTCTTTCAAAAATTTTTAATTTAATTTGCCCTACTTATTCATATTTTAAACCCCCTAAATTATTGTGGGAATATTTAAAGGAGTGAGTGTATATCAACAAACCTAAAACAATTCAACAACTCAGGAACGACATTCGTGACGAAATAAGAAATTTGCAGTCAAAAACCTCGCGTTTAGTAATAGAAAATACTCTGAAAAAGCTAATAATTTTCAGGAAGTAAATGAAAAGAGAAATTAAGGGATGTGATATTTTAATTATAGCTCTTAAAATGTCTATGAAATATATTTCCTAATGAAGATAAAAAAATATTTAAAATATTTAATTATATTTTACATCTTTTAATCTCAATTGGGACACTCTGTATATATATGTATATATATATATATATATATATATATATATATATATATATATATATATATATATAGATAGATGTTTTTAGCGTGATAGAGCTTTAAATTGAATCCCTATCGAAAGTTATATTCAATCTGAAAAACACCTTATATATATATATATATATATATATATATATATATATATATATATATATATATATAAACTTTCAGTCAAGTAGCTGAAATTTTTTTTCTTCATAATTTTCAATTACAATTTTTTTAATTCATTGAAAAAATTATAGTTTCTTCGTGAATTTCAATTTTTCTCAATTCTTCGAATAGAAAAATTATAATAAAGTTATATTAAAACATTAATAAGTAGAATGAATACGTATATTATTTTTAAGTTTTTCTAACTTTTCATTGAAGTTTATTGAAACATATTATATATTAACTCGATAAAAATGTATCTTTGTAAACTTATTGTCTCGATAAAAATATACCTTCCAAAGCTAGACTTTTTATATAAATCAATTTCAATTTCTATTTAGTTGGTAGTACCTTTTATTCAAATAATTTCATTGAATCAAATATTTTTTTATTATGTCTGAGAATTTTATTTAATTATTTTTTTATAATCAATGAACATTTTATTTAAAAGTAACTATAGAATTTATATTTAATTTATTATTTGATATTATTTGCCTAATTATTTTAAATAACAGTCTGATTTTAAAAATAAGTGTATTTTAAATAGATATAAAAATAAATACTATCTATAGCTTGATTATAAAAAGTAAAATTATAATACTCGATTAAAATGCAATAAAACTTGCAATTTACATTTCAGAAAAAAACCCATTATCAAATAAAGTTTCAAACATTTTACAGTACACTTTTCAATTACCGGAAACTGACAAGTAACATTACTACTACGTCATTAATAACTTCAACACGTTTGATGTAATGAATTACTCATTTCAGTGAAGGGCACTTGATAGAAAATATATTTATACTTTATTTATTCGTTTTATTGACGTACGAAAGAAGTACGATTTCAGTGTTGATTCTAATGTACGTGCTAGTTGAATGACGTTGTACGGAAGCATAGGTTTTTTTTCATGAAATATGTTTTCCTTTTTGTGAACAAGAAAACATTGCAGTCAATTCAGAAATTGTTATTATATTACTAGCATGTTATCAAACTCAATTTATCAGGTTCGTGCATTCTTGACACATTTTTTAATCGAATCAGTTTTCAGTGTTGCTATTTCGAGGAATCTTAATTGTATTTTTTTAATAGTTAATATAGTTATATTAACTATTGCATATGAAAAACATTCTTACATAAATATATATATATATAAAATATAATTTTGATATATAAGAAGCCATATTTTAAAATTATTATATATTTCAATTTTATTTTTCTGTTCCTCTTAAATGAATTTTTGTTTTACTTGGAACTAATATATTTTGATTGTCATTTAGAATCAATTTTATTTTAAAATAAATATCCAGATATATTTTTTATATAATATTTTTTGTTAAGTATTTATATTGAATATTTAATGATTTTTAGCAAGAATTTCTAATAAATATTTGAACAAAAAAGTGTAAATATATCACTGTTACCATTATATAATACTTATTTTGTCAACTCATTGCTGAAAAAGATATTTTTTTAAAGAAATATTTTAAAAGAAATTCTGTTTTTCTTGTTAGTAAAATTTCTGATATTTTTATTTGCTTCTTCGATTCTTTATTGTTAACTAGTACCTTTAATACCTACAATTAGCGTATTTTTTTCAGATTTATTATTCGTTTCATTGATTCTTGGTATGTATTTTGGTTTTGAATCTATTCTATTCTTATATTTTCTTATTATTATTATAATCTATTTCACATCATTTCCTAATAATAGATTTTAAATAATTTTGTTGTGTTAAGAACTCATGTTTCACTGCCATGACCAAAAACTGATAGAATATATTGATCGAATGGTTTTTTTTTCAACGAACAGAATTTCATTTTTGATTTAAATATTGAATCGTTCCGTTTTATATATATATATATATATATATATATATATATATATATATATATATATATATATATGATCCAAATGAGACTGAAGAGTTTAAATATACATTTATTTGCTTATTATTGATTAATCGGTTAACTGCGTTAGACGTGTATACACGTCATTTAAAAATTCAAATTTGGTACGTTCGTCGAGTAAACTCGTCATTTGAAAAAAATATCGTTTGCTTTAAAAATATGTAATTTAAAAAAAGGTGAAAAAATCTTATTTGGTTGTATATTCTATCTATATTATTATTAAAATTGCAATGTTCAATGACTATGTTGAATATTTATTAAAACATTTTTGAAGTATTGTTGAACAAAAGCAACATCTTGTAGCATTTTGTAAGGTAAAACAGAATAATATTATTGAAGTGGCGGGATAAAAGGGATGTACTGCTTTTTAGTAAAATTCATGGTGCTAATATGATGGAAAGAGAGAAACGAGATGTTGTAGTAACGAAATCGGAAGTGATTCTTAATTATTTTAAAATGGGTGGTGTGGACAGAAGCGATGGAATAATTGCATCATACACATTTGCAGAAAAGAGGATGAAAAAGTATTATAAGAAAATATTTCTCCATCTTATAGACGTCATATGGTTGAATTCATATTTATTATATAAAAACAACAATAAAAATTAGGTCGATAAAATTTTTGGATTGAATATGTTGAACAAATTATTGAGAAATATACAATTCAACAAACAGAAATTTCTAAAGATGGTCAGCCAATAACAACAGCCAAGTTCACATGTCTCATGGAAAATATTTTCCAAATTTTATACCATCTACATCATCAAAATCAAATCCAATACAAAGATGTACCGTGTGTTAAAAAAAATGAAATTGTAAGAAGTCACTATATTGGTACTCGACCTGTGAGGTACTATTAGGAGGACCGGAAAGTAATGTCGTTTCTGCGCATGTCGATATTCGTTAGTCATTTATCAGCTCATTGTGTACTTCAAAGTCGTGCCAAAGACATTTTAAGGTTAGAGTGACTTGTTTACTCGTAAATAATAAAATCTTAATTTTTTTTGCAATTTATGGTGAAATGGCCAGCCAAATACCAAAAGTACATATCCGGTATTGTATGCTTTTTGAGTTTCACAAGGGTAGTAACGCAACGGTTGCTACCAAAAACATTTACGATGTTTATCCAAACGCATTAGACGTTCGTAAATACCAAAGGTGGTTTTCTAAGTTCAAATCCGATAATTTTGATCTTTCCGACTCGTACCAATCAGGAAGACCAATAACTTTAGACAATGACATGTTAAGGGAGGAAGTGGAAGTAAATCCGTGTCAGACAATCGAGGAACTGTCAAACACTCTTAACCAACCTTGGTCGATCATACAAGAACATTTGCAGCAGATTGGTAAAGTAAGCAGAGCAGATATTTGGGTCCCGCATAATCTGTCCGAAGAAAACAAAACTAACCGATCCACCACATGCAACTTATTGCTTCAGCGGCACAATACAGAAGCGTTTTTTGATCGCTTGATCACTGGAGATGAAAAATGGGTCCTCTACGATAATCCAAAACGCAAAAGGCAGTGGCTCTCTCTGAATGAATCTCCGCGAAGTACAGCTAAACCAGGTTTACACCCCAAAAAGGCGCTTTTGTGTGTTTGGTGGAGTATTCGCGGGGTCGTTCATTTTGAAGTGCTGAAACCTGGACAAATTGTGAATTCAGACCTTTACTGTGAATAATTGGATCGAGTACTGAATTTTTAATTGAAAAGTGCTCAGCGATTGTCAATAGAAAAGGTGTTATTCTGCAACACGATAATGCAAGACCACACTACGCAAGACGAACCCTGGAAAAAATTAATGAATTGGGATGGGAGGTATTGCCTCACCCATCATACTCGCCCGATATTGCGCCATCGGATTTCCATTTATTCCGATCGCTACAACATTTTCTAAGTGGAAAAAATTTGAAAATTCGGATGATGTCCAAAATACCATCTCCAGATATTTTGCTCAAAAACCAATTGATTTTTATCGATTCGGCATTGAAAATTTGCACACTAGATGGCAAAAGGTTGTTGATAACGAGGGTGATTACATTATTGATTAAAAATAAAAACTTGGTAAAAATTTACCTGTTTGAATTTAATGTAGAAAAACGACATTACTTTCCGGTCCCCCTAATACTTTGTGTGGAATCTTGTTTTGAAAAATACCACACTGAAAAAACAGACTAAATTTCTTATGTACTTGTGTGTTTTTTTTTGTTTATGAATTTTAATATTTTTTTACAATTAAGAAATTTTTAATAGTAATAATTTTTTCAACAATGAATTAATTATTTTTTCAAATAAACATGTAATGCTTCTTTATTTTGCTTTAATTTTTCATTAAAATATATAATAGGTGCATTTGACCTTCGTTTGACATGTATACTCGTCATTCTTTGATTTTAATTACGCACCTCACAATAGATTTATAAAATTAAATTTCACAGTTATCAGGTTAATATCCTTTATTGCTCTTTAGTTTCATTTGGCCCACTAAGGATTTGTGTATATATGTATATATATATATATATATGCATATATATATATATATATATATATATATATATATATATATATATATATATATATATATATATATATATATATATATATATATATATATATATATATATATATATATATATATATATATATATATATATATATATATATATATATATATATATATATATATGTACACTTTTTTGGTATCAACTGTGTAAAATTTATTTCAATTAGAAAATTTCACTTTTAAAAATGGAATATAAATTATATTCTTAAGAATATTAGCTTTTATTTAAAATAATATCATTTTTTTTTACTTTCAACAAATTTATCAATAACTTAGGAAATGTTATATGTGTAAATATCTATGTATGTATGTATGTTATATATATATATATATATATATATATATATATATATATTTATATATACGAGGATCATTTGATAAGTATGGTAAAAAAGTAAGAAAAATTAAATTGAAAAATTTAATTGAATTAATTGTTGAAAATATTAGAAATTCAAATTTTTATTCAATTAAATTAAAAATTTAATTGAATTAAATTTAATTGAAACAATAAACAAAATTACCATACTTATCAAACAACCCTCGTATATATATGTATGTATTACAATACATGTGTGAAATTATGAACTATAATAAAAAAGAGCGTTGGATGAGATTAGCTGCAAACAGGAAACGATGGAAGAGTCTTGAGAAAACATTTAAGAAAACCTATTGATATTTGATAAGGTTTTGTTCAGTAATGTACTGATGTGGATTTTTATGATATATATATATATATATATATATATATATATATATATATATATATATATATATCTATAATTTGAAATTATAGATTGTTTTAATAAGTCATAAATATATTTTTATTGGAGATATTATTTTAATATAATTAATATTGATAATTTTATTTAATATTTCTAATAGTTGAATAAAAATCAACATATTAAGTCTGTTATAAAAAAAATATGGAATATAATAGGCACTCATTTAAATTTACTATAATTTCAGATTTTAATAAAAACTAATGGATATATATGTTAAAATAAGGTGCGTATTATTTGTCTTTATGGGAGCCATTTATCGAACTCGTTTATAGTCGATCACCAAAAGGATGCAACCAACGGCGTGTAATTCTGAAGTTCGTTCGTTCCCTACGCTCGTATTATTTACAGAATGTTCGTGTCTCTTGACGATCACTGCTTTGTTCTTCCTAGTGAAGCGTGTATTGAGTCTAGACTATCTACTCGTGGAATTGTTACTAAAAACAGTATCGCCTAGCTCATTGAATTTTTGTAAAATAAAAACTATTCTTTCTGTTATCGTACAATTAACACCTAAAATTAATTAATAATATTTAGTTTTATCAGTATTTTAAACATAAATATTTCTTGTCTTAATATTATACATTTATTTAAATATTCGATTTTTAAAACAATTTTTTATGTAAAAATATATATATTTATTAACAAATATTGTTATACATTTTAAAAAAATATACAATTTGATATTTGCTTCTTGTGAACAGATTTAATTTATTAATTATAATAACCGTTATAGTTTTTTTTATTGTTATAAAAAAATGTTATATCTAATTTTTATATAGAGATAAGATTTTAATAGCAGTTACAAACATCATTAATAGAAATGGTTCTCGTAAAAATGCTTATTAAAATATGGTGAAGTAATTATTTTTTATTACAAAAAATGTCACATAGTTTATATTTTAATCAACACAACCACAAAACACAAATTTCATTTATGTTTCAGTTCCAGTTATCTTATGACATTAGACTTCACTTCCATAAGGTTATTATGAAAGTAATTTAAGTTGTATTGTTTGACTGCGAGTACAAGAATTGTCGTTAAAATTATATATATGAAATAATTCTATGAATATGTTGAAAAGTTAACTGTTTCTCTTCACAAAAATATATAATTCAATTAATATGATCATATGGTTTTATTTAACTTTTTAACTTTGTTATTTTATATTATTAAAAAAATTTCTAATATTATTTTAATAATAATTGTATAATATTTTATTAGTAAACTATTACGTTAAAAAGTCAATTAATATTATATAAATGGAGCAAAAATAAATAATTTTATAAAAAATATGAAAGTTTGAAAAATTATTTTAACTGTAATTAAAGTTTTAATTCTAGAAAAATAAAAGGTTTTTTTAAATTTTTTTTATCATTGAATTTTAAAAATAATAGTTAATTAGGTTTTAAACTTAATTATTTATTGAGTTATGAAAATATACTTACGTGAGATTTAATTATGATAACAATAATACTATTGTTTGAGATTGCAAATTCGGTAGCAGAGGTTATTTTCCTGGAAACATATTTTTTAATTAAATATTATTTCTTTTAATATGATTTTAAAAATACTTATTGAAGAATGTACTTGTTAAAAAATACTTAAATAAAGAATAAAATAACGATAAAAATAATTTGGTCTATTAGCTGAGAAAAATTCAAGATAAAATTGTCAATGATGAAATATACAAATGTATTTAAAAAAATAATTAAATCCAAAAATAATAATAATCCATAATTCAGTATTCATAATGAGAAAAATTTATCACTGTTACAAAATTTGATTCTAGTTTTTAACATTTTTTTATTATCTATTTTTTGATACTTTAGAATTTAGATAGCAATAATATTATTTTCGAAACAGAGTCAGATATAATCTTAATGTGTCTATGGTTGCCAATTAATTTTCCACAATAGTCTCTGTCAAAATTCACACAGTAGCAAAAAATGACAAATAAATTATTATTGAACAATCTAATAAATTATTTTTGTATTTTATTGCATTTTAGAAATTATATATTTTGAAAAAAATTGCAAATATTAGTTTTTGATCTAATAAGTTGATGTTAGTTTTAATTTTATTATTATTTATTTGATTTCAGTTATAAAAATGTGTTTGAATCTGTATCTACTACACACACACATACATATATCATCATTATTATCATCAGCCTCTCTCTAACAACTGATAGATGAAGGTCTTTCTTAAAACTTTCCACTTTGATATAATTCCCTTCTCTTCTAGTTTATTTCGACGAATTTTCTAATATTTTTCTTCCATCATGAGTATTTTTTTAGGTCCCTTTAAATATTCAGGTTACCAATCAATAATTTTCCTTGTTTATCGGTGATTTCTTCTTCTTGTTGAATGACATTTCTATTTTAAACTTCATACTTTTGGCATAATTTTTGTTTTGCTTCTGATTCAATTATTTCTTTTCATATTTTTTGTATTATTTTCAAAATACATTTTTCCATGAATCTTTTTGTTATCTGTAGTAGTTGAATTATTTTGGCCTTCAAGACCTATTTTTAACTTTTATGAGTAAGAATAGGTAGGATACATTGACCAAAAACTTTTCTTAAACATAGAGGCATATTTAATTTCCTAATACGTGAATTTCTTCTGAATTGACACAGTCCCATTTTTAATATTCTGTTATCTTTTCTATAAATGTTCTTTTAATGTTAATGAGTTGTATCAGATATCTATATTGTCAATTTCTTCTATTTATTTTCTTTTTAGTTTTGTTTTTCTTTGATTTAATAATTAATTGAAGATAACTTTTGTTTCATTGGTGTTACACACACATACATTTATATATATATATATTTGTGTGTGTGTGTGTATGTGTAAACCTAATTTAAAACCTATTTTTTAATTATAAACATTTAATATACTAATGGAAATATTTATCATGTAAAAATATATTTATATAAAATACATAAATAAGATATTTAAAATTTCTGACACTTTGTCAGCAAGAAAAATTCACACCAATTTATATAGTTATATTTATGTCTTTACGTTATTGTTGCAACGTGTGCATTTTATTTGGTTAAGTATTAAGTTTTCTGACCGTATTTTCTGCAGTTCATCTTAGAATTTGTTTTGTTCTCTTTCTGCACATTTTTTATTGCAACATCTGTCGACTTTGACATTTATCTTCTTCATATTCACACAATATAAAATGGTTGACCAATTTTTATTATATTCTGTTACATTATATTAAGCTCAGTTTGTGTTAGTAAATGAAGAATTTTTAAATAACGTACTTTTTTATTAATATATATATATATATATATATATATATATATATATATAAAATGTGCGTAATTTCTGAAAAAAAATAATTAAATATATTTTAAAATTTATTATTTTATACAAAATCAAATAAGAAATAAATTAATATAGGGTAGTTAAAATTCGAATCAGCAAACGATTTTAATTAATATAAAACCAGTACACATTCTGATTTTAATTTCAAAACATTGTTTGTATCAGCTATTGATCTATGATAAATTGTCGACTATATTAAGAAAGTTTTAGAGAGTTAATTTATGCTAACGTAAGCATTGTAATTTATCAAAATCTGTCTGTGAGTTCGAGTCTGCACAATAATTAGCAGTATAAATTGGAATGTAATTACTTTTCTACATTTATACTTTTCCATATTTCTGTGCTTTGTCAAGTAGATAGTTTTGGAATGGTGGTACGTTTGTGTTGTACAACTATGATAAACTTTAACTTATGGACTAACAAACATTAAAGTTAAACTATTTTCATATATATATATATATATATATATATATATATATATATATATATATATAATCATAATAAGTTTGCATTTGGAATAGCAGATATAAAATTAAATTACAACGCTCTTATATTCGATTCTCATTATAATTAAAATAATTATTATACTGTAATATAAATAAGTCAAGTTGAGATGCTGTGTTTTTTAAAAGTGTTCTTTAATTAGATCTTAAATACTATAATATTTTACCACGTATAAAAAATATATAAGCAATTAGCAATAAGTTAACAATTTTTTTATTATATACTAATTGTTTATAACTTCCCACGATTTTATAAAAATGTTCAATAGTTGATTACTGCTCATTTTATACTCTGTTCTTTATGTAAACAATCATATTGTCTTAATCTGAGTATTTCATTATATGTTTTGATGACCCAAAAGAGATTGAATGATAGTAAAGAATAGTCAATGATAGTTCAATTTTTCTATTTTTATTTTGGGTTCATCTATATTTTTTTGATAAAATAATAATGTAAGCAAATCTTATGCAACTAAGCATCTTCTTTTTAATATAGATATAGGGTCATTCAAATGTGACGTTTAGATTTGTGTTTTATTAAAAATAAACTAGACACATGCTTCCCTTTACACAATCTTATATACATTTTTTTAAGTAAAGGCAATCTTTTTAAGAAAGTGAGCTGTGAATAAAAAATTGTCACCAATTTGTTTGGTCAGGTTAGGTCAAATAAGGCCAGGTCAGGTAAGAATGACTAAATATCAGTGAATAATCACATTCATTGATGTTTTTGCTCAGTAGTTCCAGTAATGTACTGATATAAGCTGATATAATTATATTTATATTTGTAAAAACTAATGTTTTTTAGAAAACAAATAATGAGTAACAAATATTATAACTATTTCATATAAAATATTTGATTGAAAATTTTTGATGAATTTTGATCCTTTTTTAGCTTCTCTACGGAGAAATAAAATAATGTGTAGCTTCATTGAAACAGACATTTAGATGTCAAAATATATAGAAGTCATGTTGTTTCTTAGTTATGAGTGAATATGGCAACCAAATAATTGTTGTGTTTCAGAGAATGTACTGTAGATAACATGTACAGCAATTAGTAAAGTGGGTCAAGTAGAGAGTTTTGAAAAAATACAATTCATATTAATTTTTTTTGTGATATATAAAAGATATTGCAATAGTTACTTTATTTTTATTCGTTATCTTTTTAATAATTAGGTATATATTTGTACAGTTTAGAGTATTATTCACTTTTTAAAAAACAACTAAGAGTAATTTTAACAAATCATATATTTATTTGCAAAATAAATAATCAGTCAAAACTTACATAAAAACAAAGCTATGTACATATTTTTATAAAAAAAACTAATGTATTGTTTTCTTTACTGGCAGTTCGAAAAAGATGTTCTAATATAAATCTTTCATTTTTTAAAAAAGTTTATGAGTTTAAGAGTTTGGAAAATAAATTCTTTTATGATTGTAACTGAATTCATTAATTTTAATGTACTTTTATATTATTAAAAAATCTATAATATTGAAACGTGTGGATTATATTTTATATAAAATATAATTTAATCCGTATGTTTCAAATAAGCAGAATAATATTTTTTATAAATATAGATGAGTTTTGATTATTTACGATATTAAACTTATATATATATATATATATATATATATATATATATATATATATATATATAGTGCAATAAAGCTACGAAGCACTTTATTAATTGAATTTTGTTTTCCTTAATATAAATGGACGATGAGTTGAATTCATAAATATTCTTCGTCTAACCAAACAGATACGACAATAATGGAAATTCTGATGGTGTTTTTTCCCGTTTATTCATGCATAAACATAATTAGTTTTGAAGTAAATAAGAAAAATGATATTAATTGTTTGTTTTCTGCATTAAGTGTTAATTTTCTTAAATTTTTTATCGTCGTTTTTGTAAATGTTGACTGAAATTATGTTTATTTTACTTGTTTGACGATTACTTTTTTTAAAATGCAGAAACTGATTTAAATCCCGTCATTCGTACGTTTTGAATCCAGAAGTAAAGAAATGAATTCTTTTAATGTTAAATTGATTGTTTTGAAAATGTGATTTTAAATTGTGTTTAAGTGAATGCAGAATTTTGTGACCTAGTTTTTGTTTTGTTTAATGATAACAGATTCGAGAATAGTGAAAAGAAAATACAATTTCGAAAGTTTTCAACAGTGGATTTTGTAAAATTTTCTGAATAATACTTTATACAGTTAAATAATAAATACAATTATTCCAATTAAAGTTAATGATTTGTATTATTTTTTCTATTCGTGTAAAAAATGATACTTGAAACCAAATTGAAATTGATTATCCGTTAATCACTATTGCAATTTAGTACATATTGTATTCAATTACTCTTAGATTTTGTTTTGAATTTAATTTTCCTTGTCGATAAAAGTGAACTTGAATAGATGCTTAATTACGTTTTAGTTTTATTGAATTATCTGCTCGATTAAAGAGACAACTCATCGATAGTTGATGATTAATTCAATTTACCCTAATTGAAATAGTTTATTTTTAATTGCAGGAAAAGGATGGCGACATGATTTTCAATATCTTACCGAAATACGGAGATTTAAGATGGAAGAAAATGTAAGTACACAAATAATTTCTTTTGTAAAATATTTATTCATAATTGACCGGAATACAAAATTTATATTTCAATTAATTAATTCTATCTTTATTCTTTATATATCTAGATTATTATATGTTATAAATTCGTTTTATTTTATTAGATTTTTAAAAAGAAAATTTTAAGTAAAATTTGAAATTTTAACTATTATGTATACTAAATATTGTGTATAAATTCTAATACTAAAATTAAATAAAATAGTCTGTGGAAATAAAATATATAATCAATAATATAGTTTAATATAAAGATGCAAAAAAATATTTAGTAAGCTTTTAAATGAATACATTTATGTATATAATATATTTTCTTGAAAAGCTTTCGAAAACAGCGACTTGTTTTATTATTAATAAAGTTTTTTTATTCTATTGTTTGTATTACTTTATTAAATTCTTGAGTAATTGCTTTTTGTCGATTTATTATTATATTTATCTTGAATGTTAATGATTTCTTTATTATTTTCTGTTTATTTCTTTTAACAGAACGTGTATATATATATATATATATATATATATATATATATATATATATATTATATGTATATAAATATTCATTAAATAAACTTGTAGTATATTAAATATAATAATATTGAAATTATTAGATGACAGAATGTTGTACAAATATTGTTTTAAATTATTATTCTGATTAAAGTGGTATTTATTTAAGAGATAAAATATATTAAATTCAATTGTAACTTAAAACAGATATGATAATAAATTTACTAAAAATAGACTTTTGAGATAGTCAAAGTAATTATAATTTTCTTTAGTAAATTTATATTTTCATTTAAAATATATTTTTCATACCACATTAAAGTTGTATATCGTAAATATAATTAAAAAGGCTCTTTTAGTTACTAATATTAATTAAAAAATAAGTGTGATCATCGAAAAGTTCTTTTTTATTATTATCAAATAGTTTTATTATGATAGAATTATATTTTTTATAAAAATTATGAAAATTAAAATTAAATTAAATTCAGATAATTTATTGTTATTAAAAAACTATATTTGATTTTTTGTCAATTTTTTATTATAACATTTGAATTATATATGTGAAAAAAAGTTTCTTCAAATATTATACTTTTGAATTGTCAAGTTTATATATACCAGTGCATTTTTTGCTTGATTTATGTGCTTAAAAAGAAACACGTGAAATATAGTTTATGTAAGATGAGAAATGTTTAGAACGTTATGTTAGATAGATAACTGTCTAGAATTATTTAAACACTCTAGTTGAACATGAATCTTTATTATTTTTAAAAATGAAAAATGAGTTACTATTAACTCATTTATTTTCACTTTATATTTTTGTTTATTTATTACATTTCAAAAGTTTTATTATAAGTTTAAAAGTTTATAGAAGTGAATATATATATATATATATATATATATATATATATATATATATATATATATATATAAAGTATATTGAAATTTTGTGTCTGTTTTTTTTAAAAGTAAAAGGAAATAATTTTATATACTGTTTATTAATATTTGATTAACAATGTAATTTCTAATAATATTGACAATGTATTCCCATCTTGATGGAAGTTATTGAATTTATCTTCTATACAATGACTCGTTATTGAAAATTATCAACTCATTCATTGCCATTTTTAATCTCAATCTTCATTAATATTTTTTATTAAAAAAATTTCACGAGGCCAATAATAAATTGTGATAAGAAGATGTTATATCTGGAAAATATGTTAGGTTACTGAAAATCTCTCAACAGAGTTCCACTATTTTTTTTGATTGCTAAAGAAACATGCGATCTTGCGTTGTCATGATGTAAGATAACTTGTTTCCTATTAAGAAGAGCTAGGTATTTTTTAAGTTCATTTTTTAAATTATTCAATTGTTGATAATATTTTTCGGAATTAATTGTTTTTCTTGACTTTAGAAGTTCATAATAAATTGATTCTTCCATGTTCCATCATATAGATAACATTCACGTTTTCACACTTAAACTTGATTTGGATGTTGATACATCTTTAAAGTATTCTCTTTTCCTAACTTTATTTTAATATATAATCCACTTTTCATTAAAAATTACGACGTGTTCCAAAAATAGTCCATTTTTATTGCATGAAAGTAGATACAAGCAAACTGTTACACCATCCTGCCTAATCTCAGCAGTCAATTTATGTAGTATCCATCTTGCATACTTTTACACGAATCTATACTATCCAACATGATCTAAAACTGTTTGTTGGGTAAAATCAAGCTTTTCTGCTAACTTAGACGTGGATACAAGTGTGTATTCTTTTAAAATATTGAGAAAAATATCATCTTGGATCACAGAAGGTTTTCCAGAGTGTTGTTCGTCTTTAAGATTAAAGTATCCATTCTTAATTTTTTTAATCCATCTTCTTCGTATTCTTTCCGATACTAAGCTTGCTCCAAAAACGTTTACCAAATTTTGCTTTGTTCTTGTAGCATTCTTTTGTTGTTGATATTCATAAAATATTTAGAGCCGTAAATGAATCTTATCGGACAACATCTTTTCTTCAGTATTTCTTGGTAAATACTGATTTAAGACATTTATTTCAGTGTATATAATAGGATGCCAATGATGGAATATAACAGTAAAATGAATGAGTAAATAATCAGAATTTTTCTTAAATATATTAAAAAAAAAACAATAAAAAATATTCTATTTTCAACATCGTATTTCACTGTGATCATTTAATATTACATTCATCATTTAATATTACATAAATGCAAAAATATAAGATTAAAATTATATTTCTAAATATGGAAATTAAGATATAAAATACTAAATGTTGCTAAGAAAATTAACTTATAGTGCAAGAAAGATTATTACTTTCATATGAAAAAAATTAAAATGTTTAAATATATCAAAAATTAAAACTTTTCTTATCAAATAAATAGTATTGATTTTATTTAAAAAGAAATACATGTATTTTTATATTATAAGGAATATTTTTTTATTACACCGAATTATATTGTAAATTATTCAAAAAAATATTTTAATAACAAAGAATTGTGTTGTATTGAAAGACTATAATAGTTTATAAAAAAGTAATAAAATAGTTCAAAATAAAAATAATGTTTTCAAATATTAAAAATAAAAATATAATTATAAAATAATCTTATGGATTATTAGAAAAATAAAATGAACTTAATTAGATTTTTAATTAATATAAAAATTATTTAAATATTATTACATTTAATTACAACAAAAATAATCTGTTTCAGTACTGTAGCAAATTCATTTTAACACATATAAATCATTCACCTCTATTTCATAAAATTTTATATATCCAGGAAACATTTATTATTCATTTTATTAGCTGGTGTACATTTTGTTGGTAATACTATTACTGTCAGAATGCTGTGTTGTGAAATATGCTTTAATAAAATATGATTTTAAATACATTTTTTTGGAAATCATGGTGTGATCAACAAACTGCCCTTCTTCAAATAAAATGAATAATAAATATAAAAAATTCTAGAATATAGAGATAAGCAGTCATTTATGTTAAAATAAATTAATTATTTTTCTATTATATTTTTTTAAATATGTATGAAAATAATTCAAATTGTACCGCAATCTATTGAACTCACTTTTTTTAAAGAATGAGATTTTATATTAAAGAATATCGTATGCAATATAATATTTGATATTAAAATGGATTATAGTGGGATAGATATTAATTTATTTATTTCTTGTAAAATATTTCTTCATTTAAACTTAAAACAAAATTAATTGTAAGCATAAAATTTTCGTCAGTAAGTAGAGAATTATTTGTTTATCACCAAAATCAACAATATTTTTGCATTCTAACGAAAATCAAATTCGTCGAAAATGTGCTAGTGCCGTGTACAATTCTAATAAATAAACCACTAAAATTTAGTTCGTTTGTGCAAACATTGCATCGTTAAGTAAACAGCACAATTTCATTTTAGTTCCACTGCAGAATATTTTGAGGTTGAGCAGGTGTCGGTACTTCACATGGACGATTCTTGTCCGAAACTTTGAACAGAAACCGCAATGTTGTCTCCATATAGTGCTGTGATCTGTTCTACTGTATGCTGAGAATTAGAGACGTTTTGCATACTATGGTTTGAATAAATAGACTCATATTGATTAAAATTATATTTCTTTATTTATTTTTGATGCAAAAAATTTATTCGTTTGCAGTTTCTAACTATTCGAATATATAGGATCATTTAAATGTGAAGCCTAGATTTGTATTTGGACGAATTTCGCGTGTAGATTAAACACTACTTCATTAAAGGCAAAACGCCTCAGGAGACTAAACAAGCTTGATAAACATTATGGTGTTAAAAGAAAAAGAAACTATACATATATTTCTCTATATACCATCCTATACACTTATTTTCTTTTAATAAAACACAAATCTAGGCGTCACATTTGGATGACCCTATATATTAAAATAAAATACTTTTAAATAACTTTATATATATATATATATATATAATACATATATGTATATATTGTATGTACATAGCCGTGTAAATAGGCTATTTAAATAACTGACAATCGTTGGAATCAAGGAAATATATATATATATATATATATATATATATATATATATATACATATATATATATATATATATATATATATATATATATATATATATATACATATATATATATATATATATATATATGTCGTATATATATATATATACACATATATATATATATACATATATGTGTTTATATGTCGTGTAAAAAAATATTTAAAAAATATTAAAAGTTTTATTGTTTATATATCATAAAAGGATTATTATTTAAATTAATTTGAAATTTGTTAAGATTATAATTATAATAATAGTGGTAAATAATGTAATAATAACATATTTGCTTAAACTTTGAAGTCGAGTGGTAGTAGTTTCAACTTTACAACAATAATTACTAATTAAATTCGTCGCTTCAATAATTTTATTTTAGAAATTTTCACTATTTAAGATAGTGATTAAAAAATATAAAAAATAGAGTATTTAAAGACTACGTACTTTTATGGAAGATTGAATTTTCATAAATTCGTTTTTGTAATTTTACAGATACAAAATTTTAGTCTATTAATGATTTCTGTCTTAAGAAAGAAGTTGTTTTTTGACTAAAATTTTATAATCTGAATATCCTATAACTTTTAAAAATTTTATTAAATTATTATATATATATATATATATATATATATATATATAAAGTTGTTACACATGAAATATCCGATTTCTGAATATTCATTTTTGTACAAAGGCAAGAGGATTTTTTACAGATTTATTCCTGTTTGTCATTGTTCACTATAAAAACGGCTATTTTACACGTAGTGTTGTTAATATTCACTTTATATTTCAATAAATGGTTTATTTCCTAACCCTCGAAAATAGTATGACTATAGAGCAAGAGCAAGCTTTTAAATTAGGGTATAGTAAAGCCGAAGCAGAGAGAAACATTAATTCAGTATTCCAAGGAGGAACTGTTAATTAACAAACAATACGAAGATGGTTTCAGAAATTTCAAATTGATAATCAACTTTAAATTATCCATACGGAAGACACACAACTCCTATAAATAATGACAAATTGGAAGAAGTTATCGATGATAATCCTGGAACTACAATACGAAAATTTGCTATATTCCTAGAAGTTTCACTCATGACAGTTTTCCGTTATTTAGTTGTAATATAAAACGTAATAAATTAGATAAATGGGTGTCATATGAATTAATAGAAGGTTAGAAATAGAAGCGATTGGAAGTTTTTACATTACTAGTTATTTGAAATAATAATGGTTTATTTTTGGATCGTATCGTCACATGTGATAAAAAAGGATCTTGTTAGATAACAAGATACGATTTGGATAGTGGTTAAACTCCGATGAGGCACCAAAGCATTTTTGGAAACCATCGTTGCACCCGTATAAAGTTCTGGTGACTGCCAGACACTATTCGTTTTTGTCGTAAAGACATCCATTACTGCTGCATCTTATTGTTATGAAACTGAAGTAATGTATGAAAAATTAAGATCTCAAGTACTTAGACTAATTAAAAGAGATGGATCAATAATGCTTCATGACAACGCTCGACTGCATACATCTTTAATCACTATACAGAAATGAACAGAGCTGAGTTATGAAATTTTACAGCATTTTCCATACACACTCAACTTGTCACTAACTGATTTTCATCTTTTAAAACATTTTGATCTCTTTGTTTGAAATAAAGTTTACAAATTAAGAGGCCATAGTTAAAGTATTCACACATTTTATTTTTTTTAAAGATGCGGAGTTTTATAAGAGAGTGATCTATTTTAATATCACGTTGACAAAAAATCAATGTGAATGATACATATTCAAATTAAATCAAATAATTTTTCCTTACAAAATTGTGTTTTTTTTTCATTATTAAAATTTAGATATTTCATGTAGTACAACCTTATACACTAGGATAATAGAAGTAAATAAACACCTTACATAACATGCGTTTGAACTTGTGAACATCAATTAATTTTTTTTCGAATTCAACACTGCAGAATATATAGATATTTTAAAAGAAGGATTATTGCCACTATTTACAGAAAATATTTTACAGAAAGACAGATATCTATTTATGGAAATGCTTCCTTCCCATAAGGCAAAATTGCGGTAGCTTGGAAAGTTAAAAAAGTTTTCTATTTTGTCGTGGTTGGGTTAATTGACCGATATAAGGCCTATTGAGAATTTTGGCATTTGTTGCAAACAAAAATGCGCAAGAGATCTCATTGACTCAGTAATAAATGCGAATTATTTAAAACATTGAGAACGGAATAGCGAAGTCTATCTCAGAGATGATTGATGACCTTATATGTTCCCTTCCAAATAGAGTAAAATCATTATACGTGACGAAAGGGGGTGCTATTAAGTACTGAAAATTAAAAGTTTGTTTATGTTAAATTACCGTATTATATTTCGAAATTTTGAATATATGATGTCTATTTATTTTTTTACTCTATATGTATATGTATATATATATATATATATATATATATATATATATATATATATTATAAGGGTAGGTTCTGGTCTAGAATAATAAAAAGAAGGTCATTTTTAAGATTTTTTGTAAGAAAAATAATCAAGATAATAATCTAGGGTTTTTGTATTTTATTATTTATACTTTAAATAAAAAAGTAACATAATAATGTAATATATGAATATATTAAAAGAATTAGTCATGCGTTTCATAGTAGTTCTTGAAAAAAATTCTGTTGACGGTGAAATGTCTGGCTCATCAACTATTAATTTATGATCAAAGGAACAAAAATAATTTAAAACTGCATAAAATTTCGATGAAAGTAAACCTATGAAAGTTAAAAAAAATATTTTTTTATTTTTTCCAACATTTCAAAATTAAACATCTTTTTTTAATGATTTTTTTCACAGTTCTGCACTCCTTAAAAATTAGTAAATTCAAATAAACTTAACATATTTGAAGTTCATTGCCTAGTAAAAAGTATAATCTTTAATTTTTTTAAAAAAAATATTGAAATTGGTCAATTAGTTTTTGAGATATTTGTCCCACCAGTTCGAAAAATAATGTTTCGAGAAAAACGCGTTTAAAGTTTTACATGATGTTAGCTGACATGATAGAGTCAAGAATAAAACCCATGCGGTGACTGTCACATTTCGAAGCCTGTAATTTAAGTAATTTACAAAATTTTAAAATTTTCTTTTAACTACATATTCTTCAAATATCTAAAAAGTAAAAAATGTAAAAAAAAACAATTTTTTTTGATGTTTTAGACCGAAACTTCCCCTTAAGTTTATTATTTTTTAAATTTATAAATGAGTAAATATATATTTAACTATTAGCTTACATTAAAACACTAAATGCAATTTGAAAATAATATAATTATTATTATATCAATATTAATAATTTCTAATAGAAAACAAGATATTTAGTATAAGAGAGGACTTTATCTATCAAAGTTTTGTAATGTAAAAAATGTGATTTAGAATGAAATTATCAACAATAGTAATTATTTTTAAAAAATTAAAATATTAAGAATTAAAAACAACGTTTTATATATAAAGATACCAAGTGTTATTATAATTTTTATACGACAACAACATAATGCATATTATCTTTTTGTTTTAAACGAGATAAATGTATTCAACCCTTTACTGTTTTCAATATACAAGTTATATGTTATTTTTTATATACAATGTTAAAATTTTCATTTATTCTTTATCAGAAACAGAACAAAAGAACATATTTTGTGTACGGGGTTAATTTATTACTTTATTTAATTTAGATAAACGAGTGTAACAATAATAAAAAAATAACGATTATAATTTGAGAACGAGCGCAGGAAATAAGAACAATGATAAATGAAGATAAAAAGAACAATAATAAAAATAATTAATTGCGTATAACGCGAACGTTTATTTTATGACCGAATACGCGGCGAATATAGTTCACAAATTGGTCATCTGAATTGGCTTTAGGTATGAATGTTACAAGAACGATTATATTTAATTAATACGCGTGAAAATTTTCAATATTCATTGTTTCAGTTTATATTTTTTATATTTTGAATATATACATACATACATACATACATATATATATATATATATATATATATATATATATATATATATATATATTCGAGGACAGGAAAGTAATTTATTATTTATAGTACTTATCTATTATTTATTTTAAAAGATACTTGAAGATAATATAAAATGTCAATAGTAGTTGTATTTCAAAACTATATGAAAAATAATTATTAGATCTTATATTTAAAAGTATTAAATATAAAATTAAATTCTGTATTAAAATATTATCTAACTTAACGTCATAAAAATTATCTGTGAAAAATCAGGAAATGAATCGAGAGATTTTATTGCAGTCCCTAATATTTCCTGAATAATGTTTCTACGAATCGTTATAGAACTGAATAGATAATGATTCGTAGAAAATTTAAATTTCCTAAGAGAGTCATAAAAAGTTTCATAATAAACTAAAGTAAAAATGTCTTATTGTATTTTTATCTATAATTAACATTTTTCTTAAAAAGGTAAATTTGTAATAAAGATAAAATATTTATTATTAAAATATTTGTTCTAAAAAGACACAATATTTCACATAAATTAACTACCATCTTGTCATGTTATAAAACCAATGATTATTTAGCATAGATTTGAGAATATAGCCCTTTAATATTGATAGAATTGCTATCGAAATAAACATTTGCTTATGAATAAAGAAAGTGAATAATAAATAATAATTTAACATTATTTTAATATCTTGTGATACTGGAATGATAATTCATTTGTGTGAAAGGAAATTATCATAGTTCAAAAATAGTTATACAATATTTGTTTAAAAATAAGATACTTATATTTTTTAAAAATAGTTTCGTTCCTATTTTCTTATATAAAATATTTTTTTACATTATGCATTTAGATATTCAAAGTGATTGTAATATATATTAAATATTAATCTTCATGTATTTTTTGTATATTTTCACAAAAAAATATTTACTTTAAAAATAACTTTCCATTAACTATTTTTAACATTGTATTCTTTTTAAACAAAGATAATAGGTTTTATGAAAATTGATTTTGCTTGCGGAATTTTATGTATAATTAATTAGATACTGAATATTTTATCCAATAAACTTTTACCAGTTCCTATGTATTTCAATGTTATAAAAATATTCAAAAATTACTTAATGCAGTTCAAAAAGTATTCCATACTATAAATAAATAAAATGAATTTTTTATTTCAATAAATTGATTTATGAAATTAAATAATTTTCTTCGATTTGTTTATATAATAGTTTGATGATGAAACTATACTTTTTTATATTTTAAATACGAAATAGGCAAATATGTAATATTAAATATATTCAACATACAGCTGAATTATTGAAAATGTACAACTAGATATTGGCTTTTAGTTTTAATATATTGATGTTTGTGTATGAACTTTATTAGATATCTGCCTGTATTAATCAGAATCTACTCGTATTTATATTTAGTGCTATTTTCATTTCCTTCTCATATATATATATATATATATATATATATATATATATATATATATATATATATGTATGTATTTATACATACAGATACATATATGTATATATATGAATATTTGAATTATAATATACAGCTTTCAAAATAAAAAACTTTTCTATAAAAAGTGTCCAAATTTGAGGTTAGGAAGTATTTATTACTAAAATACAATTTTTTTAAAAAAAATTCATGTTTATTGATATCAATGTAAAGTTCAAACATAGGAATTATAAATGGAATACAATGTCTGTCAAATGGTCTCCTGTAACAAATCAGAAGACGTCCACTCTTTTGTCGAAATTTTGAAGCACGCTTTACAATAAATGAGGCTGTATTTCAGCTATAATTGCACGAATTTCATTATTTAGTTCTTAAATCGTTGCTGGTTTGTTGAAATAAACCGTATCTTTTAAATAATCTCATAATAAGAAGTCTAATGGTGTTGAATCACAAGATCTCGAGAAATTAAACTCTCATTGAATTTGGCTGTGAATAAATCGATTGCCGCACAAGATATATGGCTTGTGGCATCATCCTGTTAAAACCACATTTCACTGATATCAATATCTTCAATTTCTGGTCACAAAAATCTGTTATCATACTTTGGTTACCCACGGAATTAACTGTAACACGAACACCTTGTTCATTTTTAAAGAAGTACGAGGGTCGTTTGATAAGTATGGTAAAAAAGTAAGAAAAACTAAATTGAAAAATTGAATTAAATTAAACAGTAAATAAATTTACCATACTTATCAAACGACCATCGTATGAACCAATGATGACTTCAACCCATAAACCACACCAAATAGTGACTTTTCGAGGATGTAATTGTTGTTCAACAATGGATTTTGGATTTTCATTCCCCCATATGCGACAATTTTGTTTGTTTACATAGTAATTTAATTGAAAATGCGAATCATCACTGAATATAATTCTGTTAAAAGATTCAGCATTTTCTCCTTTTTTTTCTTGGTATCAATTAACAAACATACGACGCAAATGATGGTCAGTTGGCTTTAGTTCTTATGTAAGCTGGACTTTATGTGCATGAAGATGCAAATCTTTTCGCAAAATGCTTCTTGTAATATTTAATTACTGTGAACGTCATTGAATCGTTATTTGAGGGTATTCTTCAACATTTTTACGTACAACAGTGATATTTCAGCTGAACGACCACTACGAGCATATGTTTTTGGTCTATGATCTCAAACAGTACTGAATTATTCAAATTTTGCGATTAGGTTAAGAAGAGTAGGCTCGGTCAGAAGGCATTTGATTACGAGAAAAAATGCACAAATTTTACACATTGACGTTGTAAAATTTTCACCATTTTTATAGTGAAGTTTCACTATTGAAAAGTGTTGTTCAAGCGTGTAACTTTCCATCACTGAAATTTCCCAAATTTTGAATAATCAAATGTTAAATAATGACAGTTCAATATTTGACAATTCATCAAATAATAGCCAACTTACTTCATAACCTCAAATTTGAACACTTTATACATAAATTTAAAAAAATAATAATAAAAAATTACATCGGTAACTGTTTTTCACATTTGACAATATAATAAAATATATAAATTTGCTATTTGAAAATTAATTACAAGATTTTTTTTATAGAATATTTTAAAATTAAACAACTTCTTAGATATAAATAAGATTTTAACAAAAAACACAATTAGTCTTGTTGTTAATTAATTGGAAAAATATGTATAATTAATGATGAAAATACTTAAAATAGATACACTTCCCTATATGATAATATAAGATTATAGATCTTGATTTCAACCAAGTCAACCAATGTAAAGAGATGATAAAATTAAAATACTTGATGAAGTATATTACATTATACAATGACAAGCATATATTGTTGATTAACGAGTTTGTCCGATAACAAACTCGTTGACTGTACGACAAAGTGCAGGAAAACCACAACACGTTAATAAAGGTACTACATACAAACGATCCCGCATGTATTTGCATCTAGTAAATTACGCATGTATTTGCAGTTTATTCGAAAAATTTACTAAATATTTTAAAATATTTCAGTAGAGCATTTTCGTTCTATATGTATTTATTACATTGTATATGTTTTATTAAAATGTACCAATTTAATTTAATATCTTTTTAATATTAACTTATTAATCATTTATTAAATTTTTAAATATGTTTTAACTAGTCCAAATTTTATTCATAGATATTTTTTTTATAAAATTGATAATAATAAAAAAATGGTATTTAATTTTCATTATTAATAATTTATTATAATAATCCATAAACATATATTTCTTTAAAATATTTCTCAAATAAACTAAATCACTCAATAAGTATATTTGAGTAATTTTTGATTTCAATATAAATAGATACAATGTTTGTCTATACTAGTTTCATATATTTATTATATGAGCAATATTTCATGAAAAATATGAAAGTTTTGTGTCGGAAGACTGAACTTTATGCGTAAAGTGGATTGGCAAGCGAACTCTGGTCGTATAGATGTCCTGGACATGCTAATAACATACAAGTTATATGTATGTTCGTAACGGATGTTTAGAATTAAGTATACGAAAGTTTTCGGAATTTTTTTCTTATTTCCTAAGTATCTAGAGTAATTATTTGGAATCATTCCAATTTTATATTTTTTTTATAAAAAAATCAAATGAGAGATAGTTTCATGATTTATATTATAGAGAATTATTTCAAAAATTATTAATCAGTTTTAATGAAATTATTTATTCATAATAGAGTATATTAATTACTATTATATCTTTTTATATTTTAATTCTTATTTATAATTCATTGTTAATAATTATAAAATTATATTAAATTATTCAATCATTGTGCTATTCTATAGTAATTTATATTTGTTTTTAATATCAAATAAATGATTTTATACGCCATAACAGCACAATATTACAGCTTAAACTCATACAAAAACCTATTTTTAATCCTTATCGCTCATAAAACAGTAAAACGACGTCTAGAGTTCTCTAGTTCGTTATTTCCTGCATCATATGATACACCAGCTTCCGGCTGGACTCCAAATCCCTCATAATCCGTGCGTCATGGGTCATGGGTTTCGTGTGCCCAGCCCTTGTATCGCCGTACGTTATCTGTCTGCATTAGTCGGCGCATCCAGTCAGACGATTGATTAATTACTTAACAGAAGATATTTATTAAATGGTTGTAAATAATTGTATAAAGATTATTTAAAATGATACTGAAAGATAATTGAGTTTCAAAATCTTTATTGATTTTGTTGAAAATAATAGACTTATTAAAAATGAATATTTTTAATTAGAAATTTTAAATAGTATAATTGTTTAAATAACAATAATTTTGTACTAAACAAATTATAGAAAGTTTGAAATATAATCTTATTTTAAAATAATTACGAATATATTATGTTATACATATTGCTGTGAAAAATTATAGATTCAAGAAGAAAATTTTTATTTAGAGTTATTTTTTTATTGATTTATAACAGACTATTTTTATATCAAAGAAAATCAACAAATATAACAAAGTATGTACAATTTTAATAACTAAACTTTTTTTTGTTCTAATTAATGAAAAAATATATAAAAAGCTACAAATAAGTATAGATTTATTTCTTTAACCCTTTTGCCACTAACGAGACCTATGTATCTCATAAAATTTGTTGTTACTATTGGGACAAATATGCCCAACTTAAACTACTGATGGGACATATGTGTCCGTAATTCAAATTTGAAATCTGAAAATAAAAATTAATTTTTTTGCCCAAAAATTGATTACTTAAGTAACTCAAAAGATCATCAAAAGAAACAGAAGTTTTAAAACTAAATATATTTAATCCGTGGTGAAAGGGTTAAACAAATAAAATAAAATTTAATAATTAATAGTAACTTCCCTTTTTTTAATGACCTCGATCATTTTTCTAATCACTATTAACTAAATGCAATAAAGTTATTTTTAAAGAATTCCATAGAAACAATATCTTTTAGTAGTGATTCTTATTTCCAGGTTTTTTGTATCATAAAAAATTCTCATAAATTTTTAATTACATTTAAATTTGGGATTAAAGGTGACTAATAGAGAACTTTGATTTCAAAATTACAATACAACTTTTTTGTCAACTTTTCATCATAAATGAGCACATTATTGTGTTGAAAAAACATTTTCATCGGTTTTAAAAAAATGTAACAAATGGGGAAAGAAAATAGTGAAGCATGTTCTGATATTGATTTGCATTTATTATTTCTGAAATGAATTCAATATTCGAGTATTGATTACATTTTAGAAGATCGTTCATACCATGACTGAGAGTGTCATGATATGACTCTTCTTTCTTGCTTCAAATCCTGTCAATAGTATTTGAGACCATCTGGTTCATCCGACTTAATTATTAATGTTTATTATTATTGTTTGTTTATTATTATTGTTTTTTTTATTAATAAATATAATATATAAACACAATTCATTTCTTGACGTATTCGTCTTTTCATCAAATAAGATATTATTAGATGTGATTTTTGAAAAATCCTCTAGTACTTAAATTTCTTTAATTCATAAATACACTTATTAGGCTAGAATCATAAAAAAGGTTAAACTAATACACTATATGTGAAGAGAAAGAAGTGGTAAAAAATATTTTAAAATAATTTTTTTGTTAAATTTGGAAATCTCAGATATTAACTGTGCTTTTTTTCGCCTGTAATTTAAGTGTTTCAATTTAATATATATTTTTTTATTATATTATAAGAATGATCGAATTTATAGATTGCCATGTATTCTCAAGTTCTAAATCTTTTGCTGCTCGATTTTGGTTGACTATTTATCACTTGGTAGTTTGACAGATAAAAAATGTAATAACATATTTTAAATCGTTAAAATTTTGATTTAAAAGGTAATGAGTGACGATGACAGCAATGAATAACAGACGAATAGTAACTGATGTATGTCTCAGATCTAAATTTTTTCACTATGTAATTTGGAATTTTAATAACTTTAGTTGTTAATGTAGCAACCTGAAGATTTTATTGTAATTCATACTTTTTCAAAATATAGATAGATGAAGAAAAAATTGTCAAATATTAATATAAATTTTAAATTTAATTTAAATTAAATTTAAATTCAATTTTAAAACAATTATTATTTATTAAGGAAATTGATTCTTCATCACCCCAGTCGTTGATGTTCATAAAAAAATTAAATATTTTATATAAAACCTACAAAAAATCATTTGTAAAAACTAGAGTGTAAATCTCAAATAAATTGAGAATGCTCTATAAAAATTATTGAAATTTATTTCCTAAATTAAATATAAAATTTATCACTTTATCTTATTTTCAAAACTATTTTAGGATAATAATTTAATTAATTAATATTTAAAAATAATTAGTTATATTCTGAAACCGAAAATTGTTATTTGATATACATAACAATTTCCTATTTTCAGACGACGAAATTTTATTTTTGTTTCGACTGTGATTTTCAAAGTTAGTTTAAAAACGTGAACTTTCGTTTCGTTAAATTCGTTTTCAACAATCTATTCAGGCACTGTTCGTAAAATGTAATTATTTGCATTGTACGAGAAATGTAGACTCCAATAGAGAAACACGTGTTTCAGAAAAAGATTAGTGTAAAGAAAAAAAGCACCGAAATTCGATTTCTACAGAACCATGTACATTGGCATTACTAGCTTTACTATTCTAAAGACAATCGACTGAATTCGATAAACATCGGATATTTGAACACAGTAGTAGTAAGTGAGTTTAAGTACTTTAACATTTTAAATAAACAATTCAGTTTATTCAATTATAAATTGATAAATTCTAAATTTTGAGTATATTTTTTAAAATTTTTATATAATTTTGTAATATTAGATATAAATGGTTTTCCAATAAGCGCTTCAGAAGTTAAAATGAAAATAAAACAAAAAGTATTTAATTATTTATTTATTTTATTTTTAAGCATATTCTATGGCATTAATAATTAAATACAATTTCACTCATTTGACCACCACGATTTCGCTTGTCATAGTGCATTCGTTTAGTCCAATTTTTAGTCACTCTTTCACATAAATGTAGTCCAATTTCATAAATTACACGTTAAATGTTTATTTTTATTGCTTCTGTTGTTCGTGATTTACCAGTATAACATAATGATTTCATATAACCTCACATAAAATAATCCAATGGAATTATATCACATGATCTTGATGGCCAATTTATTGGTCAGTTTCGTGCAATATTGGACTCATTAAATTTTTATTTCAATTAATTTATAAAAGTGTTTACGATTTCTAAAGTTAAAGTATTAAACATTCCATAATAATTTTCATTTCTATACTGAGTTGATAAGTCAAAATGAGCTTTTAAAAAAATCAAACATGGCTACCACCAGCTGTTAAAGTTCTGATATTATTATTGAAAAACACTATATAATTGGTTTTTATTATTGTTCTTAAATAATGCATACTGAAAAGTTAGGAATTAAATTTGAAATTATTATATTTTATTTTGTACACTCCTATTTGTTAATAAATTTCAATTCTGTTATTAATAAATTAAAATTGAAATTTATATAATTAAAGAGTTGAAATGTTTTTTACTATCAAAAATATTCTATTTTAAAATAATTTTTCATCCAATAATAATTAATAAAAAATGACTAATTACTTAGCTAAATAATTAATATAAAATAGTTTTAAAAACTTTAATAACAAAATATATTAATTTTAATATTCTAATTTTCACAACGTGTTTAAGTTTCAATTATCATTTATGTATATTTAATCTAATGCACGGTTTAATAAAATATAAGTTTATGTTTAATTATGTATGTATAAAGTATAGACTCAATAATTAAGTCAGTAAGAGATATAAATTCCTAGCAGAATTTCACAGCTCGCCTCATTTTGTCGGTTACTATCTCGTATACTCTCGATCGAACAATATAATAATAATATTTACACCTACTTTGGAACAAGTTTCTAGTTCGTACCTAATCCTATCTTCATTTTAGTAGAGAAAGCATATACCGATGAAGTGAATATGTTAATGGACAATAATATAATGTTAACGCATCAATATTTTATACTTTATGGCACGTTTTAAATATTCAATAAATTATATTATTTTTGTTTATTAGATTTAGAGTATTTTTTTAAAAATTAATCAACAATTACTATACGTTATTTGTATTAATTTATTTATACTTTGTTTCATTTAAACTAAAAAATCCTTATTTTGAAAATTTAGTGGATTAAGGAATTTTTTTTTTATATTTTTATAAATACTTGTTATAATAGTATTTATAGAAAATAAATTAATCATTGCAAAACTTTAAGATATAAATATAGACAAGTGCTTAAAATGAATACGAAGAGATTATTGAATTTATTTTTATAAAATTTGATATAAAAAAATGATTTTCCTGAATATTATTCCCCCAATACAAGATATAAGAAAATAAATCCAATTCTTTAATAATGATGGCATAGTTATCGAAATGTACATTAGCCTATTGTTGTTATAAATAACACAGTGAACAATGAGTGATTATTAAACATTTTCTAACTCCTTGTGATATTAGGGACGGTAATTTTTATGTGTTAAATTAAATTTTACTACATTTTTTAAGTAAAGAAAATTGATGTAAATTATTTATGTACAAAAATAAACTAGTCGCAATTTTCAATAAATATTGTTATAAATTATAAATTAATTGTTTATTAAAATTAAATGAAATTAGATAATACATTTATTGAATTTTAACTCGAATATAATTTGATTTGTAATTTTAAATACTCAAAATTATTTTTTTTTCAAATCTCAATTAAAACTGATTTGAATTTAAACCCAACTAATGATTTTGTTTTTTTAAAAAAAATAATCTGAAGTAATTTAAAGTATTAATTAATTTAATATGAACATAAACATTCACTTTTTGAATTAAATTTAAGTGAAATATTTTTTTAAAAAATTAATAAATGTAACAGTATGATTTAATTATGTAATTTAAAAATATTTAAGGATTAATTATTTTATTTGATTGAAAAATATTAAAGGAACACAAGTATTGAAATTCAAATAATAAAAATATCAAAATATAATTCTTTACATATCAAGATAAAATGATTAAAAATTTTCATTTTTGTTAATAATAATTTTAATATCAAATAAATTAAAATTATTTTATGCTATTTAATTAATAAAAGGAGTTATGAAACAATATTTAAATTTTAGCATTTTTATTAATATTAAGAAAATTTAAGATAAATAGTTTATTTCTAAAAGATTATTCTTTTGAAAATAATAAAATGTTTTCCATAAGAATTTCAAAACTTTTCACAGCTGGTGGCAGCTATGTATGATTTTTTAAGCTCATTTTAAACTCAGTATAATTTGTAAAATTATTATTGAACGTTTAATACTTAAATAACGCTTAGAAAACTTCAATAGATTAATTAAAACAAATATTTAATCCATTATTTTACGAAATGGATTCATCAATTGGCCACCAAGATCATGTGATCTAACTCCAGTGGATTATTTTCTGTGTGAATTAATGAAATTATTAGTTTATACTGATAAACCACAAACAATAGAAGCATTATAAATAAACATTGAACGTGTTATTCATGAAATTAGACCACAATTATGTGAAAAAATGACTAAAATTGGATTAAACAAATTTACTGTCAAGTGAAGTCATAGTAGTCATATGAGTGAAATTGTTTTCTATCATTAATATCATAAAATATGCTTAAAATAAAAAAAAATAATTAAATACTTTTTTTATATCCATTCAAATTTCTAAAGTGCTTATTGGAAACCCTTATATTAATATTATGTTGAATAATTAATATTATTTTTAAAATTATTGTATATAAATAATAAAAAGTTAAGTATGATAAAGAGTAAAAAATTGAAAACTAATTCACTTAATTAATAACTAGAACATTTTTTTTATCAAACTATCTGTGTTTCATCGTTAATTAACATACAGTTTCAATATTAGGTAACTAAGAAAGTTCTGTCGTTTTTGCATATATAATAATTCCAAGAATTGTTTATGCATCATATATCTCATTACGCTGTGTATATTGACAGAATAACAAAATATAATATATATATATATGTATATATATATATATATATATATATTGTTTCATTCATTCACTGTATCTCGATTTAACTTTAATTTAAACTATAATTTCAACTCTTCAGACTGTCTGTGCAAAATAGTGAAATACGTGCATGTTTATTTTGCGAATTTAAATTTGGTTCTAACACTGCTGAAGTTGCAAAAAACATTTGTACCGTATTTAGAGAATGATTAGTTACATAAAGAACAGTCCAGAGGTGGTTTAATACTTTTGCTTCAGGAAATAAATTATTAGAAGACAAAATCAATACAGACAATCAAATGTACATATCGACGAATTATAGACAATGATAGAAATAAATTTGAATTCAAAGTGTGTTATTAACATGCTGAAGAATTAAAATAAGTGACGAAATAATATGGCATTATTTGTATTAATTAAGAAACAAGTGGAAATTGAATAAATAGATAACATTCGTTTTAAATATCAACAACAAATTACTGTGTCTTAACAATAGTGCATTTTTTATTTCAAGTCTTAAATCACAAATATTTTTAGATCAAATTTTTATTTGTGACGAAAAATGAATTTTTTATTCCAATTATAAACATAACTATTATTCAATGATTTTTTCCACATACATATAAAACAAAATTGACTTCAAGAAAAAAATTTCTTTGTGCTTGGTGGACTTCAAGAGGAATTATTCATTATGAATACTTATAAATTGATCAAATCTTTACACTGAATATTTACAGTGACCAGAGATTGCAGAGTGCTTAACGCATTTAAAAAAAAAAAACAGTTTTAGGTTCGTTATTTTAAGTAAAAAATACAAAAATTTTTATTTTAATTTTAAAAATGACATAACTTTCTTTTTTACTTAATATCTTTTTAGTTTAGATAAACAAGGAAAGTATTTAATTCCATTAAAAAAATAATAAGCTTTAAGTTTGATAATTGTTGTTACTTTTTTATGAGTCAGTTTTATTCGATATAAAATGTGGATTTTTTCAAAAGAAGAAAAATTTAAATTATATATAGTATTTATTTTTTTGTGTTTTTTAAAATATAAAATAATTTCGATATTGAAAATCATTAATAAATTAACACACAGAAAAAACATTAACTTTCACAATGCCATATTTCAGCAACAATTAATGTATTATTATTGTTTTTTAATTTTTATATTTCATTTTACTTTTATTAGTATTAATGTAGTTTTTTGTATTAATTCCAATTGCATATATACATACACACACAGATATACATATATATATATATATATATATATATATATATATATATATATATATATATAATGTTTTTTAAGCCTAATAAAACTTTAAATTCAATCCCTATCAATAGTTCTATCTAACCTAAAAACACCTTGTTCATACCTTAACATATACATACACACACATGATATATAGGGTCATCCAAATGTGACGCCTAATTTGGTGTTTTATTAAAAAGAAATAAAAATAACTATACACATGTTTCCTATACACCATCCTATATACATTTTTTTTAATAAAACAATTCTAGGCTTCACATTCGAATTACTTTATATATAAAGCTGTTTTTTTAGGTTCGATAGAACTTTTTCGATAGGGATTCAATTTAAAGTTCTATCACATTTAAAAAAACCACTCTATATATAATTGTACATATTATTGTACACTTTATATTATATTATATACACTTTAGCAATATAGGAATTTTTCTATCCACTGATAACTGAAAACTTTTTCGAAACTATTTTATAAGATTACCCAAATGAGACTAAATGATAGTAAGCAAGTAAATGTATGTATAAATCTTTCAGTCTTATTTGGACCACCATATATATATAAAGCGATTTAATTACTTTTTCTTTTCTCTTTTTTCTCCTCTCTTTTTCATTACACCTCAACGAATTTTCTTATGTTTTTATTTCATCGAACCATGGATCTCTTGTTAAACCTTTTAACTAATAATTTTTCTTTTTATCAGAGGTTTGTGATATGATCGGTCCATTTCTGTTTTAAAATCCTATTTTAATGTTCGTAACGTTTATTTTTTTTCAAATCAATATGTTTCTCTTTCTGTTTCTATGTGTTATTTAAAACATTCATTTTTTATTATCTGAAGCCTATGAATTATTCTTGCGTTTAAAACCCATGTTTCATAGCATGAGTAAGTATAGTATTTATTTAAAAATAGAGAAATATTCGATTTCATAATAAACAATTTCTATAGACGCAAACACAAATATTAATACACACACACACACACACACACACACATATATATATATATATATATGTATGAAACGTAATAGCTCTAACTTTATTGTTATTTGAGTGTATTTAAACTCTGCTATAAGTTTCCTAGGAAAACTAGTACGTAAAGTAAGTATATCGTTCTCTATTCAATTCGAAAGAGTAAACTTGTAAACATGGTAAACTTTGTAAGAAACAAACACCAACACGACATAATTTAATTTGGTATACAAAGAAACGATTTAATAAATAAGGGTTGACATTCTGAGAACATTACTTAATAACAATTCAGCATGTATTCACGTTCGTCTGTTCGCAAAATACATTTGGCTATCATTATACTGGTGTCTATAACTAAGAGAAGATGACTAACACGAAAACAATACAGCCTCATTTTTGTTAAATATTCAACAATCGTGCTTTTAACAGCATTCACTGGAACAAGTTCGAATCGTGTCTTTGTCTTGCACGGTACGTTACTGGCACGTCGTTCTTTTCTAACGATCATTACACGTATTTGTGTGTTTATAAAAAAGACAGTAAAAGCTTTATATATCTTTTCAAATTGCCGTATCTTTCTTTGATTTTGTTTTCTAGTTTTCTCTATTCCTCATTTGGCGCAGTTACACAAAAAACTCACATCCGATCTCGGCTATGCTTTTCTTTCGAAAAACTTAAATATAGTGTATTTCTAAAAGCTCTACTTCTTGTTGTCGAAAAGCTTCGTTGGCACAAATATCCTGTATATGGTTAGTTTAATTTTGTATTGCTGTTCAATGTTTGCGTTTCTAACGTCATTATGTTTATATAACTATGTAGGATGTATAACATTTTACTTATATATATATATATATATATATATATATATATATATATATATATATATATATATATACATCCTGTATTGATTTTTCTAAATAACTATTGTACATATTATATATATGTATATATTTTTTATACTTTTATATAAAATTTTATTACACAATAAATTGAGTTATAAAATATAATTAGGTAGTATATTTAAGATGATCATAAATATAATCGAAATTAATTGCCTGCTGATTTTAATTCTTGTATTTATATTATATATTAAAGTAATAAAAAATGTTCAATAATATTGCTATTAAATCAGATAATGGATTATTGAATTTTGATTGTAGTTCAATCATATACGAATTTAATATTTTTGTCTACTAGTGAACACTTTTTCGATTATTAGTTCAACGTATTGGAAATCTGCTGTCCGAATATTTATTGTTATATATATTTTCATTGAACAGTTAGAATGTTCATATTTTCTTTTCCTAAGTTAAATATCTGAGTAATAACAATTACCTAAAATAAAAGTATTAGTTTTTTCTTCAGTAATATATTGTATATTAAATAATCATTGTAAATTGAATTATTTTCATTATATTATTTTTCCATTTAAGTTTTGAAATCAAATTTATATCAAAAAAATAAAAGTATAAAAAGTAAGAATAAATTTATTAAATTCTTAAAATAAATTTCAATTTTATACAAGAATATATTCAGTTATATAATTACTATATAATTATTTAATAACAAATTATTTATTTAAAATATTATAAATCATTTTCCTTCAATATTTTTGTTAAATGATAAAATGTTGTAAATAAATACGTTAGGTGTTAATGTTTTTTCTAATGTCATGCAAAAAATGATTTATAATTAAACGAAGTATGTATAGGGTCATCCAAATGTGACACATAGATTTGTGTTTTATTAAAAAAGAACATGTGTATAGGATGGTCTGTAAGGAAACATTTGTATAGTATATTTTGTTTCTTTTTAATAAAACACAAATCGAGGCGTCATATTTGGATGACACTAAATAACATTTTTATTGTATTATATTTCTTAAATTTAGATATATTTGTTTTCTGCAATCGTTTTGTGAATTTTGAAAAGTAATAACTACTATATAATCTGCAACATTACTACGATATAATTTTATTAAATTTCAAATTAATAATTGTTCGTTAATATTAGGTTGGCAAGTATCTCCCTTCCGCTTTTTTTTTTTTTTTTTTTTGTTCGAAATTTAACCTAATATAATGTGTATTCGAAGTGGAAAAGTAGTTTTTATAATATGGAAAAATAATACTTCATAGAAAATGTAGATAAATATTTAAAAAAATTAATAAAATGTTATAAAATTTTGATTTGAATATTTAAATTATTTAATTATTCGAAACAAACATTAGGAAATATTTTTTTTAAATTAGAACAATATTTTTTAACACAAATGAATTTTCATCCCCAAAACCACAAAAATGTATTTATGTTAAAATGAATTTTCTACAGTTCCAAAACAAACAATAATATATTTAATGTTTATTTTTTTTAAAAAAAAATTATAAATATATAGGGTGACCTAAATAAGATTGAAGGGTGTAGACGTAAATTTATTTTCTTACAACCATTTACTATCTTTCAGTCTCATTTGAGACACCTTATATATTGGATCATCCATTAAATAATGCACTTTTTTAGAGAAATATTTAAAATAAAACAAACAAATTGATATTTGAATTTTAATTAAAATATATTTTTATTATTATTCAAAAACTTTCTTATATCTAATTCTGAAATTGTCATTATTCTATTAATTAAATTCTTTTTATTTTGCACTAAAAAATAAATTGAGCTTCTTTCAGGAATCAGTCTCTGTATTAAACTGTTTTTTATTAATGTGCTTTTGGATATTTTGGAACAGATGATAATCTGATGATACTAGGATGGAAAAATACGATGGATGTATCATAATTTTCCATTTAAACTGACTCAATTTCTGGAGCATTTCTCGTTCTGTGCAAGTTTGAGTATTGTCATAGTGAAAAATTACATCTTTTATGCCCACTACTTGACCCTTTTTCGTAAATAGATTATTTAGTTGGTCTAGTTGTTCATAATGCAATACTATTGTAATGCTTTTATTGTCTGGTAGCAACTTATAATTAATAATTTCATCTATATCCCACCAAACTGTCATGATGCTCTTTCGTAAATGGAGTGATCCTTTTAGCTGTAATAATATTTTTTCCAGATTATGAATGATGATAAATGCTCATAAGAATATATAGAACAAATCATAAAATGACATATGACGAGCATCGGGGTATGTCAGACACCCCTAGGTACGTCAACAACTTAGTTTAAAATTACATGAGGACGTACAACATCTAAATGCAAAAAAGCTGTAATAGTAGTGTCTTCTTACGAATCTCTTGTTTTCGATATTAAATATTATTGTGAATAGTACAGGAATAATAAATACATATTTTGCTTTATATTAAGCTTTGATAACTCGTAAGGAGCCCATTAACCCATTTTAGAAACACTATCAGTCGTTCTAACATATAAATAGACTGATGAAAGGGTTGATTGGAGCTGCTTGGCTAATTTTTCTATCTTTAAACTAGGATTTTGCTCTACTAATGTTCATTCTGACCAACACGAAAATGTTGTATTATTCATGAATTACCCAATTAGTATCTAAATAGATTTCTTTATAGGATGTACTATTAATATATTCAGTTTATTCACATTATAAATACTGTTCTCTTTGTTAAAAAGCTGAGTGGTAATTGTAATTTAAAATATCAAGATTATTTAAGTTTTTAAAAACAAATCATTTTAGAATATTAAAAAAAAGATATCAAGTTATTTTAATTTTAAAAGATAATTAAAATAGTTTTTCAATTAATTTGAACTTGTAATGAAATTTTATTTTTCAAAGTTATTTAATAAATATTTGATGAAACTGATTAAAATATTTTTAAATATTTAATTAATAAATTCGAATGTTTAATGAAACTGTATTGTACTAATTAATAAAAAAGACTAGAGCAGTGTTTTAAAACTCGCAATAACAAAATCTAATATTACAGGAAAAGGTCATCGTTTTAATAAATTAATGCTTAAAATTCATTGCTCGTAAAACGCAATGAATTTTTGATAGATTCAATTCATTTATTTTCAAAGTTTATCTAAAAGTTTTAATTGAACCCTTTAAGGCGAACGAAGATTTTCGTTTTAATAAATAAATAATTTAAATTTCGTGAACGATCATTTAATAGGGTAGTAATTATATATATATATATATATATATATATATATATATATATATATATATATATATATATATATAATACTAAAGTAAAAATACTTTGTGTTGTAAACATGAAAATATTAAAAAAATAATTTCAGAAAATCGAATATTTAAAATTGATGTTACTAAATCAAATACAGTTTATTTTAGCATTACAGTTTATATTTTAGATTAAACAACTCGAGCGAAAGTTTTAAGCGAGTTTAAAGAAGTCTCAGTCGATAAACTTAATTCTATTTAAGAAATAAAGTTTTTAATGTAAAAGTTATGCAACTGTTATATAGATTGGATTATTTACTATTTTTATAAAAAGTATTTAAAAAGATTGTTTTTCTCTAGTTATTTCAACTAGAAAATTTTTAAAAGAATTTCATATTATATATTTTGTTAAAAACTTTTTTGGAAACGAAATATTCGTACATTAAGTAGATTTTTTATTAATATTTTCAAGTATACAACTGAATTTGTAATCTATTCAAAATTATTTGAAGATGATATGAATAACGAAATTAGTATCGATAAACAAAAAAAAATAATTATTTGAAAAATCATAAGAAAAGTAATTTCAAGATTTTAAAAAAGAATTTAAAAGATTCTTTTAAAAGATTTTAGAAAGTGATTTCGAGCATTTAGAGATTCGTAATAATAAATAATAATTTGTTTTGGATAAATCAGACATATAGCAGAAGTTCCATGGGAATAAAATTTAAATACTACTCCTTAATATCATTCTCATTTTTGCCTAAGGAAAATATAAAAGAAAGGATTTGTTGTGGAAAGAAAAATTAAAACCTATTTAATGTTTTTGTATTTATAGAGGAAATAAAAATGTTATATACGTTCTTTTTATAATTTCCATTTTTAATTCTTTCTCTTTGATTGTTCTTACTTACAGAAATATAGCATTCAAACTTAAATAAAATTTAAAACTAAATAAAAATTAAATTACTTAAAAAGTTAATATTGCTAATTTTTTACTTCTTTAAATAACAAGTGGTTTTGTCTCCTACTTGTTCATTCTTCAACCCTCGAATTTGCTTCTATTTAACAATGTAAATATGTTATGAAAAATGAAACATTTAAGAATCTATGTTAATGACTTTGTGTAGGCGATATTTAATATATATATATATATATATATATATATATATATGTGTGTGTGTGTATGTACGTATGTATAATAATCCAATTAAATTTATTTTTTTCGAAAATCTGACCAAAAAGTCTATTCAAAAACTTGTATTTTTTTATTAATTTTAACATTTTATAAAATTTGTATTTCAGTAATTTTCGAAAAATTTTGTAAAAAGTTTCAAAACGAAATTTTCACATTATCATGGAGGTGGAGTCAGGCACTATTTTTTTTAAATAGAATGAAGTTAATTTATAAATGTATAAAAGATAATAATATTGTTGAAATCTCATAGTATTTGATTTTTTATCTAAATATTAGTAATATTTATTATTCAAAATTTGTTTCACTTTTTTATTTAGTCAAATATATTAGGTAACCAAGACATTTCTATCGATTTTAAAACTAAAAAAAAATGTTTGTACTTTTTACTTAAAAAACTTTATTTGTCAAAATATTTATCTTCATACATCGAGAAAATATTTTTTAAATTCAGTTTTTGTTAAAATTTAGAATTTTTATTTTTAAAAAATTAAGAAAATTCTGCTTTTAACTATGTTCCACTATTAATTTTTTTACAATATACGATAGATATTATCCAGAGGCAAAAATAAATGAAAGTCTCATAGTAGAAATTTTGGTGAATGAGAGAGAATTTCCATCCTAAATTTATTATTTTTTCTCTTGTCATTAACACAAGATATGTTTTCTTATAAATATAAAATTTGTTTATGATTAGCCAACGCTGGTTCTTCTTATCGTAATACATTATATATTCTTTGTAGCTATATTTTGTTGTGACGGTTTGTCTAATTTGTAGATACTCGTAATAAAAAAATTCTCTCCAAGTTCATCAAACATAGAAAATAATTTTCTTTAAGTCAATTTTGTTTTAAATATTTATGATAAAGAATCATTTGATGATATCCAATGTTAACTAAATACATTTATAGTTGGAAAAATCCATTTTTCATCACAGGTCAAAATTTAATCCAAAAAATTTATAATTTCATCAATGAAATAAAACATATACAAATGTTAAAAGGCTATAATTTGTTGTCGGAAGTTTTGGCACATAGTATCCATTTATTTAATTATTTTGTCATTTATTTTGAGCTCTTCAGTAAGCTTTTGATACGTTAAATTCAAATTTTTTCAATTATTATCTGTAATTTGGTGATATTTACATTTGACAGTTTGTTTGATTTGGTCTTCAAATGATTCCTTCCTCGAAGAAAAATTTTTAAACCACCTCTAAGTCTTTCTTGATGTAATTTTCCCTCTTATACAGTGGTACAAATTTTTTTTGTAACTTCAACAGAGTTAAACAAAAGTATTTTTCGTATTCATGCATGTATTACATTATTTTTCAGGGGTATTTTGAAGGGTTGATATATTTTAAATTAAAGTGAACACATATCGAGATCTATTGAACCAATGAAATAAGGTATATATACTTTGTTACCAAGTTAATGTGCTCGGAGTAATTTTCACACTATTTTTGGAATTATGATATATGAAAAACGACAGAATTTTCTTGTTTATATAAAATTTAGAAAAGAATTGTATGATAAAAGTTATTGGAAATTAATAATTTTTTTATTTATTTTATTAATGTTTTGAAAATCACATATGTATAAATTTTATTTTAGATGCAGTAAATTCAATAAAATTTCTAACAAATATCAAAGATTCGAAACTGACTTATTTTTAAACTGATTTAATTTTAAATACAATAATTAATATAAATTACGTTTATTTCGCAAATATTAATTTAGGAGAAATTTATTAAAAGAACAAATAAATATTATCGTTTTACAAAATTGAAATATGATTATTTTTAAATACTTTTTATAATACTAAATCCAAAAAAAAATTTATTAAAATATTACAAATTAATGGAAAATATAATTAGTTTTTTATAAGATTACACGTGTAAGTTTTCAAATATGTATAATTTAAGAAAATCTTATTTGGAAACATGAACATAGTACTAGTATAAATTTAATTTGAAAATTTTAATTGACATTTTAAACAGAGGTTAAAAGCTTGAGTTGTTCGTTAAATTCCCAGTCTCGTAGCGACTGAAGTTCTGAATCAGTATATTCATAGCAAAACGACATTCAACTCATGATCTTGTTGATCGTATGCAGTTGCAGATCGTCATGCGAATTAGCATAGGAATTATTTTCTAACAAAATAATGAACGTTCGAGTTTAGAGTTTCAAGAGTTTGTTTTATATTTGTTGCCTATCTATTGTATTACTTCCTATAGTGTAAATTAAATGTTAAGATTAATTTTGTTTTTGTTAGTTAACGTAACGAATTTGTGTTTGGAAATATTTTATTTATATATATATTTCTTTTCCTTTGGCATACCTACATATAATATATATAAATATATACAGAATATTCAAATATATATTTATTTTAACGTTAGTTACTTTCAATAATTAACTTTTTGAAAAAAAATAAAAGATAAATATTTTATTTCTATAAAGTTATCTAAATGTGACGTTTAGAATTGTGTTTTATTAAAAAGAAACATGTGTATAGGGTGGTGTATAGGGAAATATGTGTTTATATCTAATAGTAGAATATGTATTTATATCTCTAGGGTATTTAAAAGCAATTAAATTGAATAATAAAAATTGTTATTGAATTGAAATTAAAATTTCATGTTAGTAATAAGAGAAAAATTTATTTTTAGTATAAAGAATAATACACTTTAATAAAAGTATATTGTCAAAAAATATCTATGATTATTTATAACTTATATAGCCCAGAATTAACTGTAGTAGATAAAGTAGAGAACAATGCAAGAGTTATATTTTTTTATTAATAATATCATACATTATTAAGTTTATTTTGTCTTTTGGATGACGTTTCTTCGAAATTAATATTACCTTAGAATTTTTCCTCGAGGTAGATATAAAAAAATTAAAAAGAGGTTAGAAAGTACAACAAATGCTGAGGGTTTTCTCATATTTCTTTTAAGATAGTAAGTTTGATTAAAAAAATAAATATTTGAAAAATTGAATACTAACTATAAAATACGTATTATTGTAGCAATAAATACGAATGAATATGGATAATTGGATATGAATTATTGGTGCTTAATCTAAAGCAATGAATGAAAATCTAAACTTTCATCTATGTAGATTAGAAAAGGAACCTTTCTTAAATTGAAATATTACGAATGATGAAAAATGGACTGTTTATAATAATATTAAATGTACGAAGACAATGAATTAATCAAAACGAGACATGATCTCTACAACTAAAAAAAGAATTTCATCCAAAGAAGATTATGTTGTTCGTTTTGTGTAATACAGCTGAGTCTGTTTTTGTACTTTCGTTTCGGAAGAAAATAGTCGTGCTGTGAAACCTTTAGTGAGAAGAAATAAATGAATAACAGTGCAAATGATAGCTCAGACTGTAGGCATATCCGTAGGATCAGCACAGATGATTCTGAAAGATAACTTGAATCTAAGAAAGCTCTAATCACGATAAATGCTAAAGTTCTTGCACAAAGATCAGCCGATATTGCGCGCTGACAATTCGCTTCAACTTTTATATATATTTGACGTCGATTCTGATACTTTTCTAGACAGATTGTTATGGGTGACGAAACTGAGATCTATCAGCTTGATCCTGAAATCAAGCAACAGTTAAAGCAATAATTACTAATGAGTTCAAGTGCTTCTATAAAAGATAAAGAAAAAAGATCGATTATGGAGATAATGGCAATTTTTTTTTGTAATTCTGATCGAGTGATTCTCACAGATTTTTTTAAAGTTAAAAAGCAATAACTCTAAATTATTACTAAACAGTTTTAAGAAAACTGTATGGAGTTCTAGAGGAAAAACAGCTAGAAAAAATTCATCACCGCATCTTGTTTCATCATGATGACGCATCGGATCACTCTGAAAGTTCCAGTAGGGAAGTATTGTGTGAATACCGATGAAAGATTTTACCGCACCTTCCATATAGTCCAGATTTATCCCCATCAGTTTTTTTATTCCCGGATTTAAAAAAAAACAATAAAGGAATTTGTTGGAAATTGATAGATAAAGTAAAAAAAATTATAGGGGAGTGGTTAAAATCAAAGAACACTGATTTCTATCGGAAGGGCTTATAAGGATGGTGACATTGTATGGAAAAAATGTTTTTACTTAAGTGGAACATATGTTAAAAAATTAAGCGTTTAATTCAATTTGCAGTGTTTTTATTTATATTTTCCTGGAACTTTTTGAATGTTTCATATATATATATATATATAAATATAATATATATACATACATACATACATATATACATACATATATACGAGTTGTGTAAAAAAGTGTACATTTATTAAAACAAGAGGAAATAAAAAATATTTCATATAGCATTTAACAATAAATTATTATTATAATGTTTACACAATACTACATACAAAATACATGCGAAAAAAATAATACTTCTTCCTATAAAACATTTTTTCGGTTGTATTAAAACTTAATATATATATCAAGTAATAATTTTTATTTTGGTTGAATATATGTATACCAGATAAAGGTTATGATATTAAATATATATATATATATATATATATATATATATATATATATATACACACATATATACATATATATATATACATACACATACATACATACATACACACATATATATATATATATATATATATATATATATATATATTAGAAAGTTTGTAACTTATTACAAAATGATATAACATAGTATAAAGTTTATATATAATATAATAGTTCCATCTGTTATTTGTGGTTAATTTATAACTAAATGTTAATGAATTATGGCGAAACTTGATTTCACTTAACTGCTTCATTTATTTAATCAATTGACTCCTTTAGTGTTATATTAAAAAAATATTATACAACTGTTCAATACGGAAAAAGTGAAAAAAACGTTACAAAAAATTCTATACGTATGTATATATTTCTGAACAGTCGCAAAAAGCAGTAATCAAGACTCATTGTTAAAGTAGACGTCTTCCGGGTAAATAAAATATTTCCTGTGTCATTTATTTGTATTGTGTTGGGAAATAAACGTTGATGTTTATTGAACAAATTGTGTAAAAATATTTTTGAAAATGTCAGAGAAGTTTTGTATTGAATTAAATAATTATTACTTTTCGAAATTAATTAAATTAGATCAATTTATTTGTTCAAGTATTTTTTTAACAATTATTTAAAAAGTTGTGATGATTGCACAGTTAAATGATCTTTATTTTATTTTATAATTTTTTTATTGAGTCGAAAATTAATCTTTATTATTTAAACTAAATATATATGTATATAATATATATATATATATATATATATATATATATATATATATATATATATATATAAATGAGGTCGTTTGATAAATATGGGCAATTTATTTATTGTTTAATTTAATTAATTTAATTAAATTTTTCAATTTAGTTTTTCTTACTTTTTTACCATACTTATCAAACGACCCTGTATATATATATATATATATATATATATATATATATATATATATATATATATCATCACATCATAAAGCCCATATCAATCCACTACTGGACGAAAGTCTCAATGAATGCTACCATTCACTGGTATTTGGTCATATTCACCACGCTTACCAGGCGATTTGATGAAGATTTTTTATTCGGGGATTACTCCCTTAACTTTTCGACAGTTATTTTTTTACAAAATGAGGTTGTCGGCCTTCATGAGCACAACCTTCGTAAATGAGGGACTCTCCGACTGGCATTCGAATGCAATCTCCTGCATGACACGCGATGATGCAAAACATTGTGCTACCCAGTCGATATATATATATATATATATATATATATATATATATATATATATATATATATAAGAATAATGTATGATAATAATCTTTTTGATTTTTTTGTAAAAATTATAAAAGGGTATAAAAATAATTATAAAATGTAGTCATATTTTTATTGTTTTTATTATAAATTTTTGTTATTATTATAATTTATTTATTTAACTATAATGTATATATTTAAAAAAAGAATTATGAAAAAATAGTTATATTTTATAAAAATAAAAACTCCTGCATAACGTTACTAGTTCCACATTGTTTGTCTTCTTAGGTAGAGATTAGGAGAATAATCATAAGATATGGCTGGGTACTGAAAAATATATGTGTAATACTTACGGTAGAATAAAACTAGCTTAGTCCTCAGATTTGGAGTTGAAGCAATGAGTTTGCACTCATCACTTATAAAATAAACCCTATTGCAAAAAAAGGATATGTGTACTCATATACACATGCCAGAAGTGAAACTTCTTTTCAATAAAATAATCAAAAGGTACACGGACAAGCGTATGCCTAAAACTCGTAGATGAACAAATTCTTCAGAATAAAGCAAGTAACAAAATGAAGAAATGTAGTAGGAAGAGAAGCGGTAAATACACGGGATAAAAATTTAAGTAGAAAATGATCAATGTTTTAATTAAATTAAATTTTCACAATTATTTCATATTAACACATCGTATGCGGACAACGCGTCTCGATGATGATCTTTCGCATTGTAGTAATAGTATGTCGTCGAGACGTTGTCCGCATACAATGTGTTAAGTAAGATTAATATTTATTTTCAAATTAAAACTTTTATAAAATTATGAATTATGAAAATTTATTCGTTTTCGTTTGGAATTTCTTCGATTTCCATTGCTTCCTCCGGTAGTGACTGAGTAGGTATAAACGATACAATTGGTTTTTGATAAGAAAAATTTTTGCGCAATAGATATTACCATCTTAAAGCCTGTAAAAACATTTTTTTAATTACTATTGTATAATATATAATATACAATTAGATCAATGTTTTAAAAATTAAACAATTAAATGAAATACTCACAAATAATATATAACTGCAATAAATAGTTCTATTTAGATACTATTTATAGATAATTGATAATTTTATAACACCACATAAAATTCAACAAATCTTCAAAATGAGACCTGAGAACAAAGAATTCATAATTATTGTGAGAATTTGTTACAAATAAAACAACAGATAACCTCAAAACTGTTATAGGTTTTGATAATTTTTAAATACCATATGTTTTCAATAGTATTTCTTTTATTTGATAAATAGATTATATGTCTATACATAATGTTATAAAATAATAACGCCCACATCAGTCCACTATATATATATATATATATGACCAGGCGGATATATATATATCGGGGTTTACTCCCTTCTCGACAGTCATTTTTTTATGTGTGAAAACGAGGGATTCAAGTACATAACCTCAATTTCACGTTGATTTGATAAATTTTTAAATACCATGTGGATGTATTATAATATTATTAAGCTTATTATTATAATATGAGATTATATAAATTAATATACTTACCAAAAATATCAATGTTATTACATTAAATAACACTCTTATTTAAACACAATTCACAGATTGGTTGTCAAGTGATCTTACTTAGCGTCGCTGATCTATATTAATCCGATGCGCATACGGCTTTATTACGTCTCTTTCTATCGTCTATGTAAATGCATTCTATGCAAATTCAAATAAACCACTGATAAAATGAAGCATTCAAATTTCCGCTGATAACTGTTTCCGCGTCAAGTAAAATTTTTACCCCAACGCCGCTAAAGAATTTTCACTTCAAAAACTCTTAAAATAATTCTCAAATTCTTGGAAAATAGGATGCAAGAAATTCCGATTAATTGTAAAAACTTGTTTATATATATTAAGAAAATAAGATAAAACTCAGAAAAATTGGCTGATAAATATTTTATAAATGATCTGTTTTTCATGATTTGCAATAATTTTATTTTGGAATGTCTAAATCACTTTTATATTTACTGAAAAAACGATAAAAAGTTGTGATAATAGAAAGAGATTAAAAGAGAAATCAATCACAGTTTGAAATTATATCGTTAGATTTTTATTATAAATAAATGTAAAGAGTTTTCAAATAAGCGTTTCATAAGTTTAAATGGAAATAAAACAAAAAGTATATAATAAATTAGTTAGTTACTCTTTATTTGTAAGCATATTCTGTGGCATTAATTATGAAACATATTTTAACTTATATGATTACCACGACTTTGCTTGACATAGTGCATTCGTTTAGTCCAATATTTAGTCACTCTTTTACATAATTGTGGTCCAATTTTATGAATTATACGTTAATTGTTTATTTTTTAATGCTTCTCTTCTTTGTTGTTTATCGATATAAACTAATGATTTCACATAACCTCACATAAAATAGTCCAATGGAGTTTTATCATATGATATTTGTGGCCAATAGATGGATCCATGTCGTTTATTAGACTTATTTCTATTGAAGTTTTAAAATTTCAAAGTTATGTTTTAGTGTCAAACGTTTCATGATAATTTACTAAGCTATATTGGGTTGAAATGTCAAAATGAGAATAAAAACATTCAAACATGGCTGCCACCAGCTGTCAAAGTTTTGACATTTTAATTGGAAAACCCTATATATATATATATATATATATATATATATATATATATATATATAGAGAGAGAGAGAGAGAGAGAGAGAGAGAGAGACATATGAAAAAATTATATTAGCAAAAATTAACTTGAAATATGAATTATTTATTTCATAATTGAAAATAGAATTTTTATTTAAAAATTATTTTTAACTATTTATAATCAAATTATTTATATTATCAAAAATACATACATACTTATATATATATATATATATATATATATATATAATATTAATCTATTCTTTAACAAAACAGGAAGCTCCATCTTTTACTTGCTTCACTCGTCGATATAAAAATTTGCTTCTATTTAACAATGTATTGTAAATAAATTATGAAAAATAAAACGTTTAGAAAGCTATAATTATGGTTTTGTATTAATTATGATAATTATAATATATAATAGCAGTAAAATTATAATTTATTTTGTCTGAAAATATGTTTGAAAAGATTTTAATTTTTTTATTAATTTTAAATTGTTATAATATTTGTATATTAGTAATTATTTGTGAAAAATTTTGTAAAAATTTGAAAATGAAATTTTTACATGAACTCATGGGAGGTAAAACACCATTCTTTTTTAAATGGAAAAAAACTAAGATTCATATTCGATAACAGATTTATAATCAAATAAAATAACATGGGATTTTGAATAAAACAAATCAATTTTAATTAAAATTTCTTTTTATAATAAAAAGTATATAAAATACATAAACTTGCTTCCAATACAAATAATACTAATTATTTTAAAAAATCAAATAAACTAGAATGTAGAATTGATATATATTTTGTTAGTGATATTTTATTATTAAAACAATTTCCTGTACTTTCTCGTTCAAACGTTGTGAAATGCAACAAATGACGAGACCGTAACAAATTCTAATACCGCGCACAGAAATATACACACAAACACGTAGTAAATCACACAGACACGGACACGAAACAATGGTGTATAACGATACACATCGCATATATTTCTCTATCTTCCCGTATTATACGGCGGCGGACAAAAGCAAACAGCGATATCATGTCGTGTGTTCCTTGTTTTTGTTATCGTGCACACGGATGCGACGCACGTCTCCAGCTCGGTGTCTGAACCCGCGACCTCCGCCGGCGGCGTCGACGTTCTCTCGTAAAAATAACACCCGCGTGCGGCCGGGACGTGCACGAGAATACAATTTTATTGGCGAAGATTATCCCGGTCCACATAATGCCATTGATTTCCTATAGAAATTCGTAAGGTTTCCGTCTATTCTTCAGCATCGGTTTCTTCTGGCCGATCCCTTATTTTTTTTTGTTTCGATGTTTGTCTCGCCGTATCGGGGGTTTTCATTCTATTATATTTAAGTATCGACATTTTACGTTTCATATCGATATTCTCATAATGGAACTAAATCAGAGTAAACTGTTATTTTCAGACCATTGAATCCTAAAGTTTAGGCGAAGCAACTTCTTCGATACGTTTGCTTTCTTTTCTTATACAGTACAGAAATTTTGTTGTCGAAGTTTTCATCGATACACCTACCTACACATATACTAGAAGAAATACACACATAATCGTTATATAATCATAAATTAAAGCGGAATTCTTCATTTAATCCAATACAATCTCTTTTTTATATTTTCAATTACAAGAATATTGCTTGAAATTAGTTCAGTACCATTTCAATAATTTATATAAAGAAATGTTAACAAATAAAATAGTGGGATAGTATTTATTACAAATGAAATAAGAAAAGAAATATTTATTAAAATTATAATAACTTTTATATTTAATGTTTTAGATAAGTTTAATTTATATTTTCGTAAATAAATTCGTTTTGTACTTGAAAATAATATTTTAGACATTATTGTATAATTGATCTTTGATTTTAATAAAAAGAGTTAATTTTTAAAATATTTTTTTATATGAAATTTTATTTATTATAGCTATCATTTTTTTGGATCAAAAATTAAAATTGTTAAAAACTATTTGTAATTAAATTTTTTTTATTATAAATTGTTAAAGTAAGAAAAATATTAATTGTTTTTCGAAATTATTATTTGAGATTTTAATTACCCATTTATTTTTTAGCTGATTATTTTTAAAAATATTTATTTTTCATGAAATTTTACATGCGATCTGTTTTTTTGGGTCAATGCTTGATAATTTCAAAAATCACTATAGTTAAATCTTTTTAGTATACAACTGTTTGAGTTAAAATAATCATTTTTTTATTAAAATTATCATTCAGTATTCAAAATAAAACTTTAGCGTTAGAAGGACAAATTTTGATTATTTTTCTTTTTTACATTCCAAAAAAAACAAAAAAATCCTATATTAGATTTTGAAATTTTTATTGAAATTTTGCTGTATTATTATAAATATGTTACTAAAAAAATAAATTTGCATTAATAGAAGCGTTTAAAAACTGAATTTTTGATTAATTTATACACTAAATAAATTAAAAATTAAGTTTTCTTAAAGCTACTATTGAAGCAAATTTAATTTTTCTTTAAATAAAATTATTTTTTTGCTTGAAAATGTAATTTTAGTCATTGATTATTCTATTTTATAATAGATTTATAAGTAAAAAATAAGGAAATTGATTTAGTAAAATCTTATTTAAAAATAAAAATTAGGATTTTTTTAAAAATAATCTTTACTTTATTATTAAAACTTGATTTAAACTCAAATTTACATTGATGTTAAAAATACAAAAATATAAGTATTTTAAATATATTAAGATCTGTAAATTTTTTCTCTAATTTTAAATAAATTGTGACAAGAAAGTTCACTAAAACAAACATGAACATAATTTTATCAAACTCTAGTATTTACACCATTACAGTTCTTAAACGGAAATGTTTGTATGCGCTATTGACGAAAGAAATTCGATAGTTGTGGAAAAATTATATTTATAATAGTTTCTACAATTCACAAATTGATAAAGTTTATTATAAGAATTGCTAAAGTTTTTACCATTAATGTAAAGAAAAGGATAAATAGGACGCATATGTAAGACTATTTTTATAACATTTTGTAAAAAAACTCCTACTATCAAAAAGATTTATGAAAACTGACACATATAAAAGTTAGAATTTTTTTGACTAAAAGTCGTTTTTTAAACAGCCTAGAAATACTTTTAAAGAGAATTGTATGTTCGAAAATATCTTATCAATATATTAAGTATAAAATTGATTACAAATGAGATTTTATTTTCAAATAAGTAAATTATTTGACTATAGATTAAAAAATCTGAATTTTAACATTCATATTCATGAATTTTGTAGCGAGTTATTTAATTATTTTATTTTAAGAAAAATGTTTAAATTCCTTATTAAAATTGAAAACATGTAATAAAAATGTACATAAAATAATATTCGTTTGATTTGTTATTCTTTCCGTTGTGACAGAATACGTAAATACTCTTCTGTCAAGATCAAAGATTACATCTTGTTTTTTACCGTTCCTTGATTGAATATTTCATATGCTAAATTTTATTGTATATTTTTTGTTTATGCGCTTTTGAGTATCTTTCCATTAGTATCATTTTTTTTTGATGTGTACTTTTTTAACAATAGCTTTTTCGATTCCCATAGCTGATTATACATACCTTTATATATTTCTTGTTTGATTTACTCAAGTGAATATTGAGGAAATATAAAATTTGAAATATTTTTTTAACAAATAACACTTTTACGTGTTATAAAGAGAGAATTTTTTAATAATCAGTTTAATTTTTCTATAAAAATTGCAGTTTATACAAATATTATATTAATAAAAAAATATATTAAACAAATTAGTTTAGTTTTACATATATGAATTATCTACTTCCACTACAAGATATTAAAAACGATTTAATAATTATTTATTGTCCATTAAGTTTGTTTACAACAAAAAGTTAATGCGTATTTCGATAACGATGTCATCATCATTAGAGAATTGTATTATAAAATCTATACTAATTCTATGAAGAAATCCTGAAATAATTATTTAATGCAAATCGAACAGCCTTTACTAGATTTTCTGTTACTGAACGTGGATTTCATACTCTCTCACAGTACTCATATATAAAAAAATCATCAAAGTCAAGAATGATTTTCCATTAACAATTATAATACTGTAATATACTAATTATTATAAGTATTTTTTTACAAGTTTAGATTTTTATGGGTATTATAAAGATGACTTTAATTTAATGTCGATATGTTTGTATGAATCAGATGTTAAAATTTCTACTTGGTTAATAGGGTAAGATAAATAGATAAAATATTTTCTATAAGTAAATGAAATGAATGTATTTTTAAGAGATTCAATTCTATACCGTTATATTTTACTAAATTAATCATTTTGTTTCTAAAAATATAAATGTCTAACATTGGATTCTAATTAATAGTATATTTATCAAAAATTAAGTACATTGACAAAAATTAAAATTTGTGAATTTGTAATTTTATCTGGAACATTATTTGTAAAAAATATAAACAGAAGAATAAAAAGGAGAAAAACAACAAATTTTCTGATTTTGTCGATTGATTAATGAAGTTTTTTAGGAAATAATTACTTATTTATTAAATTTATATTTAAATATGACTCCTTTTTTAAAATCGATTTAATAAATTGTTCCAAATTGTATGCATAATAATTTTTTTTTCAAAGTTCACATTTATAAAATATTCTGGAATAAATAACTTGTCAAAAAAATATACATAATTTAATTTCATTAAGAGTTATTTAAAAATATTATTATTTTATAAAACTTTAGAGCTGGGTATACAAGATTTAAAATATATTATATTTTACTATCTCGTTATTATTTTATTATCATTTATAAATAAAGTAGAACAAAATAAAAAAAATGTTCTCTATTGTTAATAAAAAATGCTAGCAACTGATTCCGTTTAGATTATAATGAAAATAAATAAATTAGTTTATACTAAATATTGTTTTTCTAATTTAAAAGATATAATTGATTTTTTATTAAAAAAAAATATAAATATTGTATATACATGTTTCAATTAAACAAACCGATCATTTATAAAAGATTTTACGCGAAAATTAATTTTTGTTAATATTTATTCAACAAATTGTTTCAATCCAATAAATTTTAATTCACTACAATTCAGTTTAGTTATTCAAATAAATTATAGATATGAATAAAATCGTCAGTAAATCATCAGTGTGAAAAACATACCAGATTACATAAATAAACGTTAATTTTTATTAGTTTTTAAAGCAGAATAATTTATAATTTTTGTTTTAAACTTAATACATTTCATATAAAAATATGTAGGAATTATATTTAATATTATTTTTATTTAAAAAATAATTTTTGAATTCATTTTAAATTTTTTTCATTAATAATGTTATTGATTCTAAATTTTATTTTATTAACTACAGGAGTCCCAAAAAATGAATACACATTTTAATATGTATATATTAGGTTGGCAAATATCTCCCTTCCGCCTTCTGGTCTTTTGAATTTCGCAGCTATGTACAAAAAAAAAAAAAAAAAAATATTTAGTTACTTGCCAACCTAATATTTTAGTGTGTATACATTTTATTGGGATAATCTGTATAACTTGTATTAAAGTTTTCTTTTACGTACTTTAAATATTTAGTTACTTTTTATTTTGTTACTATGCTATATACTTTTATATTAATTAGAGATTTCAAAAATTATTTCAATTATACATATGCTGATTTATATATATATATATATATATATATATATATATATATATATATATATATATATATATATATATAGGGTAGCCGAAATAAAATTAAGAATATAAAATTTAATATTGGTTTATGTTCTTCAGTTTTCGTTGGATCAGTTTGTATATATATATATATATATATATATAGAGAGAGAGAGAGAGAGAGAGAGAGAGAGAGAGAGAGAAAGATAAAATAATTAAAACAAATTGATAAAATAAAATGCCTGGAAAAAAAATTAAACGGTATGATGGTGATTTATGGCCAAAGATTAAATGGACAACTAAGGAAACATGGGCAGTATTTATAAGAAAAAAATAATATGAAGAGTAAAGTACCATTAAAACTAAAACGGAAAACATATAATCTATGTTTACTACTTGTTTGTACTTATGGATCTGAAACTTGGACAATAAATGCAATACTAAAGCAAAATTTTATTGAAAAAGTTTTTAATATGATTTTTATTAAGTATTGCGAGATTAAAAAATGATTTCTAAATACATTTTAAAATTGTTAAGTTAATAAATAATGTTACTGATTTTGAACTTTATTCCATCAACTATATCTATTTATACAAAGTGGATGAAAAAGGATTGAAGGATTACAAGGGATAGTAAATAATAATAAGCAAGTAAATATATCCCTAAGCCCTACAGTCTCATTGAAGTCACCTACATTAAAGTTTTCTTTTACTTACTTAAAAAAATTAAGATTTTTTTTATATTATACTGTATAACTTGTTTTAGGTGGCCCAGATGAGACTGAAGGGTATAAACATACATTTACTTGCTTACTATCATTTACTATCCTTTAGTTTCATTTGGACCACTCTATAAAGTGATTATAAGGACTTCAAAAATTATTAAAACTAACTCCTATATATCTGTGTTTTATTAAAAAGAAACATGTGTATAGGGTAATGTATAGGGAAACATGTGTATAGTTTATTTTCTTTCATTTTAATAAAACACAAATCTAGATTTACACAAATGAATTTTAAACCCAACACCACAATAATTTAAAGTGTTCAATAATCACATTTTGTTCATTTATTATTTATAATATCGGCTGATGCATTTCGATGGCGACGCCTCTGACGATGATGGCGTCGCCATCGAAATGCATCAGCCGATATAATTATAAATTATATAATTATAAATAATAAGTAAACAATAAGTGATTATTTAACACTTTAAATTATTGTGGTGTTGGGGTTAAAATTCATTTGTGTAAAGTGAATCAGCCACAGTTCCAAAACAATCAATCTAGGTATCATATTTGAATGATTATATATATATATATATATATATATATATAGAGAGAGAGAGAGAGAGAGAGAGTGGAGAAAAAAGAGAGAGAACTAATACTTGAAAAAGTGGATGAAATAAAATACCTGTAAAAAATTATATGATATGGTGGTGACCTAAGGTTAGAGATTAGATAGAAAATTTAGGTAACTTGGGTAGCATTTAGAAAAATGAATAATATAATGAAGAGTAATGTACCGTTTAAGATGAAACGAAAAGTATATATTAATGTATACTATCTGCTTGTACTTGCGTATCAGAAACTTAGACACTGAATGCAAAAATGAAAAATAACATTTGATAATCTAGTCAAGCAAGGGAAAAATAATGTTAGAAATTTCTGAACGTGATTGAAAAACTTTTATTTGGACATTGGAACAGATAATTGTAATTGATATAATAGAATAAATAAAATCGGAGAAATATGCATGAATAGGTTATATAGCAAGAAGAGAAGACAAAAATCCAGAAAAATTATTGTAGACTGGCGAATAAGCTTTAAAAAAGACCGTATTAAATGATACTGTAAATCCTGTAGATGATAACGTAAACCCTGTGGAGGTGAGAAGTGGATGAAATTAGTTGTTGACAGGAAATAATGGAAGGAACTTAGAAAATCATTTAAGAGGACCTCATAACATTTGACAAGATTTTCGTCCAACAGTAAGCTGATATAGGCTTTTTTGGTGATGATGATTATACATACATACATTTATATATATATATATATATATATATATATATATATATATATATATATAAAGTCATCTAAATGTGACGCCTAAATTTGTGTTTTATTGAAAAAAACAAGTGTGTAGGGTGGTGTATTGGGAAACATGTGTATAGTCCTTTTCTTTTATTTCTTTTTAATAAAACACAAATCTAGGCATCGCATTTGAATGATCCTATATATTTAAACATATATACGAGGTCAGATATATATATATAATGCGATATGATGTATTTATATATATATGTGGTAACACTGCGAACCTGTAACTCCGCCACCGTAATAGCAGATCCCTTCCGCTCTTTAGATTGAGACATAGCTGCGAAATTTGACCACCCTCGGAACGATCATTTCTTCGCCAGCTGTTTATATGTTTTGTAACAACGCGCGAATAGTGCATGTCACGAAAATGGAACAGAGAAATTACAGATTTTGTGCAAAACTCATTTGAAAGGCGAAACCCTGACAGAAACTTATGCATGAAAAGTGCTTGAAAAAGTGTATGGGAAAACAGTGATGCACTAACGCTGAGTCGTAGTCAGGTGCTTCGGTGGCATGCCGATTTTGAAAAAGGCCGTGAGAGCGTCAAAGACGAGGTCGCGGAGGGAAGGCGACAATTCAAGTGTGAACCGACGCGAATGCGCAGCAAGACCTGTGGGTCTCACAAAGAGTTCGTACCACCTGGACAAACCGTAAATCAAGATGGCAGTTATTCTACCGCAATGTGATTTCGAAAAATTGGACGAATCAAATGCTGCTGAAACGGAACGAATGCGTCCAGAGATCGGATGAAGACTGGCGACGTTTTGCATCACGACAATGCTCCCGGTCACAGTGAATTCAGTGAATCGTCTCAAAGTTTTTGGCGGTCAGGAAAGGCATCGCAACGTTACCACAACCGCCCTATTCACCGGAGCTGCTCCCACCCTGACGCTTAATTTACCATCTATGCGAACAACCCCATATGAAAAATTCGTCGACCAGAAGGTCAGAACATTTTGTGTAGTGTCCGTTGAAGACGCCAGGCCAAGAATCTGTGACGAGGGTACTCGGAGAGGTCCGGATGGGAAGTGTTCCATCCAATTATTACGAAAGTGCCTGGAAAACTCTGTCCTGGCGAATAAGTGTATAGATGCTTGGGTGGCTGGGACTACTTTGAAGGGGATCGCAGCGATGTACCTTAATTTTTAAATATACTCGATTTTTGAATTTTGTCCGATCATTAACTTAATTGTCTAATAAAGCATATGAATAAATATATATATATATATATATATATATATATATATATATATATATATATATATATATATATATATATATATATATATATATATATATATATATATATATATATATATATATATATATATATATATATATATATATTTATATATATATATATATATATATATATATATATATATATATATATATATATATATATAATTGTTTTTTTTCGTTCATAATAATATAATTTAAATCTAAAAATAGAATTCAATTTACAAATTCCGCAAATATTTGTAGAAATAAATAAGTTAAAGTTAATAATATAATTCAGTGTAATGCAATTAAATATTTGTAAATTTATTTCATCAAACTGAAATATTGTTATCATTTCTTTATATTATATATATTTAATATATATATATATATATATATATATATATATATATATATATATATATATATATATATATATATATATATATATATATATATATATATATATATATATATATATATATATATATATATATAATAAATTATTTAAAATCTATATAATTTTTTATTTACTCATTTTTTTCATTTTATATGTTAGCTGTATAATATTTCGGCAGTCTAAATAGAGAAAAGAAATTAAATTTTAGTATATTTACATGTTTATAATATAAATTAAGAGAATTATTTTAGTTTTTTGTTCGAAACAAACAAAAATATAATAAAATTTAAAATAATTGTTTTAATAATTATGAATAATATTTACTGTATTGGTAAATCTACATATTATATAGTTGAAATATTTAAAAATGACATAAAAATATGTTTGTTTTTATTAATATCAACCCTCCCAAATTTTTCACATTGTTATTTTATCAAAAATTACATTATTTTTAATTAATTGATTGATTATTTAATGTTTTAAAACACATTCGTAGTTGAATCTATTAACATAAATATGAAACTAATGCTAACACAACAAACATATATACACAATACTAATCTCATTTTGAATATAACTATGTAAATTATTATACACCACATTAAATCAAAATGTGTTTATGTTCAATTCATTAAACTAGAATAAAAAAATATGAATATTAATAAAACATCGGTTCAAATAGATAAAAGATAAAATAGATTGCAACAAATAAAAACTGTAAAACATGATCGGATATTTGATAAAAGAAGCGTAAATACGATTTTAACTTTATTGCAATAAATGGATATTTTAAAACGCTATGTACAGAAAATGATATCCTTTAGATTTTAATGTAAAATACTGTAAATAGAGTTGAAATGTTTTCTTGCACAACATTTAAAAATGTATTTTCAAATATATTACTTTGTTGTTTGGAATTTTTAATGTATGTTTCTATACAAAATGTAACAAAAATATTTACATGAGTTAGAAGAAGTATTTAAGAAACTAAACTAGAAATTTAAAACAATAAAAATAAATAGAGATATTTTCAGTTCTTTAGATTTGCTAATAAGATTATTATTTTCTCGATAAGCTCAAATCCATTAAAAAATGAATATAATAATTGGGTAAAGAAAGTCAAAAAATTGGTTTTATGATAAATTTCGGCAAGGCAAAAGTAATGTTTAATAAAATTTGAAATTAAAGAGAAATAGGACTAAAAGGAAGAGAAATTGAAATTGAAAAATATGTATATCCAGGAGAAATCTATTACCACTAGAGGAATATTTATAAATAAAGTAAATAAGAGAACAATAATGGGATGATATCACTTAGGAACCAATTCACATGTTATGAAGTCGGATATTCTTCTATATTTGAAAAGAAAAGTTTTTGAGAAATGCATCCTACCTGTTTTTTACCTATAGTAGTAAAACATGGGTCTTGAATGCTATTTTAGATAATTTATCAATTCTAGATAAAACAAAGAAACGAGGAAAAATATATGTTAGGAATAACACGAAAAGATAGAAAGAAAAATAAATGGATCAGAAAGAAAATCAAAGTTAATTATCTTATAGCAAAAGTCAAAAGTTTAAAATCGAAATGAGTCGGCCATATAGAAAGAACAGGGAATCATTGTTGGATAAGGGAAGTTAATGATTGGGAATGTAGGTATATAAGAAAGACCAGGAAAAGACCCATAGATAGATGGGACCGAAATATAAGGAATTTTGTCAAGGTGAACTAGAAAAAGGAGGTATTGGATTAATTGGAATGGAAAATTTTGGAAGAGTCCTTCATCCAGCAGTAGATAGAGAGAGTTGATGATATATATATATATATAGAGAGAGAGAGGGAGAGAGTTGATATATATATATATATATATAGAGAGAGAGAGAGAGAGAGAGAAAGAGAAAGAGGACATTGAGTAGAATAGTAGGTGTGAATATGGAAATTTTCAGTTTTTAAAATTACATTCATTATTTTTTTAAATATGTGTTTCTATTTTAAATATGTTTTTTGGATATCTTATAATTTTAAAAATGTTCGAACAAGTTTTTGCATTTTTTATTTAATTTTATGTCAATTTTTCTTCAACTTAAAATACCTGTATATCTTATCTTTTTCTCGAATCAAAAACTGTATATTTCATTACACTAGTTTTATATTATCTTAATAAAATTAAATACTCGTATATTAAGAAATGATTTTAAATTTATTTATTTTTTTAACAAAAAGGCTCTGACGATGATGGCATTGCTATTGAAATGCGTATCAGCCAACATAGTTACAAACAACAAGTGAATAATAAGTGATTATTGAACATCTTATAACCATTGTGGTGTGGGGATAAAATTTCGTTTGTGTTAAAGAATGATTTTGAGTTTCATATTTTTGAATAAAAAGGTAATTTCTAAAGTTAATAAAATAATGACAAAATCAATTAAATATCTCTATTTCACTTACATGTGCATACAATTCGTTTTTTCTAAATTTTGTACAGTATTATTTTATGTGAATAATTTAATTTCTAAGTTCCTACAAGTAAAAATAAAAATAACTAATGTATATGGAATTTGTTAATGCGTTTTAAACATTATCTTTTCTATTAATCAACTGAACTCTCGCTGTCCTGTAATGTTTTGAAACAAAGGCCTGAATCGATAGGATAGTAGGATGACCAAGAATCGGATCATCCATATCCTTTCTAATTTTATTCTAATTACTTTGTATATAAATCAGGTGGTCAAGAGATCGATGTACTAAACTCAATCATTTTGACCTAAGTCTATTTGTCTTATCCGCACGTTGTAAGCATACGATCAGTTGATGAACAACCCTTGCGACCTTTTTGATCTCATCCTACTTGTCTTGACCGTATATCGCATGAGCAAGTGACCAATACTTAACTCTTGTGACCCTTTGCGACATAAATCTATTTGCTTTGACTATAGATTACGCATGAAATCTTCGTCTACTTTCTTATCTACTTAATTTTGTGATTTCTGATGTTTTCATTTCATTTTTACGAGTATAATATGTTATCAACAAGATCCACCTACACACACATACATGTATATAATTTTATTATTTTTTTCCATACAAGTACTTTATTTTCTTATACGTTCTATGATTAATTTAGCTTTAGAGATCTTTAGATATTTTTTGCTTATATTTTATATAACATTAAATCTACGATTTTAATACAAACGTTTATTTAAAATGACAAATTTGTAACATTTTTACATCCTGTATTATATATATATATATATATATGTCAATAATATTTGTATAATATTTTTTACCTAATATATCAATTTATGGTTTCTATAAATACACTTTCTTTCATACAAATGAATGCCTTTCAATGACAATGTCTTTATTATAGCACTGTATTATTTTCATCAAAATGTGCATCAGATTATAAACAAAGAAAATGAACAATAAATAATTATTGAATTTTTTTTAATATCTTGTGATGTTGAGGGTGGTTCAATTGTATGAATGTGAATTCATCATATTTTCAAAACAAATATTATACTTCATTTATTGAAATATATTCAGTTTAATATTATTTGATTTTTTATTTATTTATAAGAAAAGATATCAATATTTTTATGACTAATATAACATTTAATTTTTCGTTATTTTATTTTTCATTGAAATTCAATTTAATTTAATAAAAACATTGATTCAAAAAAATGTACAAAGTCAATTTAATTAGTTGTTTAATTGACAGTAAATTTAATAAAAAAAATGAGAAAAAATTTCCTTGAACATTTTTTATATCATCCTTCTTTTACCATATTTTTACGTATTTTAATTTCTGTTGTATATATTTATATACATAATAAAAGTTTATTAAAAATGATAAGACTTGAAAGTTTTCAAAAATTATTTTCTTTTAACCTGTCATCAAAGAAAAGTTTAATATTTAAAATTCAAAACTGTTCTCGTGTCTACTTAAATTATATTTAATTTCCAAGTTACGGAAAAAACTTGTAAAATATTCGTATTTAATATATAAATCATATTTGACATGTTTCTCGAATGAAAAGCAGTACAAGTATTCCGCTATGTGTACGTTCTTTTAACTACACTGATATAATGTAAAAGATGGCTATAGTATGAAAATTAAAGACATATCATGTCACACGGTAACTTGTAAGTAGAACGGGGTGTCTGAAAGATGACGAAGTCCACGAGGGAGCTGTCGGCGGGTTGGATTTTTGCTCGCATTTCAGGCACGTAGAAATCGCACATGTTTCTTTCATATGTTCCAATTTGTATCATCTTGTATCTTGAACGCGACGTGCACTGTTTGAACGAACGACTCAACTCGGGTCGCTGGGGTGTTGCCGCCGCTCGTTCGGCCCCCAGACCGACGCTAGCTCTCTTTTCATATTTATTTTTTTCCGACTTATGCACTCAATGTAAAGAGTTGTTACATGCCACGTATATGAATTTTATCGTCATTATATACGACTCGTAACGTCTCGAGATACGCGAAAATGATGAAAATATTGATATGAGTCGACTTTTGTCAACTCTGAAATTTATTATTATTTATTTTATTTTTCGTTCTTCTAAACGGAAATACAATTTATGGAGAATCGTACTTCAACAGTGAATATTTTTATATAGGTATACTTAAATTATTTTGAATTCTATTCAAGGAGAAATGGAAACACATTACAAACATTTCCACACACACAAACAAGCATGTATATATATATATATATATATATATATATATATGTATATGTATATGTATATGTATATGTATATGTATATATGTGTAAGTATGTAAGAGGATTTTGTTCTTTAAATTTCAGATAAATAAATCTGATGAAATAAATTTCAACTCGAAACAAATTGTATTTTTGGTACAGTAAAAATAATTATTTACTCTTTCAAATCATCCAGTTCTTTTATGGTTGAGTTAAATTTTAATTTACATACTAGGGTTAAATAATTTCACCGCTATTACAATTTTTTGAGTTGGTGAATGTAATTTTATAACAATCTGTATTTTTCTAATAGTCTTTGATCTATATTAATATATTAAAAAAGATATATTGGGTGATTCAAATGTGACGCATAAACTTGTGTTTTATTAAAAAGAAATAAAAGAAATTATACACATATTTCCCTATACACCAACCTATATACATGTTTCTTTTTAATAAAACACAAATATAGGCGTCACATTTGAATGACCCTATATATACGTCGTTATTAAACACATTAAAAAAATGAATCGATTTTCTTTTAACTTATTGAAATAGAACTGGTAAATATTTGAAAATATATTTATTTACAAAATATAAAATCATATTTTTGAAAAACAAAATTGATAGTAATGAAAGTTGTATTTATGTCAAGGATAACAAAATAAAATTTCACCGATTTGCTAAAATGAGACAGTATTTTAATTTTTTTTGTTTCTTGATATTAATTTTATATATATATATACATATATATATATATATATATATATATATATATATACATAATATCAAAATTATTTTTGTTAAAAAAATTATCTTTAATATTTATTAGTTTTTTCATATCAGATTAGTATTTTTTGATTGTATGGTAATGTAAGTCACCAAAGATTTTTTTATTAATTCGTTTTTTTTGTACGTGTAAAAGAGATTTTGGCAAAATTATATAAAAGACATATTTGTTATTAATAAGATGACTATTTTTAACACTTATTATTGAATTAGATAAATTATTGTAACAGTTTTCATTTTTTATCGATTTTTTAATATTGAGTTTTCCATGTAAGCTAAAGTAGTATATTCGAATCTTTATGTATTAACAAGTTGTTTATTTTATTTATTTTGCGCCCTAAATTCATGAAAGAAATGTCGTCGAATAGAAGTGAGTTATTGGAGAAGCTATTGAAGAGTGCTCTGATATTAGATGCAACAAATTCTGAACTATTCGTGGAGCCTACGGGGCAAAAAATTTAAAACTATTATTTATGGTATATATTTTTAGAAAAACTATGGCCAGAGAAAATTTTTAATCGTTTTGACGCCTAGTTCATTGAAAATAGTCAAGTTTTTCATTGTATTTTAAAAAATGCATACAAATATTTCACTATATATATGAATGCTTTTCCTTATTTATAAACAACGACCATCGTATAGTGAACATGTTTTTTGAAACTTGTCAAGCCATATACAAGCTGTGGAAGAAATATCACGACCGAAAATTAGCATGTCACTCGCGACAAAATTATTGGCCAAAAAAACTACTTAGTTGAACTATATTTTTTTCCACTCTGCTATATAAATCATATATAAGCATAAATTTTTTAATAAAAGTAATAAAAAAAGATTGATTAGATTGTAGATCAATAATAATGCATAAATTATTTTTTTTTAAATATTATTTATAATTTATTATATAACAAATAATTTTAAACAAATTTCTTTACACTTTATTCATTTTGACTGCTTTTGGGCAATATAGGTATATACTAAGTTTCAGTCTTTCTAGTGTTAATATTGAGTTTTCCATGTAACATTCTCATTGTATTAAAAAAATCATCAAATTTTCAGTTCCTAAATATATATGATCATTTAAATGTGACGCCTAGATTTTTGTTTGTTAAAAAATAAACAAAAGAAACTATACACATGATTTTCTATAAACCACCTTATACACATGTTTCTTTTTGATAAAAGAAAATCTAGGCTTCACATTTGGATGACCCTATATTTTCATATATTTATATTTTTATTCAAAAAAGATTGATTAGATTGTAGATCAATAATCTGAGTTTTTAAATTTTCAAATTTCATTATACCAAATAATTTATTATTGTATAAAAAACCTACACATCGAACTAGTCTAGATAATTAAGAATTTTTGGTAGTTTTTAGATTCTCCTTAAATGTTTGAAATTTTGAGAAAACTATTATTTTTAGAAAAAATATTTTTCAAAATTTATTAAAACGTAATTTTTTGATAAAAAAATAAATTTATTAGGTCAAAAATTTTTTTTCATAATAAAAATTCACAGTTATATTTGATTTTCATTCAATCCTTTGGTTGTATCTCTGGAGATTTTTCTTTTGCTATCTATGTATATTACATATATGTTCATACATACACTCACACACACACACACACACACACACACACACACATATATATATATATATATTTATTTAAATTTATTTTGCTATTCAAATACACAATTTATTAAAGATTATATCTAAGTTTAAGTGTCAATAGAAAGTCATTTTACTATATCTCGAATTTAGTATTGTATATTTTTATAAGTGAAGTCATTACTTTTTGTAGTTGTTCGAGTAGTATTTTTTGTCATATGCGAGGAATTGAAAATAAAATAAATCTTTTTTCCTCTTATTATTGTTTGAATTTAATGATATCTGTATTATATATATATATATATATATATATATATATATATATATGTATATATGTATATTATAAAATCATTATGATTTTATTATTATTTTTTCTCGACTCGTATTGAATTCTTGATAACATAAGAAAATAAAATTTAATATTTTCAAATCAAAATTTACAATAGAAACCTAACTAAATAATAATAACGTGTATTGTAAAATTAAAATATTTATAATGTCATTTAGGTAATTGTTACAACATTCAATCAACATTTAAGTTAGAAGTAAAAAGAAAATACACGATATTGTATAAAGTGAGATTTCGATAAGGATGAGTCTGTAGAGTAGTACAGTTATATTATTCGATACTTGTGCTTCGAAGATGATCACATTGCATCTCAATGTATAAAAACGAATCATAAGATTTACCAAAACGTTGTCGTTTTATATACTTTATTAAAAGAGATTGTAGTACTATAAGTTTTATTATTTTTATAGATTTTTTTTGTGTAGTAAGATTTTTGTTTTAAAATTGTTTTTCTTTTAAATTACCAAAAATGTAAATTATAATAAATATACAAAAAAAGATATAAGGTGGCACAAATGAGACCAAAAAGCTAGACATATATTTACTTTCTTATTATCATTTATTATTCTTTACTAGCCTTTAATCTCATTTAAGCCTCTCTCTCTCTCTCTCTCTCTCTCTCTCTATATATATATATATATATATATATAAGTTATTAAAAAGATAAAACGTTTTTTCTACATGATATAGATGACCTAAATAAAATTAAAGGGTAATAAAAGTTAATAGGAAATTAAATATCTGTCCAAACACTTCAATTTCAATTAGGCCATCTTATATATATATATATTTCAAATAACACATTCTTATAAAAGTTATATTATTATTATAAACTTAATTTTTATAAAATAAATTTTAATTTACTATAACATTTAAAATACCAAATATATATCATGCTATTTTTTTCTATTTTTTGTTAGCACGAAAATTTAAGAAGACGATTATTAAATTTTCGAAAAAAACATCTAAATAGAGAGGTAGAAAAACTATATTTGAAGAAATTAAGTAACAAATTATTAATTTCCGAAAAAGAATAGTAATTAAAATAATTTGTTGAAATTATTGTTTTAGTCTTATATGATATTAAAAAAATACTGTTGAATTCAATAAAAAAAAGTTTATGATAAGAAAGAATATATAAAGTCATCCAAATATTACGCCTAGATTTGGGTTTTATTAAAAAGAAACATTTGTATAGTTTTTTTTGTTTCTTTTAAATAAAAACCAAATCTAGGCATCACATTTGGATGACCCTATATTTCTCAATATATATTTTTTTATTATTTTTAAAAATTAAAAATATGTTTTTTAATCAGATTAAAAAATATAGATATATATTTACATTCAAACTTATTTGGATCACTCTATAGTAAGTTTCAGTTATTGCACATTATATATGTAAATATATATATATATATATATATATATATATATATAAAGAAAATAACTTTGTTTATACTTAAAATTTATATTAACATCGGTAAAACAGTTCCATAAATTTCTTTTATTCTCTATAAGAATTTATATCAATTGTAACAGAAAAGAAATTAGCATTTTTATGTTCTATGAAAGAAAGGTATTATTATTAAACACTTTTGTAAAACATATATTGAACACGAATATTGAAAAGTTGATTTGTTTTGAAGACGTGTTACAAGAGAACATTTTACTTCCGAGTGATTGTAACAGTAGAGTCTGCTATTTCTAGACAAAGATTTGCTAAGAACGAACGTAGACAAAAATGTAGTGCAAAGAAATTTCCCTAGTGTCATGAAAAATGTGTGTAATTCAAGATGCCACTCAAATGCAGCATGTTATAGCAAATAAAGTGGAAATTTAAATGAAATTTTACAATTCAATTTTCTGTAACATATATATGTGTTTTTGTAAATGTTTGAATATCTTGTAATAAGTATTTTGAAAGACAGTTTGATATTTTCTTATGTTTTTCGATATAAAAATTGTAATAATGTTGTTTGGATATTTTCAAGATTTATTCAATTATAGCCATATTATTTTTGAATCAATGATAGATTTAGAAATGAAATTCAGTTATAGAATATATTTATAATAAAACAAATATAAATATTGTATATTCAACAAATTTAAATAATATTTTATTGTATTTATGTTTTAATTTTAAAATGATTTATGTAAGATGTTTTTATTAAGTAATTTAATGTTAAAATATAAATGTGTAATTAAATTGGGATTTAGTATTTTGTAAATGAAAATTATAGTATTTATTCGAAAAAAAAGTTTAATTGAAAAATCTGACAGGCCTGTGATTAAAACTCACTCTTGTATCATTGGGGAAAAAGGTTGTCGTCGAAACCGCCTGCGTCGTAAATCTCGGTTCAAAAATCAATTCATTATGCTTTGATTAAATAATTCGTATTCGCTTTGCACAAAAAAAAATATACACAAATAGTCGCACGTACGCACACAGCGAAACATGTACAATTTACTTTTAAGCGTATCGGCCGACAAAACAAGCCATGAAATTCAATGTGATCACATTATGTTCTTACAGTTAATCTCCATTAGCGGGAAATGCGCAAAACGAGCCTGTGCGGGTCACGTCGCGCCAATCCAGACGATTTCCCGCATCCCTAATTATCGCATTAAGAACATTATCGGGCATTCTATAAATAATGTTTAATTGGATTTTCCAGCAATGTGCAAACGGTCATAAATTCGCACACCTCGCGCGTCCTACATTACAATGAAAAGCGGTTGACCGAATTTAATTTATGAATTTATTGTCCGGAATGAAATAAACAAAACAGATGCTCGAAGATAATTCAGCGATGGGCACATTCGTACAAGGTTTATTATCCGTTCTGTCTCGACGTTGGCTCCAGGCAGTTGAGACAGCGTGGAAAAGGTCTCTGCCCAATGGACAATAAATCGTCGAGATATGAACTGAGCACAACAGCACAATGGCTGCACGTTTCGTATCGTATACAATGAAACTTGTTCTGGCGGCTTATGAAAATATCGTTTGATACATTTTACGGACAACGTTGGTGGAAGAAAACTGCACTTTACGACACGTGGCAAAGCAGTACGTAAAAACATCGCTCGTTTGCTTCTGCCATTTATCGCAGCGTGTACTCTCCTTAATGCGGCTTAGTACGTTCTGTAAATGATTTTTTTTCGTACATTTTCTTTTAGAATTTGTCTTTACATTAACCATTAAATAATTACAGGTACATATAAATTATCACATTTTTTCAGACAATACACTTCGTTATATTTTCTAATAAATTTTATTGTACAATTAAACATTAAATTAATATAATTTCTTCACAATTTCAGACAATGAATTATTTAATTAGCATTGATTTAATCAATAAATTTAAATAAATATTTGTATTTATTCAAGCATCACTCTTAAATTTACATATTACACTTACAATTGCCTAAATTAAATTATAATTTAAGTAAAAACACAAAGTTTTAATTTAGTATTTTTTAAAAAATTGAAAAGAGTGAAAAAATAAATTATTATTTTAGTTGTTTATTTTCAGTTTTATTCAACTATAATTGTAGTATTTTTCACATTTAAGGGTCTCTGTTTTTTGTCCACTTTGTTATTAGTAGATTATATATTTGTATTGTCTTCAATATCACCCTGTGATAAAAATCGAATTGATTTGTTGTATAAATATATAGTTATTATTTTATAAAGAAATAAAATTGAGTTATAAATATATTTAATAAAATAAATAGGTATTAATGAAATGTGAAAGAATAAATATATATTATGTTTCAAAATCTCCCTTCCGCTTTTTTTTTTTAAATGTACATAGGTATTAATGAAATGTGAAAATGATCAATATATATATTATTAAAAATTCAAAAGACGATATAAAAAAAACGTTAACCTGTTTAAAAAATATTAAATGATTTCATTTTTTTTCTTTCATAAAATATTGATGTAAGGAATTTATCTTAAATATACATTTTTAAAAAATTTAAATTGTCTAAATATTTTTCAATTAATTTAGGTTTAAATGTTTTTAATTATAGAATTATTTTAATGTGTTACAAGTTAGCTGAAACAATATTATTTTAAAGATAATGATCGACTGATTGTTTAATGGATAAAGTGTAGGGTTTTCCAATAAGCGCTTCAGAAGTTTAAATAGAAATAAAAAAAGAATTTAATTAATTAGTTATTTTTTTATTTTTAAGCATATTATATGGCAATAATGATGTAACACAATTTAGCTCATATGACCACCATGACTTCGTTTGACATAGTGTATTGGTTTAGTCTAATTTTTAGTCAATCTTTCACATAATAGTGGTCCAATTTCATGAATTATACGTTCAATGTTTATTTTTAATGCTTCTGTTGTTTATGGTTTATCAGTATAAACCAGTGATTTCACATAACTCCACAGAAAATAATACAATAGAGTTAGATCATATTATCTTAGTGGACAATTGGTAGGTCCATTTGGTAAAATAATCAATTGATTAAATTTTCGTTTCAATAAGTTTATTGAAGTTTTTACAATTTCTAAGCGTTGTTGAAGTGTTAAACGTTTCATGATAATTTGATAATCTATATTGAGTTGAAATGTCAAAATAAGCTTTAAAAAATCAAACATGGCTGCTATCAGTTATCAAAGTTTTGACATTCTTATTGGAAAAACTTATATGTGTTGCATTAAAAGAAAAATGGAAACATTGAATGTTATTTTTAATATAATAAAGTACTTAGTATGTACTTATGTAAAAATATGTGAAAATATTCTAAAAAAATATAAATATATTAAAAAATCGTCTCGCTACAATAGTACTTTCAAATAATTTTGTATGTATTTTTTTCATACTACACTTTTATATTTTAAAAATACTCAAAAGTTATTTACTTTTAGCATAAAATTATTTTAAACACGAAGAAAATTGTTCTAATTAAAGATATAAGTATGGGTCATTTTTTACAGTTATATATTATCATTGGTATTTTTCCATATATCCAGAAAAAAATTATCTTCACATTTAACAAAAAATAGTAAAAAAAGATGTCTGTCGATAAGATTGATTTTATGTATTGTATATTTTAGGATTGCATGCTGCAGAAGTATACAGAAATTTGTTAAAAGTTTTTAGAGTAAACGAAGTATCTGAAAGGATATCCAAAACATGGTTTGAGAAATTTAAGAGAAGAGATTTCACACTTAAAGATGAACCACAATCTGGAAAGTCTTTTGTGATTAGTGATTATATCCTTAGTAATATTTTTTAAAAATACCCATTTTTATTCATGTATAAGTTTGTAAGATGAATATCTAATGACCTTATTGCCATGAACAAGTAGGATCGTGTAACCGTTTATTCGTTTTTACTTTCATGCGATAAAAATGAATAATTTTTGAAACACTGTTATAAAAAGTGGATTATATTTAAAAATTTTACGAGAAAAAGAGCATACTGTAAAACTGAACAACCCGCTTTGTAAACATCTAAACTAAAAATGTTATCTGTATGGTGGAATATGAAAGGATAAACTTATTATGAACTTCTAAAGCAAAAAGGAACGATTCGTACTGAAAAATATTGTTAAAACATGAAAAATTTGAAAAATGGATTTAAAAAAAGCGTCCAGCTTTTTTTAACATAACTCAAGTTTTGTTATAGCTTGATAACACAGGGTTATATTTTTCTTAAGCAGTCTAAAAAAACGGACTGTTGGAAGTTATAACTAATCCAGAATATTATTCAGATGTGCATCTTTCAACTACCATTTATTTTTCGTTGTACAATTTTTTTTAAATAGAATAAAAATTAATTAAATGTGTATGTGAAAAGACATTGGATGAGTTTTGGTTTCAAAAACAAGTGATTTTACTAGAGATTGATTCAAAAGCTTCCAATAAAATGGAAAAGAAATTAATATTAATAGAAATTATATTGTTAATTAAATAGTATAAAAAAATATTGTTTCCTTTTTATTAAAAAACGGATATAATTTTTTGGTAAACGTAATATTGATATTTTTATTTCTAAATGTAAATTTTGATAAAATTAAAAATTAAATTATTTTCAAGAAAAATAAACGAAAAAATTATTAAAATTAACTATTGATTTAAAAAGAAAGAATTTAAATCTCTACAAAATTTATGTTGTAATATAAAAAAATAAAAATAATTATTTTTAGCAGTCAATTTATTTTTCTGTACGTTATTTAACTAAGAAATAAATATCATATAAACAAATTCTAGAAAGGCAATCAAGTATAAATTATAATAAACATTTTGAATTAAATTTCAAATATTAAACATTTTTCCATAGAATTTTAATTCCATTAAAGAATAATATTTTATATATAAAAAATTGCCTTAGTGACATTTGAAACAAATTTAAAATAAAGGTTATGGTTTAAATAAGAGAATTATAAAAAGATATAAACTATTTTTAAAACACTAGTACAATAGACTATTTAAATTTTCATTATGTCAACAGCGAATTCAAAACAAAGTTCGACTTTGACAAATCGAAGCGATTCCTTGTAACCAACAAGTACGAATTGACTGTCCTACATTTTACTTACTCGATTTTTCTCTATCGCGATTTTTATTCTTCATTGATCAGACCTGATCATATCCGTTCATATAACGATAAAAAATTCAACTTCACTTTTATAAATAATGATATCTGAACACTGAAACAAGTCACATTTTTTACGTCTACTAGAATCGATAACTTTGACAGTATAGTTTTTTTGTCATTAATAAATGATGATTTTATTGTCAATTCAGAAATATAACGGAAATTGTTATTGTATGACAAATATATTTGATCGATTTTTAGTACATGTAATGTGCTTGAATTTATTATAGAAATCCGAATAATTAATTATAGAATTTTCAATTGTAACTAATCAATAAATTGTAAATTATCACGCGAAACTTATCTGATCAGAAAGTATGTTTTATTTATTACATTGTGCAATGAAATTCATCTCGTGGAAGTGAATAATTAATATATTATTGTTTCAATACTTTGGTTTAATATTCAATGAGTGTTTCATCGATTTATAAATCATAGGAAAATTAGTTTATAATCCATCATATGATGAAATTATTTATATACATATGCTATTTGTTGACAAATAAAATTGAAATTATATATACGAGGGTCGTTTGATGAGTATAGTAAAAAAATAAGAAAAACTAAATTGAAAAATTTAATTAAATTAATTAATTAATTAAATTAAACAATAAATAAATTTACCATACTTATAAAATGACCTTTGTATACATATGTATATATATATATATATATATATATATATATATATATATATATAGAGAGAGAGAGAGAGAGAGAGAGAGAAAATTATTACGCTTAGTCTTTTTAGAGTATTTGAATCAATCGTTTTTATAAACATGATGTTTTTCCATTACTTGATTTTTTTGATATATTTGCTTACCTAATAATTTGTGTTTCTTAATGAATTATTTGAGCTCAATAAAATTTAAGTTTGATAACTGAATTAAAAACTACTGCATATTAATATCTTATTTTTTTGAGGATAATTCATCGATGACCGTATCATAACGAATGAAACATTTTCTTATGAGGGAGCATTATGTTCAATAGCTTAATATTAAGACCTAATTTGTTAATATCGAGTTCCAAAAGATTATTCAACATTGAAATTTAATATTGGTTCTACTTCCCTTAAATTTTACAGAAGTGACGAATTATTTTCAGTTATAAATATTAATAATTGCATGTATTGGGTTGACTAATAAATAATTTCCGTTTTTGTATGTCAAATTTAATTTTTAATAAATAAAAACAATGATTGTACTTTATTAAATTTTATATTCACCATTATTTGTAATGATTTGCTATTTGTTAGGTAGCTCATTTATGCCTTTTATATAAAATTTCGATGCTTATAAGTTAAAAAAGTTTTGGCTCTTGTTAATAGAAAGTAAATTATCTTACAGGATGACAACGAAATGTCACATGTTTTTTAACAATTTAGAAAAAATAACCGAATTTGGTTTAAAGGTTCTAAGTCACTCATCATATTCTTCAAATATAGTACTTTTGACTGATACTTATTTTTGGCTTCACAAAATTTTTAAATAGAAAAAAATGAAGATGTGAAAAAGATACTGGATAAGTTTTTAGCTTCCAAAGACGAGTCATTTTATCGGAGAGGAATTTAAAATTTTCATCAAAATAAGAAGAAATTACTGATATTAATAGAAATTACATTATTAATGAAATATATATGAACATTTAAAAAAATATTATTTTCTTTTACTTACAAACGGATAGAACTTTTCACTAGATCTAATAAATTGATCATTCATTCCACCAATACAAGATATCAAGTGTTCAGTAATAACTCATCGTGCAATTCATTTGCTGATGCACAATTCAATCATTAGAAAAATGCATAATCGTTAAAAAACTGCATTCTATAATCTGATGTTATCTGATCTGAAGATAATATGAAATAAATTATATGTGATTATTGAAATCTTTTATACAATCTTGATATTATTGTAAAAGATATATTTGAATTAGAGATAATTTGAATTTTCAATAAGAATAAGGAACTTAAACTTATTTTATATATAGAATAGAAAACATATTCTTTTTATTTTATTCACAACTTTAAATTGTGCATTTTATTTAGTAAGTATATCTAAATATATATTTATTTCTTTATATATCACAAATATCAATTTTTAATACGCCTGATAAACAAAGTACAATTTTAATTATAAGAGAGGGATTTGTTTTCCCTATGATGGCTCACACACAAACCGGTGAATGAAATTAAAATCTTTTAAGAAAAAGTTTATTAAGTAAACAAGTTACAAAAACATAAGCGAAAAAGATGAAGAAGATATAATGAAGTAAAATTGTTTCCGCGTATAGAAAATATGTTTACAGAACGCTAATCTTGTTTCGTAGCCTAAAGCAACAGGGAACAAATGTCGACCATAATTGAATGTATTCGAATTTAAAATCATAATGAATAAAGTGTATGTTAAAAAAAACTTGTATCGAGTACAAGAAAAGAAATCGGTTCTGTTTTTTTTTAAGTATACGATTTGTTTATTGTATATACATAAATGTTTGGGTTCGTTGTTGTGATTATAAAATATATATTTTTAAGTAATATAAAAATATTTTTCTTTATTTTTTTTATATAAGAACTGTACTTGATAGATTGGTTTTTAATGAAAATATTTTAATTACTGTTTAACAAAGTAAACTAAATAGATATTTTCAAACGTTAATATACTTTGTGAAGTTTTGTGTAATTAAAATTTTCAATAAACTCAAAACTTGTTATCTAAAATTAACAATAGACAAGTTATTGAAATTATAGACAGGTAATAAATAGAAAAAGACTATCGAAATTGTATTTATATTTAAATATTATTAAAATACGGAGACGTTTATCAATAAATACGTTTGTACAGTCAAGAATATGAATAAATTTGTCAGATAGATTTTTGTAACGATGGAATTTTTAATGTGAATAATTTTTGATTGGCTATATGTATATATTATATTTTAAAGAATTTTTTTTATAGTGAGTAATGAATATTGTTTCAATTTTTTACTTTATTCCTTTTATTTATAAAATATAATATCTATATGTATTATATTTAAATTTAAAATATGATTTTTAATGAAAATATCATGTTTTCTTCTGTTGTTGGAAATTTTAATGAAATATTTTGTTCGAGGATTTCAATTTGTTCATTGTTCTTTCTGTATCAATATCATGTTTATAAATAAATATGTAAAACAAATATATAAAAAAATATTAACAATATTTTAAATTTATAAGAATTTTAATACTCGTATATACATACGTGTATTTTATGTATTGTACCTTTATTACAATTTAAAATTATTTCTAATATTAAAGTATTATATATATATATATATATATATATATATATATATATATATATATATATATATATATATATATATATATATATATATATATATATATATATATATTAGGTATACAGAAAAATCTGTTCGTGTTTGAAGTTGAAAAAACAAATATTTATACTTTTTATTATTATTTAATTAGTAATACATTTTCCATTAATATAAATAACTTCTTTCCATCTTGATAATTGTTGTGGAATTCTTCTTCTATAAAATGGCAAGGCTTGGAAGTTAAAAACTCATTAAATACTAATTTTCACATCCTTATCTTCATTAAAAAAAAATTCATGAAAAAAATGTTGTAGGACAAAATTCGTAACTTTTTTCTAGATTTCTAAAAAAATTGTGGTCTTCTCTTGTTACATTGTAGGATATTTGTCTTCTTATTAACGAGTTAAGAGATTTTATTGTTGAATTCATTGTTTTTAGTTGTCTAATTGTTGAGAATTTTTTCCAGAATTAATTTTTTTTTGGCTTCAGAAGTTCATAATAAATTGGTTTTCTCGTATCTCACCATATAGACAACATTTTTTTTTCACACTTAAACTCGGTTTAGATGTTGATAGGCGGGGTTTTCAGCTTTAGAGTATGCTCTTTTTCACATTGAATTTTCATTTATAATCCAGTCTTCATTTTCACTTACGAGGTGTTTTAAAAATGAATTATTTTTATTGTGTGAAAGTAGAGACGACTAAACGGTTACACAATTATGCTTGTTTCCAGCAGCCAATCCATTAGGTACCCATTTTAAATATTTATGTGGGTCTCTGATATGGATAAAAATGGGTATATTTCCAAATGTTCCGAAGAATCATAATCTATTACAAAAGGTCATTCAAAACTTTGTTCTGTTTTTCAGGTTAATGTCTCCATTGTTAAATAGTTCAAACCATCTTCTGCATATTATTTTAGATACTGCGATTACTTTAAAAACTTTTAACAAATTTCTATACACTTTTGCAACATTAATTTTTTATTGATAATCGTAAAGTATACATTGTTGTAAATGAATCTTCTAGATAGATATTTTTCCTTTACTATTTCTTAATAAATATTGATGATAAAAAGTTAATTTAAAAATATGTTGAAGCGGATCAATGATAAAATGTAGTAGTAAACAGAATGAGCCATATAACTTTCATTTAAATATTTTTCTACTTGCTTAAGTAAATAGAAATTTTTGGTAGACCAAATAAATATATATATATATATATATAAACAGAAATAATTTCTTCGATGTATATGCGTTATTATAAAAAATATTAAATTCATCTAATGTTCTTTAAAATATATTATAAAATATTATTCAATTTTATAAGGATTATGATAGTTTTTAGTAATTTTTTATAAACAAAATATATTGTATTCTTTTAATCTCTACCATTGGATCAAAATTTTTTATAATACAATAGGTTCTAAATCTAGAAAAAATTATAAAATTGGTTATATAATGGAATATTCTAAAGTTAAAATGAGCATTAGCAAGTAATAGGAACTATAATTTATTATTAAACACTTATAAAATTTTATGTAGCAGTGACGAGTGATTTATATGCGTGAAAATAAAAAAAATATTAATTTAATAATAATATATTACATATTTAATATATCATACATACGTACAAAACCAAACATGAATAAGATGATTATTTTCATTTTTATTATATTTTAAACTAGTTCTTATATTTACTTTAATGTTTATAAAATAAAACACAAATACTAATATGCATCTGTCTTATTTATAAGTCTCCCGTAATCAAATATAAAATAATTACTGTTAATTATATTTTTTATAATACATATGGTAAGATATGTTCAAAAAATTAATTATAGCACAGGTGAAAACAATGGTAATAATAGCTATAATTAATTATATATTATTAATTTATAATTTTTTATTAATTATTAATTATAGCTATAGATAAATATAGTAAATATAGCTATAGTTCAATATAGCTATAATTATACAACACACTTTTTATACAATTATTATTTTATAAGGATTATGTAATCTAAATAATATTAATTTAAATTTTAGCTAATAGAAAAACTTAATGATAATTTTCAGAATAAAAGACGATATAAATTAAAATTTTAGCATGTTTTTCAAAAAATAAATTTTACTACACTTTGTATAAAATCTAATAAAAAAAATATAGAAATGTTTTTTAATTATTATAAATTGATTTTGTTTAGTAATAACTGTATAAATAAAATTCAATTAGCTATTCCAAAAAAAATATGTTAAATGTGCATTTTAAGTAGATTTGTGATTTAAAAAAAATAAATATAAAGATGAATAAATATTATATAGCTTTTTTGTTTATATTTAGGTTATAATTAGAATATATATATATATATATATATATACCGCTGGCTAAAATAATAGGTACATCATCAACTTATTGCATTCGCTATTTTCTAATAGAAGTAATGTAATATTAAAATTCTATTTATTGCAATTTGTTATTATTACTCAATATTTCATTTTGATATTATTAAATGTGATATTAAAATGATACTTTTAGTGGATTTTCCGTATAAGTTACAAATAATTCAATGTAGAATAGGCACAAAAACATGTACAGTGCAAACAATTTTTTATTTTTTCTGAATAAGTAATAATTCATCTTACATTTTTTTAAAAAAGGTTATGTAAGTGTTTTAATTAAAAAAAAAACAAGCGAGTTAGTGATTATTGTGGTGAAATTTTAGATTATTATTAGTCGAGCTAGCTATTGTTCTGTTGAGAAAAGAAAAATTATACTAAACTTGAAAAAACAGGAAAAGAATTATAGGAATATTTCTAAAATTGTAAATCGATCAGTAAACTTGGTTTAAAATGTCTTTAAATCTAGAAAAATTACTAAATTTAAGGGCAGAGAAATAAAAAGAACTGTTCAGGTTAACAAAAAAATCATTTTAATGAGTAAAAAACATCCTTTTAAAACATCAACAGACATTTTACAAGAAAATGAACTCATTGTTAATGCTAGAATTATACGTAGATGATTAAGCAAAAAAAATATGTTAACAAAAAAATATAGAAAATAGTATGAAATTTTCTAAAGAACGCGCAAATGAGAGGAGATTCGGAGAGAAGAAAAAATTGCAAAATATTCTATTTTCCGATGAAACAAAAATTAATTGATTTGGAGTTGATAATCAAATATTCGTAAGGCGAGCTTCAAAAACCAAATTAAAATTATATCTCATTAAAAAAAATAATAAAATATGGTGGTGGCAATATATTAATTTGGAATTGTTTCTCGTGACCTATTGTTGGGCTTGTATATTGGGTTCCAGAAAAAATGATCCAATATAATTACATGAATTTATTAGAGTATCATGCTACTTTATGCCAATGAAAATATGCCACTAATTTTGAAGTCTCAACAGAAAAATAACCTAAAACATAATTTGAAAAATGTGAATAAGTAGTTTAGAGATTATATTGTTTAAATTATGGGTTGGCCTGCTCATTTGCCAGGCTCAAACCCGATTGAGAATTTGTAAAGCGATATCAAAAAAGTAATTACAGCAAAAAATATGAAAAATAAAAACCACCTGTAGGAAGAAGTGTAAGCTATATGGTATGTGATTCCTATAGAGAAATGTATAAATCTTATTGATTCAATAACAAAAATATGCAATGCAGTAATAAAAAATAAAATTTACCCAAGTTATTAATTCGGAATGGCAACAAATTCTGTAACGTTTTGTTTTTTTAAGTCTCCTTTTTTAAGTTTTTGTAAGTTTATACTACTCTGTACCTATTATTTTGTCCAAGGACATATTATTTTTTTCTCTCTATTTTATATTCGGTCGAATTTCCAATTTTTATACTATGTGGAAAAAATTGTTTTTGTCGGTGTGATTTAAAATAAAAATAAGTTAATCTTGTATTATTATTTTCTATGTGTTAATTTATATTAACAAAAAACTTAGTGTATTTATTATTTTTATATATATTAGGTAAAGCGAAAAGAAATGTCTTTTTTGACAGTGCGAAAAAAATTATTTACAAAAAAAATACATAATATTTTATTCCAATAGATAATGTCCATGGTTACTTTTAATATCTTGCCACAATTTAGACAAATTTTCGATGCCTCTTTTATAAAATTCTGGCTGTTTTGACTTGAAAAGGGCATCCAAGTGTTTTCGGACATCATTTTCCAAATTAAATATTTTATCTCGAAGCGAATGCTCCATATTTTGGAATAAATGATAATCAGACGGCGCAATATCGGGAGAGTAAGGTGAATAAGGCAGCAGCTCTAAATCCAGTTTCTTAATTTTTTCCTGGATAATTCTCGCTGCATGCGGCCTCGTATTGTCATGCTGCAAGATTATTCACCAGAACAGATCGTTTTGGTGAATATTATGGTGAAATATCATAATGAATTTGGAACAACCGATGTCCTGCGACAATTCCTTAATGGTTTTGCGCGAATCTGATTCCACCAATGATTTTTTGTCGTCTTCCCGATTTCAGCTAATTCTTAAGATTTCTGTCGCCGTTTTTAAATTGTTTGAACCAGTGTTGGTATTTACGGATATTCAAGATTTCGCCGTAAGTTTCATTAATATTTTCTGTAGCTTCTTTGGGCTTTAATTCTTTATCAAACAAAAATAACAAAATACATCATAACTGCATCTCTACGATCTCTGGCCTTGACATTTTTACTATTAGTATATTAGTAAAAATTAAAAAAATAAATGAAAACAGTAATAGTATGAACAGAGCTTTAAAATAATACCAATATTGACGTATTTACCCGACAGCATCCGCACGAAAACTGGTTTCAAAATGACACAAAAAAACGACATTTCTTTTCGCTTTACTTTTTTAGTAAATTTAGTGATTTATAGCTGATTTTCCTTTTAAATTCATTTCCTGTTTTCCTGTCCTTCAACTGATTTTTTATTCTATTGTTTCTCTTTCTTTCATCTTCTCTTCTTTCGCCAAGTATTGATGCTTACAGGAAAAATGGTGATTACAGAAAATTGGTGATTGCGGCGCATTAATCGAATTATTAGAGTGACATATTTTCCAATATCATTCACATAGTCCCAACTATTTTTTTAGTAATTATTATTTGTTTCTTCATCTCGAGAGATTTTTGGGTGGTTCGAGTCTGGGAAGTGATAAGTAGATAAAGACATTGTGCAAGACTGATAGAAAGGCTTATCCATGGTCTTCGACGAAGAAATACAAAAGCTAGTTTTACGTGAGGATAAATTGTTGAATTTATATGAAAATGTAGTATAAGAATTGCAGAACATTCTGCAATAAAATATTTTAAAATTTTCTTTACGCTTTTTTTAACCAACCCAGTCTTTTTAGATTTACTTCATATTATATATATATATATATATATATATATATATATATATATATATATATATAATGTATTTAAAATAGTTGTCTAATTCCAGTAGATTAATATAAAATACGATAGGAAATAGTAAAAAAGCACGCTGACACCAGAACATAAATATGTTTTGTGTGCTCCGTACGACCGGAGGCGAGCGAGCGTGTGAGTTTATTTGTATGTAAGTATATGAACACGTGGATGTGCACCCATACCGCACAATATATCTCGAACGCGATTGCACGCGAACGCAAGTGCTCGAATTCACAAATGACTTCCCTAAAGCGGTAATGGAAATGGGCGATGGTAATCAGCAAATGAGCCTGTAATGGTCCCGCGCCTCACGTCCGTTCGCCACGCTTTAATTAAACTCCCACCCGGTGTGCACGGCGCTCACACCGTCTCACCGTCGAACCACCGTCATGCATTTAACTTACTACTTGTTAGTTGGAAACTTTTTTCCGGAGCATAAGACGAAACACAGTACGTAGATCTGAAATTTATATATCTATATGTATATAAATCTCGAGGATTTAAGTATTAGCCCGAGGTAACGAGTACGGAGAAAACTCTCGGATAGAACCGAAACTTGTTAATGGCTGCTCAGACTTATATTTAACTGAAATTTTCAAACTGATTTTTGCGAAACAACATGTTTCTTCTCGTAACGAGTTATTTCGAAAATGTTGAATTAGTTTCGTCAAATTGTATATCGTTCTATATAATTACCAAAAAAGACATATACAAAATTTACATTGTGTTTTAGTACGTACGTGAGAAATTTCATTTTAACTGATTTACTACAATTATGCTCGAAACTATTAAACACACACACATATTCACATACACACACACACACACACACACACACACACACACACATATATATATATATATATATATGGTGGCCTAAATTAAATTGAAAAGTTTAAACATACATTTACTTTTTTATTATCATTTACTAACCGTCAACCTATTTTGAGCTGCCCTATATATTCCTAAATTTATATTAAATAGTACGTTTAGTAATTATATAAATGTTTTAATTACAAATAAAGTACTAGTTGTACAGTCGTGGCCATTTAAATCCGGACACGCAACTGAAACGATTTTTTCGGTATTTTTCTTCGTGTAAATAGATAGGTGAAATGTGCCTTCTAGAAGTTTTTTTGTATTTCTTTGCTGTTTTTAAAATGGATAGAAGTATCCATTTTATTGGACGAGTTTTGTTCAAAATGAGCGAGAGTATGAATTCTATTTTATTGAGACCTTTATTCAATAATCAAAGCTCTAACAAATCTTGTAATGGGAATATGAAACTGATACAAATTAAATTGTTTTTAACTGTAGATTCATTAACATGAAAAAAGACTTATTACTAATATTTTGTTAGACCTTTTTTTGAATAACGCATTTAATGTTGTTTGGCATAGAATCGACTAATTTTTTAAAGTTTCCTGCATGATTTTTTTCTACCACACTTTGGATAAAACAATCCAACTATTTTAATGTTTTTGGTCTTTTTTAAGAAACTTAATCTTAGAAAGTCTCCAAAAGTTTTTTATGAAATTCAAATAGAGGCTTTTTCCGGGCCATGATAGCTTTGAAATTCGGAGTTCGTCAAGATATTTTTCCATCTTAAAATAAAAGAGACATTGAATTAAAAAATGAGTGTTCTGTCCAGTTTTTCAAATAAACAGGAAAAATTAAACATCAATACCTAACAGATAAGCATGATGGAATAGCGCAGAGTCGTGTTAGTCTCCTACCAGTAAAAGGTGCTTTACTATCGATTGCACAAAACTTTCTTCCAAATTGTTTTTATATTGATTCCCATTTACAGTATCATCCATTAGAGTCTGTTGACCAATCCCGTGAAAAGAAAAGCATCCCCAGACCATCCGATTGATCTCATGCTTAACAATTTTTATAATGTAGTGATTGCTAAAACGTTCATTCTTTATTTTTCGGACATACAGCCTTTCGTCGGATCCGTATATGTTCAATTTGAACTCGTCTGAAAAGATTACATTTCTCTGGTCCATTTTAGTCCAATTTTTATGATCTTTGGTCAATTGGAATCGTTTTTAAAGCATTTTTTCGAGTAGTGGCTTTTTGGCGGGTTTTCTAGCGCACAGTTGAGCTTCCTGAAGCCTTATTCTAATAGTTTACATACTTATTTTTAATCTACTTTCATCCACAAACTCTGTTCTTATGTTAGCCGCAGTTTTGAAACAATTTCTCAAAGACAGCTTAATTAGGGTGCTATCTTGACGGGCCATTGTTTTCTTCTTGGCTTCAGATCTCTTTTTTTTACTTAATAGCGCATGTTTTGGGATTTTTTTTAAATTTCAGCTACGGACGATTTGCTGAATCCGACTTTATTAGCTGCTTTACAAACACTTAAATTCTTTCTCAACAAAGCTAAAATATTAAATTTATCTTTTTCAGTCAGTTTTTTCATATTTGCCATTTTTACACTTTTCACTCTCTTTAACTTCATTTAAAATGCTATTTACTTAACATTTGTTACAGAATGAAAAGAAAAGTGTCATTTATGTATGCTTACATAAAAACAACAGGGTCTTCTTCATTTTATTGGATGAAAATGGTTGAAAAAACAGTGTTGCTAAAGTTCCGGACTTCAATAAAAAAGGTAGGAATTACTTACATTTACTTTTTTTTAAAAAAAATATGAATATATTTTAATTATAATTTTTATATAACGAATGATAATTTTTAAAAGAATATTAAAAATAGTCTTCAAATGATAAATTTAATTCATATGAAATTTACGATTTATTTTTCAAATATAATCTTAAATAATGGCTGAATTTTATTTTATTATATGCAAGTTCTTAAATTTGTTAAATATTTAAACAACTACAAATTGAATTTTTGAGAATCAAAAACCACCATTTTAAATTGATTTTCATATCCTAGAAATCATTTTAATATAAGTTGATTTTTTAAGAAATTTTCCGTGGAAAAAAATAATCATATCGGAACTCATGACAGTGAAACCACTTTTATATCCAGCCGATATTTTATGTGTAATATATATTAGATTTGTCATCTCTTCTGAGTATCCCATTTTACGAGCTATTGAAGTTTATATATAAATCGTATTTTTATGATACTATAAAAGCAGAAATAGTACGTTTGATATTGTGAGAGGCTTAGGTTTCAAAATAACACTTTTTCATAAAAAAAACTAGATATTCACATTTATGAAATGCAGAAACTAATTTCACAACCGAACAAAGTATTGTATGATATTTCGGACGACGATTCTTATATTGATAATATTAAGAATCGGAAATGGTTTCGTATAAGGGTAGAAGTTTCATGAAAAATAGATTTAATAAATCTGTTTCAATATTATTTTGTATATATATATATATATATATATATATATATCTGTGTGTGTGTGTGTATCTTATTAAATCGTTTTTTACTTAAATTTATATGAAGTAGAAAAATATTGTACTTCAAATTTTTTATTAAAATTATTGAAAATTGATTTAGAAAAAATATCGTCAAAAAAATTAACTGGAAATGATGTCAATACTTCATTAGTTACTTACATATCAAATTATGGATAATTTATTATATAAGATGTTGATGAATAAAAAAAGTTTTTAAACAACGTTGAAAAAGTATTGTCATTTATGTACAAAACGATAATGGATGATGCAGCCATATGCGGTATGTCTTTATCATCCATTTTACGAGTTAACGTAAATTTACATTCTGTGCTAGTGTGAATTGTATTGCGCATAGTTAGCGCAGATTCTCGAAAAAAGTAGGTCATAGGTTCGATTATTATTAAAGTAGTAAATTAAATAAATAGTTTTTTAAAATTAACTGTCGGTACTTTGAAAGAAATATTCTTTTATATCAAAATTTAATATAGTGTGATGTTTAATTATATGTGTCGGTGATTATAAAAATGATCCAATTCAAAAATCTAAAAAAAAGAATTTATGGATGACAATCAAGTAGTAAAAGAATTTATTTATCGATGTAACGAGTATTAAATACCACTTTGCATTATATTTATGGATTAAAAAAAAACTTTTGATTCAGTTAATACGTGAGCGATATTAAATAAATGTATGGAAGAATCAAGGAATTTAAGATATGTATAATGAGATTTTATGGAAAATACACGAAAAAAAGTACACAAAAAATAGACAATTTTATGATAATGAAAAGGGTGAAATAGGGCGATATGTTATCACCAAATCTATTTACATTTGCGTTAGAAGAAGTATTTAAGATAATAAATTGGGGATTTGAAAGAATAAACATAAATAGAGAGATATTTAGTCACTTAACCCGTTCGCTACCAGCGTCACATATTTGTGACGAACCGGTTTTTTTACCTGAGCCCGGCATCACAAATATAAGACGAGTGTTCATTATTAGTTTATGATAACTGTTTTTATCAAATCGTGCCGCAAACAGATGGGTTATGTTAAAAAGCAATAAAATAGATACAGGATGTTATTGCTCTGCTGATAATTACATTTTTAATCATTTAAAACGTTATAAATACATCGCAAAAAATTAATGAAAATTTGATATCATATTTAAATAATAAAACGTCTGGACTGTGGTGGCGGATTTTCTTCTGAGGTTCTGATAGCGAACGGGTTAAGATTTGCTGATGATATTATTTTTTCGACAAGTTCAGATAAATTTGAAAAAATATTGAAGATATGTGATAAGGAAAGTAAAAAAAATGGTCTTTTGATAAATTTCAACAAGGAAAAGTAATGTTCAACGAACTTTCAGATTAAAAAAGAATCAAACTAAAAGGAAGAAAAATAAAAGAAGTTAAAAACTATGTATATCTGGGGCGCTGAAGATTGACTCTAAAGAAATATTTATAGATAAAGTGAATAGGAGAGTAAAAAGATAAATTCACATATTATGAAATTAGATTTCCTCTATATCTAAAAAAAGTTTTCGATCAATGAATCCTACCTGTCCTTACCTGTGGCATTGAAACATGGGTCTTAAGTACCAAAACAATTCAATGGTTTCAGATAACACAAAAAAAGTTAAAAAATATATGTTAATAATGAAAAAAAATATAGAAAAAGAATTAAGTGGGTCGAAAAGAAAACAAAAATTAAAAAAGGTATAGCAAAGGTAAAGATTTTTAAGTGAAAATAACAAGAAGAAGAGATAAGGGTGAAGAAATGGATAAGAGAAGTTACTGATTAAAGACGCCAGTTTATAAGCAGAGTTAGGATAAGATCCTTGACTAGATGTAACAAAAATATAAGAAAAAGTATTAATAGGATTAGAAGAGAAAGGCATTAGATCGGTTGAATTAGAAAAAACTAAGAGAGGCCTTCACTTAGCAATGGAGTGAGAAGATTTGATTACATATATTTATATATATATATTATATATTTATAAATATATATATATATATATATATATATATATATTATATTTAATATATATATATATATATATATATATATATATTATATATTATATATATATATATATATATATATATATATATATATATATATATATATATATATATATATATATATATATATATATATATATATATATAGGCCCAAATGATACTGAAGAATTTAGATATATGAGGGTGGTCCCAGAAGTACCCGACTCAACAAAGAAAACACAAAAATTTTGGAAAAAAAATATATTTATTTTTCAACATAATCAACTCCTTTCAGCTCTATACACTTTTCCCAGCGATGTTCAATAAGTTCGATACCCTTTTTATAATAAGAACTGTCTTGCTCCTCAAAATACCCATTAACTGCCGATATCACTTCTTCATCGTTAGGAAATCTTTGACTACTGAGCCATTTTTTCAAGTTTGGGAACAGAAAATAATCCAAGGAGGCTAAATCTGGCGAATAGGGTGCATGAGGTAACAATTCAAACTTTAATTCATTAATTTTGGCCATTGCAATAACTGATTTGTGAGCTGGTGCATTGTCTTGATGAAACAACACTTTCTTCTTAGCCAAATACGGCCGTTTTTGCTTGATTTCTTCGCTCAAACGTTGCAATAAGTTCGCATAATACTCGCCATTGATAGTTTTTCCTTTTTCAAGATAGTCAATGAAAATTATCCCACGCGCATCACAAAAAACCGACGCCATGACCTTGCCCGCAGATGAAACGGTCTTCGCCTTCTTTGGAGCCGGTTCTCCCTTTTCAGTCCATTGTTTTGATTGTTCTTTTGTCTCGGGTGTGAAGTGATGGACCCATGTTTCATCCATGGTTATGAAACGGCGTAAAAATTCTGCTTTGTCGCTGTGAAACTACGCTAAACACTCAATTGAAACATCTTCACGACACTGCTTTTGCTCGAGTTTGAGAAAACGCGGCACCCATCTTGCACACAGCTTTCTCATGTCCAAATTTTCAGATAATATGCGATGTACCGCACTTTTTAAAGTGCCTACTATGTCTGCTAGCTCGCGAACTTTCAATCGACGATCATCCAGTACCGCTTTGTGGATTTTCTTCACCATTTCTGGAGTCGTCACCTCATTTGGTCGACCACTGCGATGCTCGTCTTGGCAGCTCGTACGGCCTCGTTTAAACTCTGCTACCCAATATTTCACTGTTGTAAACGAAGGAGCAGACTCACCCAGAGTAGAATCCAGTCCAGCTTTTATATTGGTTGGGCTAAGGCCTTTCAAATAAAAGTATTGTATCACGTAACGATGACCAATTTTCTCCATTTTCACAAATTCACTGAAAACGTTCACTATTGATGGCTGCCAAACAAATACTAAACAACGTGGCGTCCTCAAACTTGAAACATATGCTTTATATATTGTGTACTTTCTAATACAATGATATTTTTCAAACAACTACCGCCATTTCTAGGTCAGGCCGGATACTTATGGGACTACCCTCGTACATTGTCTTTATACATATTTTATATTATTTAATATCTTTTACTATTCTTCTGTTTCAATAAGGCAACCCTCTTTCTCTCACTATTTATATATATATATATATATATATATATATATATATATATTTATATATGTACGTATTTAATAGAATATGTCATTTTTAGATACTTAAAAAATTAATGGTCTAGTGTATTTAATATAGAAAATAATTTCTTGTTTACGTCCTGTTTTTAAAAAGACCTGAAATAATAGTAAAATATAATTAAAATAACTCAGAATATAATTTATACAAAAAAAAATTGTAAATTTAAGTATTACCAGACTGAATTTGATTACTTTTAATTTTAGTTTTATTTAATAATTAAGTAACTTCATTAAAATAAATCATATTCTGAATTAAAAAGATTTTACAAAATTGTAGAATAATAATAACGACTTATTACTAATTTTATTCTGTGATATGTACTTGGACGTTCATATTACAATATTATTGTTAAATTTGGTAGTTAATAATTTTTGATACTAAATTTTTATAATACAAAAATCAGTTTTATATGTTTTCAATTTAGTTAAATGTATTTTGTATTTATTTAATTAGGCATTTTGAAATAAGTTACAGATAATTTCTAATAATTTATCTAAATTTAAACTTACTATATATTAATTTTGAAATGTTATTTTCTAAGAAACATTCATAATAATTAAGAATGGCTTGGAATAAGTGGTTAATAGAATAGGAGATAAAAATTATAGTAGATTTAAAAGTGATATTATTTTTTCAGAAATTTTCACTATTTTTCTAACAAAATAAATATCGATTATTGTATATTATTTCCTAAAAAAAATATATTAACATATTTCTTGCACAAATAAATTATCGATTTTAACATCATAATATATTAGAAATAGTTTAATAATTATTTAATGTTAACTTTAATTGTTTATAATGGTAAAAAATTACTAAGCATTTCCATGGCGATTTCATAATTGTCAGAAAGTTATGTTATATAGGGTCATCTAAATATGACGCCTAGATTTGTGTTTTATTAAAAAAAAGGACAAAAACTATTCATATGTTTCCCTATACACATTTTTTTAAATAAAACATAAATCTAGGTGTCACATTTGGATGGGCATATAAAATCTAAAATATAAAAATATCGTAAAAGTATCCAAAGATTGATAAAAATCAATTTCTAGATTACAAAATCTACTTTTCAAGATGACAGAATTGTTATCAAAATCAAAACAAAATTTTATGAAAAAATTCAGAAATGTTATAGTGTAATCATTAAACGAACATAGAAATGTGTATCAGCAAATAAAATGAAAAATAAGTGATTATTACACATATTTTTTAAAAACTTGTTGAAGCGAGTGATTTATTTATTTTAAAAATGAATTTGATATAGAAATAATTATAGTTAATTACAACAAAGAAAAAAATGATACAATTAGGCAATTTTAAATTTAACTTACAATAACTAATTACATTCATATTACGTAGATGAGATATAACCCTATTTAAAACAAAAAAATATTCTTTAAAAAAAATAAAAAACAGTGTTAATCATTAGAATGGCAAGAAAAATAAATCAAATTTTATATAAAAATGTAAATTTGTAAAGAATAGATTCAAAAATGTACAAGCAAACACTACACCATTAAAACTTAAATATTTATAGATGTTAAGAAGGAATTCACCACAAGATATCCTAAATAATTCGAGTGTAGAACAAATGAAAACATTTATTATTTTGCTGAACAATGTGGTACGAGTTCGAGGGTGAAATAGTGTATGAATATAAATTTTAAAACTATAAACGAGTATAAAGTGTATATAGAGCATGCAAATAATATGTTAAGCAAAATAGTAAGAACATTATACGAGAGTTAAAATTATATTGTGCATTATGTGCTTCTCTTTAAAAAAACTTGCAACAATAAATATGTGTTACGTAGAAAGTAATGTGTAAATCTGCTCTTAAAATAGTTCATTAATAATCTTATTATTGCTTTATATACACACACACACATATGTATATATATATATATATATATATATATATATATATATAAAGAGAGAAAGATAAATAGGGAGAGAGAAGAAGAAAAAATAAAAATAAATTAAAAATATAGTCTCATACTTCTTTCTAGAAAAACTATTTTATCTCAGCTAGAAAAACACATTACATGTAGAAGTACTATTCTGTTCATCCATTATTTACTGACAGTTCAATAAGTCAATTTTTTTTCTATCTATTTATTAAATAAGTAAACAATATTTAATTATTTATTTATAAATCATTAAATACAAAATCGTTTTACATACGACAATAAAATAAAGTATATTTAATTACATCGATTGAAGTTACTTACATTTAGATTTTTTCATTGTTTTGTCTATTATTTTGTTCTTTTTAATTGAAATGAAATACTCTGCAGGACAGTTCTAATAGCTCTTCAAGTTTCTTTGTACTGTTTATTTTTCCGTTTTAAAACAATTAAATGAGGTCAAATATATTTTACCGCTTTTCACCAAGACTATTAAGAATAAAAGCAAATACGTATATATTGCACGACGAAAATCATTACATAACACTTTTGCCATTAAAGTGATATAGGATAAGTTATTAGGCATAGAAAAATATTTATAGTTTTTTCTTTGAATAAAAGAGGTTTTATTTCTATTTAGAAAGTAAATTAATTGGTTGATTTTTTTAAAAAAATAGTTTTAAAAATTGTAATAATGATTTAAAATAATTATACCATTATTTTTTACTTTTTAATACAGAAACCAATAATATAATTTATTATTGTTACTAATTTACTTTCAATAAATAAATTTTTATCTAGAGAAATATTTTAATAAAAGTGTTAAATAAATAGTTATTATTCACCATATAAATATATATATATATATATATATATATATATATATATATATATATATATATATATATATATATAACAAAAAGAGAAATTTAATATTATGAAAGAAATAAGACAAATTTATGCGATATCAATAAAATTATTTACATTTATGAAAAAATAAACATTTAAGAAACTAAATTGAAAATCTGAAGAAAAAAATTGAAGAGATGCTTAGTCTGTTTAGAGTTGCTGACGATGTTATTATTTTTTTGGCAAGGTGAGATAAAATCAAAAAATAATAGAACAAGTAAATGAAGAAAATTTTTAAAAAAATATAATTATATTATATTAATTCGTTCGCTACCAGCGTCACATATATGTGACTATCAGGTTTTCTTACTTGAACCCGGTGTCACAAATATGTGACGAGCGTTCATTATCATTTTATGATAACTGTTTGTAACAAATCGTGCTCCAAATAGATGGGTTATGTTAAAAAATAAAATAGATACAGTATGTTATTGGTCTGCCAATAATTACCATTTTAATTATTTAAAACGTTATAAATAAGTCGTAAAAAATTAATGACAATTTGGTATCATATTTAAATAATAAAACGTCTGGGCTGTGATGGGGGTTTTTCTCCTGAGGCTCTGGTAGCTAACTGGTTAATTATAAACTTCAATAAGATAAAAATAATTTTCAATGAATTTTCAAATCAAAGAAAAAAATGAAGATAAATATAAATTGAAAAGCATTATATAAATAGCTAGGACAATTCATTAACACTAAAATAACATTTATAGATGAAGTAAACAGGAGAGTAAAAATAATATGGTGTCATTTTTATAAGAACTTCTTATATTGTGAAGTAAAATATTCTTCTACGTTTAAAAAGAAAACTTTTGATTAATGTATCTACCTGTTTTTACCTATGGCAAAGAAAAATGTGTCTTGAATGCTAGAATAATTCAGTAGCTCTAGACAACATAAAGAAGCATAGAAATATGTATGTTGAGAATAATATGAAAAAATAAGAAGAGAAATGAATGAATCAGAACTAAAACAAAATTTAAAGATATTATAGTAAAAAAAAGAAGTTTGATATAGAAATGAGCTGATTATAAAATAAGAAAAAGAGATCACCGATGAATAATATAAGTTATTGTTTGGAAATTCAGATATATGAAAGATTCAGGAAGGAACTTATAAATAGATAGGACAGAAATAAATAAAGAAATTAGTTAGAATAGACTAAATAAGGAAGGCATTAGATTGGTCGAAATGGAAAATGTTTGGATAGGCTTTCATCTTGCAGTGGAGAAAGATGATGATTATATATATATATATATATATATATATATATATATATATATATATATATATATATATAGGGTTTTCCAATAATAATATCAAAATTGTGACAGCTGGTGGCAGCTATGTTTGATTTTTTAAGCTTATTTTAATATTTCAATTCAGTATTGATTGGAAAATTATCATGGAAAATCTAACACTTCAACAACTCTTAAGAATAATAAAAACTTAAACAGACATTGAAACAAAAGTTTAATGAGTTTATTATTTAACGAAATGGGTTCATATATTGGCCACCGAGATCATGTGATGTAACTCCATTGGATTATTTTCTTAGGATTATGTGAAATTATTGGTCTATGCTGATAAACCACAAACAACAGATGCATTAAAAATAAACATTGATCATGTAATTCATTAAATTGGACCACAATTATATGAACAAATGATTAAAAATTAACTAAACGAATGTACAATGTCAAGCGAAGTTGTGATGGTTATATGAGTGGAATTGTGTTCCATTATTAATGCCATAGAATATGCTTAAAAATAAAAAATAAATAACTAATTTTTATAATTAAATACATTTTGTTTTATTCCCATTTAATTTCTGAAGATTTTATTGGAATATCCTATATATATATATATATATATATATATATATATATATATATATATATATATATATATATATATATATATATAAGATTTTATTTATGTATGCTTTAAGGATGATTGCTTTGTTACGAACTGCAGATAAACGACGAAAATTTACAATGTTTATTTACTGAACATTTTTTATAAATTTTTACGTTGTTGAAATATTAATTTATTAATGAAAAATAACTTTGAGGCAGGTATAAATATTTTAAAAAATATATTCGTACATTATATATTATTTTCTTTATATACATATATATATATATATATATATATATATACGAGGTCAGACAATTAAGTAATGCGACAAAATTCAAAAATCGAGTATATTTAAAAATTAAGGTACATCACTGCGATCCCCTTCAAAGTAGTCCCCTCCCGCATCTATACACTTATTCCAGCGAGTTTTCCAGTTTTCGTAACAATTCTGGAAAACTTCTTGTGGGACCTCTCCGAGTACCCTCGTCACAGATTCTTGGATATCTGCAAAGTATATATATGGGTTAGGAAAAAGTCGCAGGGTGACATGTTCGGTAATATAACGTTGCGATGCCTTTAGACGCCAAAAACTGAGAGACACTGAACGCACTGTGACAGGGAGCATTTCGTGATGCAGAACCCAAGTCTTTCTACTCTGAGCACCCTTTTTCGTAATTTTTCGAGCACATTGCGGTATATAGGTGGTACGAACTCTTTGTCTTTGCTGTATTATCCGCTCCGCATCTCGTCTTTATCTCACGGCCTTTTTAAAATCGGCATGCCACCGAAGCACCTGACTACGACTCAGGGCATCACTACCATATAAGCACTTTTTATATATATAGGAAAATTTTAATTTCTCTGTTCCATTTTCGTGACATGCACTACTCGCGCGTTGTTACAAAACACTAAACAGCTGGCGAAGAAATGATCGTACGAGGGTGGTCAAGGTCTCAATCGAGAGAGTAGGGATCTGCTATTACGGTGGCGGAGTTACAGGTTCGCAGTGTTACCACAGGCCGAGAAAAAAATCGGTCGCATTACTTAATTGTCTGACCTCGTATATATATACATATAGGGTCATCCAAATATCAAGTCTAGAATTGTATTTTATTAAAAAGAAACTGTACACATGTTTCTTTTTAATAAAACATAAATGTAGGCGTCACATTTGGATGATTCTCTCTCTCTCTCTCTCTCTCTCTCTCTCTCTCTCTCTATATATATATATATATATATATATATATAATTTTAATATTACAAGTCATTATTCAATGTAATTGAAAAATATAAATAAATAATAAATTTAAATCTAATTTATTTAAGACAGGAAATTATTTTGAATTTATCAGTAATTGTTTAATCGATATTTATATTTTTTCAATATCTAATAGTGATATATTTACTATACACTCTTTTATTATTCATAAAAAGTAAAGTAACATTCTTCAAAATGTTCACAATATTTATTGTTATTACATCTATATATCATTGTTGTATTTGCTTGATAATATAAATTATGGGCAAGAAAAATGTCTACACATTTTTCGAAACATTTTATGTATAGAATAAGTGAAGCGTTTTATGTATTTTATGGTGATAGTCAATACAAAATCGATATACGATAACAGTGTAAGTGTTGTTTTGTAAACTGTGCTTGTAACTGGTTTCAAATCAAATTGCAAGCTCTATGTGGTCAACGTTGAACTAGTAGTTCGTGCTTTAGTGCGATACAAGTTGTAATTGAAAACTCAACATTCTACAAAACGCGTAGTAGTCTTATTTTACATAAACCAGCTACTAGTCTAACGGCTTCTAATGAAATACACAAAAGTTATTCTAACATCACTAGCATATATTCAAGCTTTTTGTAATGATGGAAGTTATCATTTACTTAAAACATTACTGAATTATACATAAATTTACTTCTTATTCAACATTCATCGCACACGATTCACTTTACACATTTTAAAGTTCACAAGACATATTGTATTCAATCAATTAAATGACGTTTTATGTGCTCCGATGAATATTTTCAAAGCTTTGTCGTTATCATGGACAATTGCGGAAATTGTTTTTAATGCACCGTTATGACGAACATTGCTATAGTCAATATAGTTTGTACGAGTTTGTGATATTCTGTCGGGACGACACAAACTTACTTCACTTACTCTACGTTGTAAAATTAATTTATGGACTCGAGAAACTGTTTCAATTTTCTACCATAACCATGCTTTATGTACACTAGTCTACCTTTCTAATACACTTTCGAAGTGAATGTATGTATGAGATAGTTGCTGTATTTTTCTTAATGTACAAACATGAATGTTATGAAAAATAATATTCTTTTCTTTATTTTCTTTACATACATTAATATTATAGCCTCTTGTGAAGTACAAACTAACATCTTTGTTGTTTTAAACATAATGGAAGAAAATAGAGGATATGGAATTTTCTTTGCCGAGTTCTATAAAGAAGTTATATTGAAGGAAATTTAAGTCGTAAAACAATTTGATTAAAAAAATTCTTGAACATTTCTTTTATTTTAAAAATTTACATAATTGATCATTTTAAATTACTAGATATCCCTTATTTGATTCAGATTCTTGATATTTTTAAAATTAATTTTAATAAATATTTTATATCTATCAAAAAGAAATTTGAGGATGTATTTAAATGTGAATATTAAAAAAAAATTCTTATTAAAATTCTACAATTTTATCTAATATTTTTACATATAAAATGTAAATGACATCATCACAACTGAGCACAACTGTCAACAATTGGTCTATTTAATGCAGACATTCGATCGATTACAGCGTGCATTGATGCTGTGAGGGAACAATATATTCCAAGTTTGAAAGTGCATGCAATCTACTTTATATTCAACCACATGGGTAAAGTAACTAACCGAAACTTGGCATAATAACAAGTCAAAGCTATATATAAAAAGTAATGATGTGGAATACTGGCCGAACTAAATTTTTTAAGTATAACAATACGGGTTTCAATCTGTGTTGGATTGAAGAACATTTTTATTTCTAAATATATTAATTAAAAATTTATTCATGTACATAAATATAAAATTATTTATTTATATATAACAGGGAGTTTCACCCACTACTTACTTTGCTTATCGACCACCGAATTTGCTTCTATTAAACAATGTAAATAAATTATGTAAAATAAAACGTTTAGAAAGCTATATTAATGTTTATGAGTAGATGATGTTTATGTTATAAAATGGTGTATCTATATTTGATTTGATTTATAAAATAATTTTTTTATTGCTACACAATAAATTCTACAAAAATAGTAATATAAATACACACTTATATATACGAGGTGTGATCAAAAAATAAGGTGAATTTTTATTTTTTTCAAAGAATATTTATTTAGTCATCAATTTTTATTTTGTCCCCTTCAAAGTAATCCTCCTCGGATATAATGCACTTGTGCCAACGCTTTTTCCAATCCTCAAAGCATTTCAAAAAAATCATTTTTTGTGATCTTGTTCAGCTCCTCTTTCGATGCCGTCTTTATTTCCTCAATCGTTGCAAAACGCCGTCCTTTCATGGGCGTCTTCAGTTTCGGGAACAAGAAGAAGTCACAGGGGGCCAGGTCTGGGGAATACGGTGCCTGCGGCATCATTAGTGTGTTGATTTTAGCCAAAAATTCGCGCACAAGCAACAATGTGTGAGCAGGAGCGTTATCATGGTGCAAAAGCCAATTTTTGTTCTTCCACAAATTCGGACATTTCTGGCGGATTGCTTCGCGCAAATTGCGCATAACTTGCAGGTAATATTCCTTATTTACTGTTCTACCCTGTGGCAAGAACTCATGATGCACCACGCCCCTGCAATCAAAGAAAACCGAAAGCAAAACCTTCACATTTGATCGAACTTGGCGTGCTTTTTTTGGTCTTGGTGATCCGGAATGCCTCCACTGGGACGATTGAGTCTTAGTTTCGACGTCATAACCGTATACCCATGTTTCGTCACCTGTTATGACCCTGTCGAGTAAATCTGGGTCTTCGTTGACGTCATTCAATAGCTCTTGGGCGATGCTCATGCGACGGTTCTTTTGGTCGAAATTGAGCAATTTCGGAACAAACTTCGCTGACACACGTCTCATGTCTAAAACACCCGTTAAAATTGATTGGCACGAACCAAACGAGATGCCAATATCATCAGCAATTTCTCTAATGGTAATTCGACGATTCCCCAATACTATTTTCTTCACTTCTTCAACGTTCTCATCAGTTGTTGACGTGCTGGGACGTCCAGAACGAGGTTCGTCGTTGGTGTCTTCTCGGCCTTCTTGGAAGAGTTTATACCACTTGTAAACATTTTTTTGGCTTAAAGTAGACTCATCGTATGCCACTTTCAACATTTCAAGTGTTTTGGAGCACTTGATTCCATTTTTCACACAAAATTTAATGCAAACTCTTTGATCCATGATTTTCGACAGCAGAAAATCGTGGAGCCTGCAAAACACTTCTAACTTTTATGCCTCTCACCAACAAACTAAACATGCTACATAGCTGAAATTTGGAACATATATTCGAGACGAGTGTATCAACATAACCAAATAAAAAAATCGAAGATCGAACGGATGTAGCCCGCTAAATTTCAAAATTCACCTTACTTTTTGATCACACTTCGTATATATATATATATATATATATATATATATATATATATATATATATATATTAAAGAAAAATTTTTTGGAACAAGTGGCAAAATATCTAGAAAAAATTATATATTGTAATGGACAGAGATAAAATCGAGAATTAGGGTAACATGAGGAAAATTTGGAAGAATGAATAATATAATAAATAGTAAAGTACTATTGGATTTGAAACGAAAAGTATATAACCAAAGTCTATTACATGTTTGTATTTTACTTATGGATACGAAATTTGAAAATTGAAAGCAAAGATTGAGCAAAAAAATAAATGAACCCAATGAAATATAGAAGAATAATGTTCAGAATTTCTAACGTATTCCGAAAACTTCTAAATAGATATAAGAATAGACAATGGTAATTAATGTTGTAGAATAAATAAAATCGACGAAATATGTATGGATAGAATATATAATAAGAAAAGAAGACAATAGATTGATAAAAATTATTAGATAATAATGGTCAAGGGACAAAAGACACCAAATAAGAGATCTTATTAAAGATGGAGAGATGATATTGTAAAATGCTGTTCAAATAAATGAACCTAAATGCTTACAGGAAACAATGAAAGAATATTGGAAAAACCTTTAAAAGGACCCCATATTATTCGTTGATCCAGTTTGTTTTGCTCAGCAGTGGGTTGATATAGGCTTTTATGATATACAGGTAACCCCCGTATAACAAGTTTATGTTCCAAAAAAATGCCGTGTTATGTGAATCCGTGTTGTACGAAACAAAAAACTAATGCAAAATAGGGGGTTAGATTCCAAACATTAGAAAAACATGCTATTATATTTTTATTTAGGATAAATATATTTATTAAAGCAATTTTCATCAAAAGTATTACATATTAATATGTATTAAATAATGTTTTCTTCGTCATCACTAATAAGCACCACTATTAACCGAGGCCGTTTTCTTTTTGAAAAGATATCCTCATCTTCTGAACTTTCTTCAGCATTTATCTTGAGTTCTATTCTTTACTTTTCGTAAAAAATCTGTTATTTTAGTTTGCTTGCTTTTAGTTGATAGTAAAATCTGTAATTTTTGTTCTACCGAGATGAAATGTATTTGTAAAGGTATTTTTTTTATTTCCACCAGACATAGTTTAGAGCTACAAATTAATTCACAAAAATGAAAAACATAAAACCATATTTAAAAAAGGTTGAATAACATGCACCCAAAAATTTTAATCCATATATAATGTAGTTAAAAAAATATACAAAGTTTTAAAATGTACTTAATACTCCAAGAAAAAAATGGATTTCAAATTCTAATAAATTTCAAAATTCTGCAGGCAAATCTGATACGACATACACGCTCAAATGAAAAAAATCCAATGAGATATCTTGTGTACTTAAAAGCTCTTATTTTGTTCCATGTTGTACAGGAATTTCCCTAATTTCGAATTTTGTTCTTAAAAACTTTAAGTGTTGTACGGGGATTTATCTAATTTTCAAACCGTGTTCAAGCGAAACCGTGTTATAGAAGTGCCGTGTTATACGGGAGTTACCTATATATATATATATATATATATATATATATATATATATATATATATATTATATATATATATATATATGTGTACACACACACACATATATATATATATATATATATATATATATATATATATATATTATATATATATATATATATATATATATATATATATATATATATGTGTGTATTTTTTTAAATAAACAATAAACAATTTGTTTTTTTAAATGAATAATAATTTTAAATAATTAAAAATTGCAAATATAATATTGAATACATTTTCATACACGTGCAATATGTTTTTTTTTTAAAATGCATTACGTTTATATTATGAAAATTAAAAGCCATACCATCATTATAACATTTTTTTTAGTAAAACATATTATAAGAAATATTTAATTTTTGTATAAATAATATAAAGTTATTTTTTTAATAATCGTTGAAGTTAATAAAACATTTTTCAAAATGTTTATTAAATATTATAAGTATTACAATTTTCATTTTTCAATATGAAAAAGTAGAATAGAATATGTGGATGGTATAAAAAAAAACGCATGGTATTAAGAAAATATATTTTCATGGATATATGTATCTTGTAAAAAATAACTGTCGAAAAATTAAGGGAGTGAACCTCGAATAAAAAATCTTTACCAATCTGCCTGGTCAGTGTGGTGAATATGTCCAAATACCAGTGAATGGTAGCATTCATTGAGGCTTTCGTCCACTAGTGGATTGATATAGGCTTTATGATGTAATGAAATATCTATATATATATATATATGTGTGTGCGTGTGTGTGTATTTCTGTATTAATTTTAAATGAACAATGTGCATTCTTAACAAATAGTCAGAAATTCTAGATGATTTTACATTGTACAGAAAGTATTTGAAACATTTTCATAAATGTTCAATATATTTTTTTTTAAAAAAAATATATTTTTTAAGTCATTGAAATTACCAGACATATCAGCATTATCTAAATATTTTTAATAAAACATAAAATGAGAAATATTTCCTTTTTTATAAATACATACATACATTTATATGTTAAATAAAACATTTCACAGAATATTTATTAAATATTACAAATATTTGAATTATTATTTTTCAGTTTAAAACAAGTAGAATATATTACTTGAATCATATAAAAAACGTACGATATGAAAAAAAAGTCTATTTTCATACATTACAAAAATATCTTATAATTCAAGTACTAAAAAAGTATTCTCTTAAAAACAACGATAAACAATTTTCCAACGAAACATTTCCATATATAATATTATTTGTTGTATTATATTTTTATATACGGAGACTATTTTCTTCAACTCGACATACAAACACAATTTAACAAGTTTTAAAATGAAAATACCGAATAAAAAGTAAAACATTATAGTTCACAAAAGCTGGTGACTGATAGTCTCTTGTATGGAAGTATTTCGTTAAGTGCTTGAGGGTCTTTACATTTTATACATAAAATTGAAAGGGAGACGTCTGCGATGTGGTTGGTGTAAATAAGAAATATAACAAACTGCTGTTACAGTAAAGCACTGCGCACACATAGAATTTGTCGCACGCGTGTCTGTGAATACGATGTGAAAATGACTTGATCGATAAGAATTTAAGCGACCGCTGCATATTCATGTATATATATATATATATATATATATATATATATATATATATATATATATGTTAAAATACTTTATATCAATATAAATAACTATATATTCAATTTTACGGTGTAATCAAATTTCTAAAGAAACGGGTATAGATTTTTATTCAATCATATTTTAAAATTATAGACTATTATAGACGATTTTTTGAAATATAAAAGAAAGTGAAAATATATATGAAATATATTAGATGATAATTAAAATAATGTTATCATTTAATTAATATAGAATATTGTACAAAGATAATATTATCATTTAATTAGTAAGTAAGGTAAATAAGTGTATGTTGAAAATAAATTTCAGAATAATTAAAAAAACGAATATAATTTAAAAATTGTCTTGAAATAATTTTGGAAACTTTTGAGAATTTCTCAGTAATAGTTCAAAAAATGTTAATTAATAATTGGATATCATCTAAATGAAATATACTTTTAAATTGAGGATTTATTAGTTTTAAAATTTAATTAAAATATTAAAATTAGATTTTGAAACTTTCAATTTTAATAGAATGATGATTAGATTTATATTTAATCTACCAAAAAGCTCTTTTTACTGATGTACAATTATTTTAAGCATGTAGAAAAATTTTTTAATGGAATTTATATCATCCATTCTTTTTATCGTTATATTTTATCATTAGTGTTTTTAAACATATATTTAAATAAATGTTTTATCATCTATATTTAGTAGGGAATAGTGAAGAAAAGATACTATTGATAAGGATTATCTATGGTACCATATATTTTTGGAAAATCAACTAGAAAAGAATGCTGCAGAAACAAAGACTTTTAATTAAAGTTTTCCCATCCTTAGTACAAGGCATTTCAAAAATAGGCCATATATATTGTGTGGAAGTAGAGACGAGCAAATGTTTACACTATTTTTCCTTTCCTAGCTGTCAGTTTATGTGATATTAATTTTGCATACTTGTTTATGACTTTTATGTGGATAAAAATAGATCTTCTTCCAAAATGTTACGAATAATACCATCATGAGTCGTAGAAGATCTTCTAGAATATGTTCTGTCTTAAAGGTTAAGGGAATGATTTTGGTCTAGAACTTTTAAAAAAATATTTTTTTTTTAATTTTTCATTTCTTTCATGTTTGAAAAATGTGCATTTAAAAGAAAATTTGAAATTTTTAATAATTACCAAGATTACAGGCTTAGAAATGTGACAGTCGCTACATGAGTTCTATACTTGACTCTATACATCGGTTATCATATATAATTATAAATGCGTTTTTGAGACTGAAGGGACAAATATCTCAAAAACTAATTGACCAATTAGAATGATTTTTTTAAATTAAAGATTATACTTTTTGTTAGGAAGTGAACCTTAAATATTTTGAGTTTATTTAAATTTATTAATTTTTAAGAAGTGTATAACTATGAAAAAATTCATTAAAAAAAGATGTTTGATTTTTAAATGTTAGAAAAAAATAACTTTTGTAGATTAACTGTCTCAGACGTCCTACCGTAAATAGAATTTTTTTCAAGTGCTACTACAAGGAGCATTACTAACTCTTAATATATTCATATATTATATTATTAAGTTACTTTTTTTTGTTTAAAGTATAAATAATAAAATACAAAAACCCCAGATTATTATCTTGATAAATTTTTTTATGAAAAAATCTTAAAAATAATCTTTTTTCTATCGTTTTAGACCGGAACCTATCCTTAAAGTTTCTATTCATAAATTTCTCGAATCATTTTTTGTATGTACGTTTATAAATTGCGTTTGCTTTATTGTCAAAGGTTTTTTGAGCAAAAAAAATTCTGAAGGCTCTGAACTAGTTTTTAGCTTCCAAGAATGAGTCATTTTATTGAATAGGACTTTTAAAGTTTTAATCATATGAGAAGATATATTTAGTATTATTGGAAATTATATTGTTAATTAAATATTAATAAAAAGTATGATTCTTTTACTTAAAAATGACAAATTTTTCGGTAGACTCAAAACGATTAAACATTTAATATCGAGTAAAAAAACGATATTAACAATTCTATGAATATGTATCTCAAGAACTTTATAAAAAATATAATCTAATAGAAAGATCTATAACATTAAATACTAGAATTTTTGTACAATTGTAATTTGAAAGAAGATTTTGTTTTTTTATATTTATTTTGTTTTGAATTATATTCTACTAACACAGAATCAATGAATAGTTTTCTTTTCAAAAGAATTTCTTTGATAGTTTTCTCAAACAATTGTGTATTGCATTTTCGAAATCACTGCCAGAAATGAAACTATCTTACGTATTAACCCTTTTGTAGTACTTAAAAATAAAGCTTGATTAAAAAAATAAAAGATATTTTTTAAAAACAATATATTTAATTTTGTTTCAATAATTCCTTTATAGATAAGGTATTCTTTCAATTTCTTATTGTATTTCATTCAATATTTAATCATATTGAAAATATGTTTATGACTTATTTATTTATAAAAGTATTTAGTAATTTTTTAGACGATGATTGCCGAATATTTTTCATGATTTACATTGAAAATATAACAATTTATGTAAGGTAATTTGTACTTTTCTAATTGTGAAATGAAAGTGAAATATTTTTGTTGTATTTCATATAAATATTTTTTTTGGTTTATTACAATCGTTTAATGTTATTTAAAAAATTTTTAATACAGACGAAATATTTATATTCTTACAAGCAATTTTTTTGTTAAGCATCGTTTGGGTAGAAATTATTATTCTTGTTATTTTAATAACAAACTAGCTTTAAAATACATAAAAAATTAAAGAAAAACAGTAATAAATTATTTTTTTTAAAAAAAAGCTTATTTGTTTTCAATGACTAAAATATTATTAATAACGTAATAATAATAATTTTTTAGATGAAACATGGTAAATCAATTTCATCAAACAGTTTTAATATTTTCAGTTAATGCTAAAGTACAATTTAGTTACTGTTCATATGTCGATAAAATTTTGTTGAATTTTCATCTCATTAAATATGTAAATATTTTAATATAAAGTCACAAATCTCTGTTATGAAAGTTGTGTTTAATATATTGAAGCTTACAATAATAATAGTTAATATTATATCACGTATTATAATCGTATAATATTAAAATAATGAATATATATATATATATATATATATATATATATATATATATATATATATATATATATATATATATATATATATATATATATATATAAAGAGAGAGAGAGAGAGAATTTTCCAATAAAAATGTAAAAACTTTGACAGCCATGGTGGCAGCCATGTTTACATTTTTTTTAGGCTCATTTTAACATTTCAATTCAGTATAGTTTGACAAATTATCATAAACCGTTTAACAACACTTCGAATTTTTTAAAAAATTCAATAGATTTATTGAAACAAAAGTTTAATGAGTCGATTATTTCACAATAAGGACCTATTAATTGGCCACCAAGATCATGTGGTCTAACTTGGATTATTTTTTGTTGGGTTATGTTCAATCATTGGTTTATGCTGATAAACCACAAAAACAAAAGCATTAAAAATAAATATTCAACTTGTAATTCATAAAATTGGACCACAATTATGTGAAAGAGTGACTAAAATTAAACTAACCGAATGCATTATCTCAAGCAAAGTCATGGTGGTCATATAAGTAAAATTGTGTTCCATCATTAATGCCATAGAATATGCTTAAAAATTAAAATAAATAAATAACTAATTAATTAAATACTTTTTTTTTCATTTCTATAGACACTTCTGAAGCGTTTATTGGAAAATCATATATATATATATATATATATATATATATATATATATATATATATATATATATATATATATATACAGAATTAAATTGAAAGTATGATTTTTATATACAAAATGTGTCATTTCTTCGAATATCCCTGTACACTTTTACATGTACATTGATGTTTTCTTCTTCTTAAAATGATTGAGCGTTAAATGTCTCAGGTTTACGTGCTTTTTTACTGTCAATTTTATTGTAGACGTTACAGTCGCATATTGGCAGACTTTGTTTAATATTATTTTTATGAAAAGTACTATATGTGTTTTTTTCCACATGACGGTTCAAATTGTTGACGTAATGCTATAAAAAAATGTTAGCTTTTTATTTGTCTTATAAAGATTCATTTCAAGGATAATATTAAATTATTTCTTATCTGGTTTTGCATTAGTTATAAGTATTATACATTTGAAATATTTTTAAAATTACATAATTTTTATGCACCTGAGAAAAGTACAAAAATAATATATTAACTATAATACTTATTTATTTTTTAGTACAGGACATTGGTATTGGAATTGGTAATATAATTGAAAGATTTTTTTTAAAAAATCAATAATAACAAGTTTAAGACTTTTTAAAATAAATAATATATATATTTATTTTAATAGATTTTATTCTTCTTAATGATAGTAAATTATTTGTCTAAATAATATAATTAAAAACATGAAGTTTGTCTTAATTTTTTTCTGAGAAATTTTATAGCCATTGAAATATAACGGTCATAAAATTATATATATATATATATATATATATATATATATATATATAATCATAAGAGTCTATATTAGACCATTGCTAAAGGAAATCCTCAACGAATAATATTATCTCTTCTTAAATGCTTTCCTAAGAGTTTTTAATTTTCAAGCATAAAGTGAAAGAATATAAAATGCTTGAAGAAGATCTAAAATTAAAATTTGATTGAGAGAAAATAAGGATATTGTAAAAAAATATAGATTTCCAAAGCATAATAATTATCTGATCAACCCTAAAAATTATAAAATAAATATATTTTAATATATATTATCATTTTAACTATCATAAAGGCCTATATCAGCCTACTACTGAGTAAAAGCCTTGTCAAATATCATTAGGTCCTTACAAAAGTTTTTAAAAAATTCTTCCATTGTTTCTTTACGCGACTAATCTTATCCACCCTTCACCTCTATAATACTTTACAATATAATCCATCCAATTTTTACAGGATTTCTTCTTGAGCCTCTTTTTTGACCACCACTCTATAATGATTTTGTCTATCTGTGGTCACTCTTTTTGCTAAATTTTTTCTTATGCCAATTCCGTCGATTTTACTTTTTCTATTATATTAATTAACCTTGTATGTACTCGTATTTTAATTATATATATATATATATATATATATATATATATATATATGTAATGAATTATATGGAAAGTATAAAGCAAAAACTTTAATACTTTATAATTGTTATGAAAGTTGTGATTTATATGACAAGATGTATTTCTCAGAAAAGAAATAAATTCCTGTGAGTCTTTTAAATTTATTCATTTTAATTTATTTATTTAATAATAATAACATTCCATCTAGGATTAAAAGCTCTGTGGGGGATATTTTAATTTCGAATGATTTCTATTTATTAAATGCTACCTTCTTTATTAACCTAATTTTCAAAGCTTTTACTGAAAAAGTTATCAATATTAAAATATTGAAATGAAAAGCAGTTCAAGTCAAATAACTTATTATATACTTTTAGTAACTTATATTTCGTATTTTTCTAATTTAACATTTTTTTTATTTTTCTTCAAGTAACTTTGTATTATTTTTAAAAGTACAAGATACATTATTGTTTTTATATGACATTTAAATATAAAAGACATTTTATAAAATTCTTATAACATTTAAAATGATTATAAAAAGAATATTAACTTGTAAATTTTATTTACTAATCATATTTTAATATTTTTTTTCAAACTAAAGTCAACTAAAACATAAAATCAAAATGTTTAATTGAAGTAATTAATGAACGTATTAATTAATAATTTCTTATATATATATATATATATATATAATAAATTATATTAAAAGTCTGAAGCATAAACTTTAATACTTTATAATTGTTATGAAAGTTGTGATTTATATGACTAGGTGTATTTCTCAGAAAATAAACAAAATCTTTTAAGTTTTTCAAAGTTAATCATTTTAAGTTATTTATTTAATAATAATGACATTTACATCTAGGATTAAAAGCTCTGTGGGGGACATTTTAATTTTTAATGATCCTTATTTATTAAATGCTAGTTTTTATATTAATATGATTTCCAAGGCGTTTATTAAAAAATATGATGGCAAAGTAATTAGTCAAATGACCTCTGTAAATAAAATTTATCTTTCAGTAATTCATATTGTTCATATTTTTATAATTTAATATTTGTTCATTTTTCCTTAAGTAATCTTGTATTATTTTTAAAACTAAAAATACTTTTTTTTTATTTTACATTTAAATACACAAGATATTTTATAAAATTCTTAAAACAGTTAAAATTATTTTAAAAAGAAAATTAACTTGTAAATATTACTTACCAATCACATTTAGATATATTTTTTTAAATTAATGTTACATAAACCATAAAATAAAAATGTTTTATTGAAGTAATTCATGAATACATCTATTATTATTTTGTTTTATATTGTATATATATATATATATATATATATATATATATATATATATATATATATATATATATATAAGTAATAAATTATATGGAAAGTATAAAACATAAACTTTAGTACTTTATAATTATTAAGAAAGTTGTAATTTATATGACAAGATGTATTTCTTAGAAAATAAATAAATTAGTGTCTTTTAAATTTAATTAATTAAATTATTTATTTAATAACTAAAATATTTCTATCTAGGATTAAAAGCTCTGTGGAGGATATTTTAATTTTAAATGGACTCTTCTTATTAAATGCCACTTCTATAAATAATCTGATTTTCAAAGCTTTTACTGAAAAAGATGAAAATATATTGAAATGAAAAGCAGTTCAAGTCAGATAACCTCTGTAAATAAAACTGAACTTAAAATAACTTATATTTTGTATTTTTCTAATTTAATATTTTTTTCACTTATTCTTAAATAATCTTCTATTATTTTTAATAGTAAAAATACATTTTTTTTATTTGATATTTAAATATACAAGAAATTTTATAAAATTCATAAAATAGTTAAAATTATTATAAATAGAAAATTAAATTGTGAATATTATTTAATAAACACATTTAAACATATGTTTTTAAAGTAAAGTTAAATAAAACATTATATTAATTTTTTTTTCAAGTAATTAGTAAACATATCTATTATATATATATATATATATATATATATATATATAAATAAAATGAATACAATTGTCAATGAAATTCAGTCCCAACCTTAACCTATTTCTATTTTCAACATATTTATTTTCATATATTTTTATCGTATAATTGAATAAAAGTCCTAACAACACCTTCAACTTAATATAATGTTATCAAAGATCTTTCATTATTTGTTCGACGATTGATTACTTAGAGGAAATTTCAACATAGATATATTTTCTTTTAATATTGTATACGTAGTTGAAAATTGCGAATTATTGTACGTTTTATATTTATTTGATCATAATTATAGATTATTATTTATTTATTTTTACAGATTTATTCAATTGTAAGACAGTGTTTTATTGATGATTTTAAAAATAAATCTTCTGTAAAAAAATTAAAAAACTTAATTTGTTTATAGTAAATAAAATAATATATTTTTTTTAAAAAAATATATCCTTTTTATATATAAATACTACAAATTTTAATAGAAATTAATAATAATTATTATGTAGATTAAAGTTATTTTAGTAAATTTATACAATGGAAAGTTCAAATAATTAAATATATTTTTCTTGTAATTAATAAAACACCGAAGAACAAAAATCAATATTTCTAATAAATCATTTTTTGAGTTGTAATTATATATTTGTGTAAGTATAATAATTTAAACGATTAATTAAGATATAAATGTAAAATTTTGACCATAGAAAATATTGTTGTTATTCGAACAGCTTTGTGTTTTAAAACGAAGTGATAAGGTCTTGGAAATATAATATTACTCTGTTCTTAACTTTCAGAATTTTTTGTTAAAATTTTCAAGTAATAATTTAGCTACCGGCGGTATTCGTCTGCAGACGTCTTTACCACTCGTTTCAAAAGAAAACATTCTAAAGGAATTCTAGTAATCTTTCTGTATAAAATATGAATACGTTTTCCGATATTTGAGTAAACAATTTTTTATATTTTAATTTGTTTATTTTATTTTTTTATAATGAAACGGTAATAAAAGAATAAGATTAATTTTTAAAACTCTCCAAATTCTCCCTCTCTTTATATATATATATATATATATATATATATATATATATATATATATATATATATATATATAAAATCATAAAAACATCTTTCTAAAGTTATTATAAATTATTTATTTTCACACAATAGCATTTTTTATTTTTTTTAATGAAAAATAATTCTATTGAATAAAAACATGATGAGTTGTAAATTACTATGTTCAGAATTTTTAAGATTTATTTTATTTACAATTATTACGCTATGTTGTAGCTTTAATTTCTTTTATATTACTGAGATGTGTAATAAATTTTAGTCACAATTTTTATAATTATCTCGTATTTACGTATCAATAAAAAGTTTTTACATGAAAACATTTAATAGTATAATAAATAAATTATATGTAATTAAAATAAATTCATGTTTTATATATAATTATTTTAATTTGTTATTAAGAAATTTTATGATTATGTCAAAGGACATTTGCAGTCTAAATTAGAGGATATAAAATGAATCGACGTCCCATTTTTATTATTTAATTTTATGTAAAATATATTTTTGTTTTCGTTCAAGGTTGTCGATTTTCTTACGTATAAATTTTTAATTTTTTCCTTCTTTCCTAATAAATAATTTCAAATTTTTCCACTTGAATTTTTTGTATATATATATATATATATATATATATATATATATATATATCATATATATATATACATCTAAATGTGACTCCTAGATTCGTGATTTATTAAAAAGAAACTATACACATGTTTCCCTATATACCACCCCATACATATGTTTTTTTTAATAAAACACCAATTTAGGCATCACATATGGATGACTCTTTCTCCATATATGTACATATACATTTATATATATATATATATATATATAAGTTATGAATCTTACCACGTTTCATTTTCATTTCGTCCAAACAATGTCACCATCGAACGGATGTGACTTGTCCAGCTAAGCTAAATTATCGCCAATCAATTGAAATTCGAATAACAACGGAAACCACCGTCTACATTGCATTCTATATTGCTAGTCGTTTAATATATAAGCTGATGTACTTAGAGAATAAGATTGTATTGTACTAACACATTATCGCCCGGCCACGCCTAAACGCGTGTTTCGTGTTGAACTACTGTAAGTCCGTTCACGCGTTAAAGCGTGTTTTGTTGTATGAATTTTTGATGCCAAAAAAAATATTTATATAAGCTATATTTTTTTCTAATTCTATCAAAAGATAGTGGTGTATGTATTCAAAATATTGGTAAATTATAAAAATTATGAAAAATATTTCAGATATTCTAAATAAAGTAATCTCTATCTCTAGTAAAGTTCTGATTTTTTGGAATAAATTCGAAATTTGTTTTCTTATTTTTTTTTCTAACAATTTCTGTATATAGATATATGCTTTATGTAAGTTATCATATTTTTATCCCTTCTAGATGTTTTTTTCAAGCTTAAAAATGTTTTTTTTAATTAAACTATATTTATTATAAAGGATCTCTTTTTTGTATTTTTTCAAGGTGGTTTACTCATTACAAATTGAAAACCACTACTATATTCACATATATCTATGCATCGAACCATTTTATACGTAGATATGAAATTTCATTTTAAAATATTTATTGGTTTAAGAATTATATCGATTTTATGAAAAAGTTATTTTTATGCATTTTTTTGCGAAATTTGTCGGACTCTAGATGAAGTCTAGCGCGAAATATTGCGAACCGTAATGAGTTAATTATTCTGCGACTTAGTTGCGGTAAACATTATTGTTCATACGAATAAAGTGATATAGAAGATATACATTTTTCTCTCATTATAATTTTCGGCGACGAAAAACATAATTTATATATATATATATATATATATATATATATATATATATATATATAGAGAGAGAGAGAGAGAGAGAGAGGTGCTTTTTTAGTATTAACACATTGTATGCTAGCAACGTCTCGACGACGTCTTTCGCGCTCTAGTAATAGTATGCGAAAGACGTCGTCGAGACGTTGCCCGCATACAATGTGTTAAGAGAATTTTCGATAGGAATTAAATTTAAAGTTCTATCACGCTTAAAATTCCTATATATATATATATATATATATATATATAGGGTGGTGCAAGTAAGACTGAAGGGTGAAGGAATATATTTACTACTATTTACTATCCTTTTTTCTTAAAGAGAGAGTGAGAAATGGATAAATATAATTCATAAATATAAAATACATTCTTTTTAGAAATACATTAAAACAATTATTATAATTGAAATAAGAATTATATTAGGGTATTTTAATTTTTGTGTTTTTTCGATTTATGCAAAATGAATTAAAATATATTATGTATAGTTATCCAAATGTGATGCCTAGATTTGTGTTTTATTAAAAAGAGACATGTGTATATAGCGTGGTGTATATGGAATCATGTGTATCGTTTCTTTTGCTTCTTTTTCATGAAATACAAATCTAGGCGTCACATTTGAATAACCTTATATTTAAATTGAAACCTTGATATTTCTCAAAAAAATACAGTCATATGAAATTAAAAAAAATATTTATTGGATTGAAATTGCTCTGAAAATATTATGCACAATTTTTTTTATAAAAAAATATCATTAATTCAATTCTTGTGTAATAAATACTTGTTCAAAAATTTGTTTTATTCATACGCAAGAAAAACCTATTTCATCTTCAACTGATTCCTCAAACAAAAATAAATCATAAAAATGACATTATTTGAATATAAAATCAATATCGTACATCATTTTTTAAATCTATTAAACACAGATCCTTATTAAATATGATCGTGAATGGTTTTTATAATATATTTCGTATCGTAATACATAAATGAAAATATAAAATTTACAAATTTATAACAGTTTATTTATGGTCAATTAAAAACACATTAGTAAATGTTTAATTGTGAATTATATACAATACACAGCGTGTTTTAAAATGTAAATTAAAGGTAAAAAATAGAGGTAAATTTATTTTAGAAAAATATTTTATGAAAGAGTTTTTTGAAAATAATTTACTGCAAGCTATATTTTAGATTTACGTTTATGTATGCTCATGATATCGAATATTTGGTCATGAGTAACGTGTATATATATATATATATATATATATATATTTGTATATATGTATACGAGTGTAAAATATATACATGTATACATGTTTACACATAACAGAATTTTTAATCGATAGATGCATCATACTGTAAGCTATAAAAAGGGTACGCTTCTATGGACACAAGATAAGTTTTGTAAAGTAATCCTTGAACAATTTAAAGCTTAAGCAATCTGAGGCAAAAGCATGACAATGAATACATTACACAAAGGTTGAGATTTATATTTGAAAGTTTTGTGCTTAGATACTGGTTTCATTCAATATCATGTATGATTGTGCAGAAATTCCGACGGACTAAACGCGAACCGACATTTAGTTGTTACCAAATTGTATATGTTCAAGTGTATACACATTTAAGAAAGTTTATTCGATGCGATAGTATAAAATTTATATGTGCGTATAAATGTAAACATTTATACGTGTTATAAAATTTACAAGTGCTTTTATATTTAGAGTTACAAACTTTGTCTATTTGTTGCATTTCGAATGGGGGACGTTTTTATTATTTTTCTTTTCGTATGTGGAGTCGAGTTGTATAAAAATACAACGATGTCAGTTTTACTGATTTTGCAGGAAAAAAATCTTAATGTATTAACTTCATTATTGCTGCTTAATATTGTAATATAAACTTAATAGTTTTGTATTTCTTATATAGTAAATATCTATGATACTTACGTATAAAATTTATTTCTTACATGTTTTTGTTGTGAATAAAAGTTATCTTTAATATCTTCTTTCAAAGTTTTTATTATTAAGTCATTAAGTTCTTCGTTAAGATCTATTATTTTTTATGCTTTTCTTCGATTACTTAGAACTATTCATGGATAATTATTATTCGACAAATTTTAATTTCATTTATAAATGCTTAAATTTCATATTAACACATTTGGATTAGAAATGAGAAATCTTATTTTTATACAGATGGCCTAAATGAGACTGAAGGATATAAAATACATCTTTTTTAATTTTATTAAAAAAATATTTCATGGATATTTTTAGAGCTATGTATAAAATATCACATTTGTCAAAATCTTTTTCTCTTGATTTTTTGCTGACAAATATTGACTTCTTCCGGAGAATTTTTCAACACTAAACAGAAGGTTTTAGGCTACAAATTTCTTATTTTCACGAATGTTATTCTTGAGTTATCGAATTTGTTGATATACATTCGCCTCTTTAAATATCTCTACAAGAATAAGTCAAGGGCTATCAAATATGAATATCAAGGACCAACGAAATCAGAATTTATTGAAATGAGTCATTCTCCGAAAATTTTACAAAGAAACCCCATTATCTCTCTTGCTGTGAGCGTAGTAGATCCATCCTTCTGGAACCATATGTTGGGACTATTCTGCACTATTGACCATAACAAAGTCAAATGTGGTGATATATAGAGTCTCAATAACGATTTTTGAGTGACCTTCCTCATTTTTTTTAAAAAATGGGTCGAGTAACGTTTTTTTCAATATATTGCAATTCTATAATTCTATCAGCTGTAACACCATACCAAACAGTGCATCTGAAGAAGTTCAATTAATCTTGATGCGCTGCCTTTGGATCTCAGTGTCCTAGAATCTGCAATTTTGCTTATTCACATAGTCATTTAAATCAAAATAAGCTTCATCGCTGACTACAAGATTATTTAAAAAGTTATTATTTTCTTTTGATATCTACATAAAACTAATTGAAAATTGTAAGCGTTATTAAAAATTATGTAGCAACAAATTCTGTATTGACTTTTGTATAGCAACATTTTAAGATCCGTTTTTAAAATCAGTTATAACGATGATCTGAAAATCCTCGATTGGGTGAAACGATGATGAGTAGAGACAAATGGAACATTGTTTACATTCTAAAGTCACCCTCTTTCTTCAGTTTGCACAGAACAATGAACATTTATTCTTGGAACTTCTGCAACTGATTCCTGCTCTTGAAACTGGAAGATTAAGTTCCTAATTAATTTGGTACTAGGAGCTAAATGTTAAAGGTATTTTCAATAAGTTAAAATAATAATTCATTGAGGAGAATAAAAAAATTAATGATTTTTACTTGTATATCGTAAATAGCCATTGTAAATATCCAAATTATTTTCATAACTCGCAAGAAAGAAAAATAAGTAATAACGAAAAGTTGTGAAATTATCAAATTTTTCAGTTTTATTCGGACCATTTGTATAAATATATGTTAAAACAAGAAACGATAAATCCCTTTTTTAGTCACGTGCGAAATTTACTCGATAATTGCGGAATAACTATGTGGTCTTGGAACAATATTGATATGTCAAGTTTTTCATATCATAATCTTCACCAGCCAACGTCTTTTACTATATAAACACTTACATTTTCCATATCGTTTAATTTCCGAACTGTTGGCATAATCTTCGCGAAATTTCGCTCTATTTCACGTTTCGTTTGTTAAAAACTTGATTAAAATGCATTGTGCAACGGCATTAAATACTGATTGTTAGCTCATCATGCAGGTTACTAAAAAACAAATTCAACGTCACATGCACGGCAAGGAGGGAGTCTAAACACTCCCACTAATATTTTCCATTGGATCTCAGCCACGAACGTTCACTCTTTTATCAGAAGGAAAAAAGTTCGGTTTATATGTGATTGACTTTCGTTTTTTTCATATTCTGGTTTAATCATTTATAAAGATTTTCAACCAAAATAGAACTAAAAATTAAACCAACTATTACTGCAATTTTATATCTTTCAAGTACAATTCAGCTCTCTCGAAAAAATATTGTATTAAAAATTAAATATTACACTTTTGTCTACTTATTTTTAAATTACATATTTCATGTAATAATTATTATATTAATTAAAAATGTTTATCAAATAAAAATATCAACTTTAATTTTTCTTCATATAAATAGAATTTTTGTTATATAATATGTACAAATGTTTATAATAAATTATTATTTATTGCTTACTACATATATTTTTTAAGAAAGAATTTTTATGTAAATAAATTTATTTTGATATTCATCTAGTTATTATTTTGACCTGAAAAAAAGTTTTATTGGATCGTTTCAAATAATTTCATTTTTATTTTCATTTACAATAATATATATATATATATATATATATATATATATATATATATATATATAATATTTATTATACTGTTTTGCTGTATATGAATACTAAATAATTTATTTATCGAACCTAATCAATGAATAATCCACACTACTGGAAAAAAAACTAAAAAATAGAAAGAATTCATACACGTGTTCTCTAATGATACTTTATTCTTTACATTTTATCCGTTTCTGTTGTGGTTTAACTGTAGACATCTCCTGGTATCTTCATTACAAGCTATTCAGTAGTAATCACATGCTCTTTGTTCAGTAGAGATTCGTGATATCTTGACTTCATCAACACATTCTCTACATGAAAACCATGATATTTTATTTTCATTCTATATAAATGCGGTTAATTAGTTTGACTGTGATATTTCATCGAATCAAGCTGATGAAACTATTTTTCGAAAAGTTACACTGAAGTTATCTTTGCTTTGTTGTATAATAAGATTATTTGGAAAAGAATACGTTGTGTTTAAATCAAATATAAATCCTAAATAAATACAGAATTGTTATATATATATATATATATATATATATATATATGTTATTTTTATTTTTAAAAAAGTGTTCTCTTATTTGAAAATAATAAAAATGAAAAATATAATTAACTAAATCTCTTGAAAATGTTTTAATACATTGTTTAAAAATGTAATATTTTCTTTCAATATTTATCACATTTTAATGAATGGATTTCTTTAATAAATTTATTTTTCCGAATATTGTAATTATTTTAATCAATTTTTAAATACGAATAAAAACTATTTCTTATATTTGATAGTTTTTAAAAGACTTATAAAATAAGGAATATAATATACCGTTGAATAAATAAAACAATAGAAATCTCCCATCTTATTTACTTATCTAGAAAAATTAAAAAGTCTCCTTGTAATTAAATCGTTCTGCTATATTTACAGTTTTGATTTTTAAAAAATTTGATTCTCTCTTTATAATTCACAAAAATGTATTTGTTTAAGAAAAAATAATTAAAATTTACTTTATGAAACGGAAAAAAATCTTTAAGTGAAAAATAATTACAGAGTCAAAGAGTGGACATTGCGTACTCCCGCTTGAGCTTTTAGTATAATTGTTACGATTTCAGTCGTATATAAATTATATCTAATTGTCGTGTACAATTGTAAAATGGAGTATATTTGTTACTGTATAATAACAATGATTAACTGACCTAAATATTTTTATAAAAATGATTTTCTTTTAAATGTATGCTGCTTTTTGTCGTAATTATGATACAAATATAAAACTTATTTATTTATGTTTATACAATATATTTATTATATGTTTATTATATATTTATTTTTAATTTTTATATGTTTATACAATATGTATAGAGTTTTCCAATAAAAATGTCAGAACTTTGACAGCTGGTGGTAGCCACATTTGAATTTTTTTATGCTCATTTTCACATTTCAATTCAATATAATTTGGCAAATTATCAAAGAACATTTAACATTTCAAAAACGCTACGAAATTATAAAAATTTTAACAGACTCATTGAAACAAAAATTTAATAAGTCCATTATTTTACAAAATGGATCCATCAATTGGCCATCAAGATCATGTGATATAACTCCATAATAATTGGATTATTTTTTGTGAGGTTTTGTAAAATCATTGGTTTATACTGATAAAGAACAAACAACAAAAGCATTAAAAATAAATATTGAACGTGTAATTTATGAATTGAAGTACAATTATGTGAAAAAGTGACTAAAAATTGGACTAAATGAATGCAATTTGTCGAGAGAAGTCGTAGTAATCATATAAGTAAAAGTATGTTCCATCAGTAATGTCATAAAATATGTATAAAAATAAAAAATAAATAATTAATTAATTAAATACTTTTTGTTTTATTTCCATTTAAATTTCTGAAGCGCTTATTAAAAATCTCTATATGTTGTATAATAGATCTATCAAAAACTTCTGTCCACTTAACGTACAGTTATTTTAAATACATAGAAAAGTGACTATAAAATTTAAAGGATTCATTCATTTTATCGTTATATTTTATCATTGCCCCCTTAAACATATATTGAAATAAATGTTTTATTATGAGTATTTACCAAGGAACAATAAAGGAAAGGCTTCTGTTGATTAATGGTACTGTGTAGTTTAAGAATGTTAATAAGGAAAAAATACTACAGAAGAATATAGTTTTTTGTTAAAAGTTTTTGAGGAAAACACAGTGTCTAACAAGATATGTAGAAATTTAAGAATAGCAACTTTAATCTCAAAGAATAACAATGATTTTGGAGATCTTCTGTGATCGATGATATTTTGAAAAAGAATTTTTGAAGAAGACACATTTTTTGATGTCAGAGACGTATGAAAGTATGCAATATGAATACCACATAAATTGACAGGTGGGAATAAGCATGATCGTGCAACCATTTTCTTGTCTCTACTTTTACCTAAAAAATAAACGATTTTTGGAACGCCTTATAACTGAAAATGAAAAGTAGATTAAAAATAAAAATATAGTTAAGAAAAGAGCACACCAAAGAACTGAACAACCTTCTTTATCAACATCTAAACTAACTTCAAGTGTAAAAAAGAGTATGTTTCTATATAGTGAGATATAAAAATATAAATTAATTATTAACACCAAAAGCCAAATTAATTCTGAAAAATATTATCAATAATATTTTTTCAATAGGAAGAAATTTTCTAACAGTATAATAACACAAGGTTACATGATTTTTTAGTAACCCAGAAAAAAATATTGAAACTTAGTTAGGAGGTTGTAAATCACCCAGATTATTGTCCAGATGTAGCATCTTCTAATTATCATTTATTTTTGACTTAACAATTTTTTTAATTCAAAAAAATTAATAAAAATGAAGATGTGAATAGGATACTAGATGAATTTTTAGATTCCAAGGATGAGCCATTTTATTGAAAAATTAAAAAGCTTCTGTCAAAATAAAAGGAAGTTAAAAGCGTTAATGAAAATTACATTTTAATTAAATATTAATAAATAGTATGGAAAATTATTAATTATTTTTACTTAAAAGACGAACAGAACTTTTTAGTAGACATTATATATATATATATATATATATATATATATATATATATATATATATATATATATATATATATATATATATAAACATAAATATAGTAAATAAATACATACAATATATTTTATAAATAAATATCTGAAATATATCACAGATTTTTTCCTAAATCTAACTTATAATATTATAAATGTAGAAAATAAAACCTAGTGTGGAAAATTCAGATTCTTCTAAATACATAAGTACTTATACAGTTAGTTTAAATTGATTTAGCAATACCTGTTATAGAAAACATTATTTATTGTTACTCTTTTAAAACTATTTCATACGCTATTATTTTTTAATATAAATTTACAGTTTTATAAAATGAATTTCGATTGATAACAAAAATAAAAAATAACTTTTTGACGTTTAATAATTTTTTTTACTTATATTGAATTTTAGACCAAATTCAATTAACCTAATTATGAAAAAAAATGTTTTAATTTATCTGTTGTTACTTAACAATTAAATAAAAATTTGAAACAATATTGAATTTTAAGTGACTAATGGAATGAATAATCTATTTTTACTTTACATAAATTTTAAAATACATTGTAATATTATTAATGATTAAAAAATGAGTATTGATTAATTTCAGTTTTATTGAGATAGAATAAGTGATAAGTTTTTTGTGATTAATAATTAGGTTTTAAAAAAAATAAAAAATATCAGTTAAATAAGAAAACTTATTAATTTATTAATTATCAAAACTTTAAAGTAAATATATAAATTCTAAGAAATTATAATATAATATATTTTATATAATTATAAAATAATTAAAACACTCTATGTAAAATTAAATTAAACAAGTATGCGTCAAATATATATTATATATTTTAATTTAAACAAAATTTATAAAAAAGATATTAACGAACGAGACATTTATTCAAAAATGTAAAGATAAAACTAATAGCATTAAAATTATTTTAAATTAATTATTTTTTAAGAATATTATATCATTTTATAAAGTATTGTTAATTTTTTATACTAAAATAAATTTAACAGAGTTATAAATACATAAATATAAGTATATAAATTTCGCATTATTTGATCTTAATTATTAGAATTGGTAATAGAAGAAATTTTTTTTTTATTAATTCTTGAAAAAATATTATTTATTTAATAAACTTATATATGTTATCAGTGTGTTTTTTATTCATTAACCCTTTAACTGTTTATGTCGAGTATACTCGTCAGAGCGAAACGAAAATTTTTCGCATAATGTCGGGTATACTCGTCGTGAAGATAAAAAAATCGCATTCGTATTATTATTAAACGAATCAACTGTAATTTTTTTCCCTGAAAAAGGGCAAATAAAGATCTTTTAAAAAATGTACATTTTAGAATATTCGTTAGTCTGGCAACCTTATTTATTTTAATACACAATAGCTTGTATTAAGCTGAAATAACAAATTCTGGGGAAGTACCGTTACAAACGATTTTTTTTATCAATGAAATAAATTTTGTTTGTTAACAACGAATAAAAATATATATTTTCTAAAAAACCAACATGCAACTTTTGATTTTTAATCATAATTGCCTACTTTTATAGGCAGAAACATTTTACTCTGTTTATGTCGAGTATACTCGTCTTCGCTGGAAAATAATTAAGCAGGCAGAAAAAGTTTTTCGAAACAAAATTAAACAGTTAAAGGGTTAATGAATAAAAGCCACTTTCATACGAACGAGATATTTATAAAAAAAATATGAAAAATATTTTATAGCATTATAGTTAAATTAATTAATTTCAGAGAATATCATGTATTTTATTAAAATATTGCTTAATTTTTTTATGATAATAAATATAATAATGTTATAATTATTTATATATAGAGTTTTCCAAAAAACGTTTCAAAAGTTTAGATGAAAATGAAACAAAAACGATTTAATTAATTAGTTATTTTTTTTTTAAGAATATTCTTTGGCATTAATAATAAAATACAATTTTATTCATATGACCATCACGACTTCGCTAATGCATTTCTTTAGTTCAATTTTTGTTCACTCTTTCACATAATTGTGGTCTAGTTTTACGAATTACACGTTCAATATTTATTTTTAATGTATATTTTATTTGTAGTTTATCAGTATAAACCAATGATTTCACATAATCACACAGAAAATAATCTAATGGAATTAAATCACATGATTTGGGGGCCAATCGATGGGCCCATTTCGTGAAATAATAGACTCATTAAACTTTTGTTTCAATAAGTTTATTTTTTTCGTAGATGTATGACACGTAGCACCATCCTGTTAAAACCACAAATTGTGCAAACCATTTTCAATCATTTTTGGGAAAAAAATATTAATTCTGGTTTGGTAACGCACTCATTTTCATTTTCACTAACAAATCATTTATTGTATTTTTTAGTCTTATAGGCACTATGATATCATGTAAAGTGAAATAGTTTTAAAATTGTTCAACAATTCGATAAATAACATATTTACTTGGACAATTGTGTTAAGGTTCAAGAAGGCACGATAAGTTTTACTAACCGAACATTGATTTTTATAATAAATTCTTAAAATTTTTAAGTTTTGTTTAAGTATGAAACGTTTCATATTAATTTGCTAAACTATACTGAGTTAAAATGTCAAAATGAGGTTAAAAAATGCAAATATGGCTGCCACCAGTTGTCAAGTTCTGAACTTCTTATTAGAAAAACATATATAAGTACATAAATTTCCCATTACCATTTGATTGAATGATCAGAAGTGATAATAAAAATAATATTTTTTTATTATCAATTGTTAAAAATTATTTAATAAATTAATGTATATATATATATATATATATATATATATATCAACGTCTTTTTATCCATTACTAATTGAAAGTCCCTCTCAAGACATGTTAAGTGTTTTATTTTACTATTTAATTAAATTATCTATTACATTCGCAAATTAATAATCCTGATTTTTTCATAAAATAAATTATATGACTTTCAATATTAACTAATATAATTATATTTGTAAATTGTTTACATCTGATGTAACATAAATTTAAAAAAAATCGAATAGATTTGATACATATAATCTTTTGAAAAGTTGTTTATGTTAAATAAAAAATAATAATTGCACATATACTTGTGTAACATCCTGTATGTAAAAAAAGAAAATATAAATCTCTATCATCATTTTTCCAATATGAACTTCCTTAACATTTTTTTATAAAAAGTCAACTTATCGATCCGCTATGCAGTCGAACGTGATTGAGTTTGAATAATAGAGTTCGATAATAAATGTGATGATTGGAACATGAGATTGGTGTCATCCTGGTCGTATCTCCGGACAGATTTTTGCAGTCGCCCAGAAATGAAATTGAAAAGTTAGCCTCAACTTATAAGTTGCTACGAAACTCTCCGCGCTCACTGTGTTAACAGACATAACAGGTTCAGAGAAATGAAAAGAAAATGATTACTGCGCAGCCCGGTACAGATATTATGTTATTTTTGCCTTTTTTGTTAGATGGCCGACACTACCGCAAACTTTGTATACTTTTCTTGTAGAGTGGAAACAAGATTGTATATTTTGTTGGCGAAGATAAGAAACAGATTTCAAAGTTGAAACACTTTTTATTTTGGAACCGAACAGTGATTTTAATTTATTTTTTTTATTATTGCTTTTATATGCCATCATTTTAATACATTTTATCAAAAAATGGAAATGTAATATAATATTTAAACAATGTTATTGTATATATGTATACATGTAAAACTGTACATTATTCAAATATGGTAAATATTTAACATATATATGTATGCATAAAAGTATATATATATACACATTAGAATATATAAAATAAAATAAAACATATATATACATACACACCAACGTACACTACACATTTATCTGCATATATATATATATATATATACTCGTATATATATATATATATATGTGTGTGTGTGTGTGTGTGTGTGTACATAGGTGTGTGAATGTACAAGTATGCATTATTGTACCTTCTATTTTCTGTTAAATAATTGCAGTTTTTCATGTAAAACATAAAACGATATCAGACTAAATTATACTATAAAATACTTTGCAGTCTGAAATTTAAAAGCTTTAATAAGCGTTGGTATTTATAGACGGTTGAAAGATTTCAAATCAAATAAAACATAGGTCTATTTACCTATTCGTAGTTTTTCCCTATCACTCTCTCTATTGATATATATATATATATATATATATATATATATATATATATTTATATATGTATATATATATATATATATATATATATATATATATATATATATATATATATATATATATATATATATATATATATATATATATATATATATATATATATATATATATATATATATATATATATATATATATATATATATGTATATATATATGTGTGTGTGTGAAAAATTAAATTAAATTTTGATTAATTAATATCATTTAATAATAATCAAAAAAATTAATTTATTATTCTATCGTTAGATTTTTCTTTATTTGTTTCGAAGTATATATTGGTTAAGAAAATATGAATAATTGCTAAAAAAATAAAATAATATTAAAATTCACTATAAAAAGAATATCTTCTAATCGTATATATAGGGTCATCCAAATGTGATATCTAGTTTTGTGTTTTATTAAAAAAATAATAATAAATTATTCACAAGTTTTTTCATACACCTCCCTATACACATGTTTCTTTCTAATAAAATACAAATTTAGGCGTCACTTTTGGATGACTATATATATATATATATATATATATATATATATATATATATATATATATATATATCGTTGATGTATTATAAGATTATTATGAATTATTGAAATTATTTTTTTATTAGTTTTATTTAATTTTGTTTACATTCATATCTTTTTTTCTGATTTATACAACTATACATACATACATATAAATAAATATATATATATATATATATATATATATATATATATATATATATATAAATAAATTAGGGAGCTTTAGCTCCTACTCACTTCGCTCGTCGACACACAAGCTTCTATTTAACAATGTAAATAAGTTATTAAAAAAACGGTTAAAAAACTATATTAATGTTTCTGTCTAGACAGTGTTTATTATAGATCGGTTATTTGATGTGCATTGAAATCCAATGACAATATAATTATAATTTGTTTTATCTGAAAAAGTGTCTAAAGATTTCTCCGAAAAGACTCTCTGAAAATCTATCTGTTTTCGATTTTTTGTTAATTTTAATATGTCATAAAATTTGTACTTTGGTAATTCTAAGAAAACTTCTGAAACGAAAATTCTATATATCCCTCTATATAAAATAGTTCCATAGCAAAATTAATAAAAAGAATGCTCACGCTACTCAGAACGTGAACGATTATTTCTGAAAATTAACGATTAAAATTTCGGAGTAATGTGAAAATTTCAAAACACTCACATCACTCCATAATTGCCAACGTTAATCTTCGGAGGTAATTGTTTATGTTTGGAGTAGATTAATGATATTAATTTTGAGATGAAACTATTTTATATATATATATATATATGTATAATAAGATGCTAAGACTAGCATTCAACAAGGATTATTACTACTTGACGAAAAGGCTATATAGAGATGTAGAAATTTTGACCGTGGCAGAATTCAGTACTTAATTAAGCAAAAGGTTTTACGCAGTGAAATCACACGACAATTCTTTATCCACAAAAGAGAGACAGTACTGGTTAAAATGTAAGAAAAGAAAGCAGCTATACCCAAATATATTCATCAAAACATTTTAGCGAAGAGAGAAGAAAGAAAAATATAAGACATAAGAGTGAAGAAAAGAAAAGGCAAAAGGAACATATCGAAATTCGATGTGCAACTTGAGATACGTGACTACCGATCATCCGGTGAGGTCTGTTAGGTGGGGAAGAGAAAGTGGGTTTTCACCAGCAGGTTTTTAAAAACTTTTCCTGAAATAGTAGGTACATGAAAAAGATAAATTATCGGTCAAAGGGTTAAAATCTTTTCAGTCTCTTGAGCCATTAAAGAAAAAATTCTTTTGTAAAACTAATTATGTTCGAACAATTTGAAATTTGTTAGTATGTTTCTTAGTATAATTCAGAATTTGCAAATTTTAATTTGTTTAAAATAATTGTAAAATATTAAAAGTGAAATTCGAAATTTTAAAGGGTGCAAAGAATTGTTAAAGGATTAATTGCTCTAGAATAAAATAAATAATCTGTTTTTATTTTTTAGGCAAAATTGTTGAATTATTAAAATTCAATTAATTCAATATCTAAAATAAATAATAATTTAATTACATATTTGATTTACCAAAATATTTGCATGTACATACCTGAAAATATGTATATATATATACATTATAATATAGGGTCATCCAAATGCAACGCCCAGATTTGTGTTTTATTAATAAGAAACATATTTATAGGGTGGTGTATATAGAAACATGTGTTTAGTTTCTTTTTTCTTTTTAATAAAACAGAAATCTAGGCTTCACATTTGGATGACCCTATATACAAAACTACTCATATAAATTAATCTTATAGAGTTTTATAAATTTACAGGTAAACACACACACACAATAAATAAATATATATATATATATATATATATATATATATATATATATATATATATATGTATATATATAATTGACACTATTAAGTATTTAATTGATTTACTTGTGTAATTAATAAATATTGTTTTTGCTGATATTGATTTATTTACATTTAGACAGCCACAAATCATATTACAATAGCTTGTGGTTTGTGTGCTTTACGGAATTCTGAATCATTTACATAGATATAATGCTGAAAAGTGTATATACATATATATAATATTTGAATATACATTTGTATGTATGTATTTATATATTAACAAATATATTGATTTATTTGTTACATACAGGAGAAACGAAATTAAATCACCGATTTTATAAAATAAATTGATAGTGGGTACTCTCTCAGTTACAATAAAAATATCGACTTTGATATTGTATTATTTAACAACCTTATATATATATATATATATATATATATATATATATATATATATATATATCACTCTCCGTCTTCTCCAAGATATTTGTTTTGATATATTTCACGCAGAAAAAAAACTTTATCTCCGTTCTACTTCTTGTATTATTTCCTGCTTTATATCTGCTTTATAACTCCCTGTCGAATTCGTTAGATTCAATTCTTTAAAAAAAAGTTTGATGCCGATACTTATGTTGACAATGGAGGATCAACTGCTATAGTTCGACTTAGCAATTCGTATCTCATATTTTTATCAAAAGTGTTGTACGTACACTGGGGTATTATATATTTTTCAGTGAGTTGAGTATTGAACGAATATATATGGAGTTTTGTATCAAAAAGGAAAACTATTTGTTAAAAGCACATTACTTATAGCAGAATATAACTTTTATTATTGGATTACGTTATATTTTTTCAGCACATTATATATATATATATATATATATATATATATATATATATATATATATATATTTGTGTGTATGTATATAATTAAATTTAGTTTTTACCAATTATTATCATTTTTAATGATCAACAATTTAAATTTATTACTCTATTAATAGATTTTTCTTTATTTGTTTCAAAAAATACATGAGTTAGATAAACATGAATAACTGTTGAGAAAATATTAAAATTCACTCTAACTAAATTAATTTTTTACGGTGTATATAATGTATAGTATTAAAAATTAATATGTGAGAATTTTTAAAAAAAATAATTTCAACTTATTTATAATATAAATATAGCATTTGTTTGAAATTTTCATTTACTATAGTAATTTCAAAAAATATAAAAGTGTAGAATATTGCTCATGTTACTTTTTTATTTAAATAACGTATTCAATATATTTGTCTTTTTTGTAACGTAAAATTTATTTTTCTGCTTTTGTATTATCACTCTGTACAATACACATACATACACACAAATATATAGGGTCATCTAAATGTGATACCTAGATTTATGTTTTATTAAAAAGAAACGAAAAAAACTATACACATGTTTTTCTAGACATCGCCTTAGACACATGTTTTTTTATAAAAACAAACATCTAGGCATCACATTTGGTTGACTATATGTATATAAATACATATAGTCAACATATATATATATATATATATAGTCAATATATATATATATATATATATATATATATATATATATATATATACATATAGATAGATAGATAGATAGATAGATATAGATAGATAGATAAATAGATAGATAGATAGAAATATAGGATGGCCCAAATGATATTAAAGTGAATGAAAGTAAGCAAGTAAATGTATGTCAAAACATTTTAATTTCATTTAAGATATACTGTATGTATTATATAATTTATTAGAATGTATTTGAAGAGAAAGAAATTAAATCAATACAAGTGAAAAATTTTGTGATAGGTTTTAATACAGTAGTGGATTGAGAGAGACTAATGATGATATATATATATATATATATATATATATATATATATATATATATATATATATATATATATATATATATATAAAATATTAAATTTTAAATCATCACATATATTCATTAATAAATCTTATCTTGACATATTATAATTAAACAAACTTTTATAATTTAATTTTTTATTAAAGTAATTTTTAATATCATATTTAGTTATTTCAGTACTTCTATTTTTGGTAGGTCAATTATTAAATATTTTTTTATTTTTACAAAGTATTAAAAAACAAGTATTTTTATACTGATGTTAGCTAAATTGATAATTAAAGTTTTAACATTAATTATTTTATTAAAAACTAAAAAAGAATTAATATTTTGAAAAAACTTTTAAAATCTCTGACAAGAAATTAATTAAAATTCAATTATTAAAGTATTTTATCATAATATTTAAAATACCTTTTTTATTTAAATATTTCTTATAATTTTTTCGATGGATATAAATTAATTGATAAAATAGGATATTACTTCTTGAATTTGAATTTATTAAAAATTAAAAACACTGACTGATAATTTAACATCTTATTTTTCATGTCCTATGGAAATATATATATATATATATATATATATATATATATATATATATATATATATCTATATATATATATATATGACTATGTAATTACTTTATTGGAGTTAATACATGAAATTATGTACGTTAACTTATGAAATAGATAACAATATATTTTTCTTCTGAATAATGAATGAACTGGACATGAAATGATCAGTTGAACGGTACTATTACTTTCACTTTAGACATCACCAGTTTGAAAAGAATGCGACAGTTGTGAAGTTTGTATGCCGTTATTGCCGTCAAAAAAATTCAATGGGTGTACGGACGTTCCAAACATTCAGTTTGTAATTTCAAATAAAACGCAAATATACTTTATTTTTTTTTATCAAAAAGGAGCAAACTTTTTCTTTAACTTTTTCTTGACTTCTTTAAGAGCAAAATTTATTTTTGTTCTAAAACAACATTAATTACTTTTATAACCTAAAAGGTATTTTGTTAAAGATTTATTTTATTTTAACTTTTAATAAAATTTATTTGTTCCTTTGTATTTGAATTGCTTATGGTTATAAGAGATTAATAAATTAAAAATAATGATTTTGTACATGTTTACGCACAAAATATTTACGATAAAAATCAAAATACAAAAAAATTATTTATACACACAAATAAACACACACAAACACACACACACATATATACACACACATACACACACACATACACACATATATACACACACATACACACACACATATATATATATATATATATATATATATATATATATTATATATATATATATATATATATTTATAAATAATGAGTGTGTAATTAATGTATTATAATATTTTAAT
>CP092087.1:58065871-58120871 GCA_029203775.1 Neoneuromus ignobilis | reverse complement strand
ACTTTGGTTATAAATTAGACTTTAAAAAATTTTCCTTAATCCAAATATTTATTTTTTATAATATTTTTTAAATTTTAATTTCATTTAAAATTAATTAATTTTTAATAATAATATCTACTTAAAATTATTTCATAGATACTCCAACAACATAAATTTTATTTGTATAAACTTAATAGTAATTGCAGTCACGAACCAAATCGAAATAAAAATCATAACGTATCAAATTACAAGCATGTGTTTTGAATAGAAGTGAAATATTTTCTGCAATAAATCGAAATCTTTCAATATTATCCCAGGATTCCCATTAAGATGTTAATCTTTATAGGGTTATAAGAATAAAAGAAAGCCGTAAATTCTTCCGCATAAAAGGGTTTCCATTGCGGCTGTAAGTCGAGAGAGCAGGTGCATAGAGACAGATTGTATTGGTCATTTCACAGTTGGTTAATCCACTATGTGGCTGTACTAGACTGATAACCAAAGAGAGGGCAACAGAGCTGGACTGGATTTCGAAATTGGAAAATTTTGATAATAGTAATTATTGTTTTGTCCTATTTAATACACATCAAATTTAAATACCCGTATTATATATTTTTCTATTTTCATAATTGCTAAATATATAACTGATTTCAATTTTATTATGATTTGATTTTTTTATCATTTCAATTAATTAATGCTACATGATTAGCAAAAATTAATTTTATTTTATTATTAATTAAATTACAGATCATTGATTAAAAATTATACAAATATCATATTAGAAATATAATTTAAAATTAAATTAAGTTTTTTTGCAATTAATTAATTTTTGTATCAATTTTTATCTAAGTATTGATTTTATAAAAAAGTTTTTTTTCTACTTTAATATTAAATTTAATATTAAAATTTTATATTATTTGAGATAACATATATTTTGTTATTTAATTAGATATTTATTATGTTATAAAAAAAAATTTCTTAATTTTTATTCATGATACCAAAAATTATAATTATTAGGTTTTAGTTTAAAAAATCTAGTTTATTGTAATTAATGATATTTTGTCAATAAATTAATTATGCATAAATACGCACACACACACACACACACACACACACACACACACATATATATATATATATATATATATAGCATGTTTTTTAAGCATGATTGAACTTTAAATTTAAATCCTATCCAAGTTTTATCTAATCTAAAAAAAATTTTTATATGTATTTATATATATATATATATATATGTGTGTAAGTATATATCAATAGGGATTCAATTTAAAGTTCTTTCACTCTTAAAAAACCTCTCTTTCTCTCTCTCTCTCTCTCTCTCTCTCTCTATATATATATATATATATATATATATATATATATATATATATATATTAGGAATTCCATAAATACTAATGCATCTACTTAACTATTTATTTTTGGAAAGTTTCGTACATAATTTCCATGATATTTAATATAACTATCTCGTTGAACGCCTACAATTTTTAACTTTCTGTTTGTTTAATTAATTTCCAAACGTTGCTTGTTGCGATAAAGTGGCGGTAATTCAACTCTTAGAGGAATAAATCTAATACTATATGACATTTATGATGTTTAATTTTTACTATGAATTGAATGCAACAACCATAATTAAAAAACGAGTTATATATATATATATATGGTGAAGTTTTAAAAGTTTGTAAATGTCAACATTGGCTTAAAAAAATTGCGGAAGGTAGTGTTGATTTTTCTGATATACTTCGAAATGAAAGACCAGCTGAATTTTATAACAAGGCTTTAGAATCTCTCATTGACTTTGATCCAAAATTGTCACAACAACTTGAATCTACTTGTTCAAAAGTTCATAGAATCTGGAAAAAATTGACAGGATTAATAGAAAGTGTAAATTGATACTACATGAAAGGTTTTCGACCAATAAAGAACAGAGAATAACAAAACTCGTTACTAAAGAGGTATAAAATGACACCATTTTTCCATAGAACTATAACTGGATATGAAAAATTGATTTTATACACCAATTTGAAGTGTACTAAATAATGAATTTCACCAAATTAAACTCTAGTTTTGACACTAGAGTCCAGTTTGGATCTGAAAGAATCTTTCATGTGTTTGATATGATTTTCATGAGGTGATTTACTTTCAATTGTTGAAACCTGGGACACAATAACATTTTTCTTTTCAGTTAACATTTATTTTTAGTAAAACATAAATCTAGGCGTCACATTTGGATAATACTATATAAAAATAAAGTGAATAGTATTTAATAATTGTACACTTTTTCAATATTTTGTTGCGTTGAAGTAATATTTAGTTTATTATGTAACATTGCAGTAGATCACATGTTTGAAATCATTCAAAAAAATAAATTATAATGTTATTAAAATAATTAATACAATGTATAAAAATATATAAGGTTTTTTATAAAATTTGTTCCCCATGAAAATATAAAAATAAATCCTTACTTTGAACATGAAAATTTTTTTTACACAAATTTATACATATTTATTGCAAAAAAAGTACTGAGTCCAGACCTTTAAACATATGCGCAATAAGTATTTTATCACAAGCGTGTGAAAGACGTCGAAGGCAATTCAGAATAGAATAGAAAACCACTTCACATAGATCGAGCCGTGTTGTGCGACAAGAGAATCATGCAACAAGCAGAGAAACGTCTTGGGGCCATCCTAGCCCGCATTCAAAAGGTTGGAATTGTTCCGAACGACATAATTCATCTAAAAGTGGTACAAAAAATATGTGCCGACGAAACGGGTTCAACCAGATTTGGTATGAAATCGAGAAGTTTATCATTTATCATTGTCGTTTCGATCATTTTCTGCGCTTGCAATTACGTAACAAGGAATGGATCTGAGGTGGGTGAATGATTTTATCGCAGAAATGTTTTATCAGTTTTATTTTTTTTTATATTGAAGACATATTTTAAACTGTTTTATATATATATATATATATATATATATATATATGTATGTATGTATGTATGTATGTATGTATGTATGTATGTATGTATGTATGTGTATGAATATATGTGTATATGTGTATGTATTGTATGTGTGCGTGTGTATGTGTATGTGTGTGTGTATGTGTGTATATGTGTTTGTGTGCATGTATGTACGTGTGTGTATTTCAATGTTTTTCAATTTTCAAATAAACATTTCTTAGAATTAATAAATAATTTCAAATATATTTATTTTTAGAAATCTCTCTTATGACGAATTAATAATGAATTTAAATAAAGAAAAAATATATCATTTTTATTGAATTAATTAATAAAAATTTGTGCTGGAAAGAAATATTAATAATAATAAAATTCTCAAAAAACTTTCAAGATGAATTATTAAATTTTATCGATTTTACTTTTTAGTTATATTTAATATTTGATTTATCTGTTTCGCTTTTTCAAATATGAATATATATATATATATATATATATATATATATATATATATATATATATATATATATATATGAAGTATATGTGGGTGGGTGTAGGCGTATATATGTATGTATGTGTTTGTATTTAATACATTGTAACTTATCTTCTTGTACAAAAGTTATTAACAATTTTATTAAGATATATTGTTAATATAATTTTAATAACATTAATAATTTATTTTAACTTGAGTAACGTTTTGTTGAGAATTTTTTTTATATATCACTAATAGAGCATTTTAGCATGAATTTTTTTTATAAACGATAAACAAATTTGTGTTATTAATAATTAAATTTTCTATTTATAACATAATCTTTGTCCTTTATTCATTATTTAATATTTGCTATATGTTACGTTGATATATATATATATATATATATATATATATATATATATACACACACACACACACACACAAGGGTCGTTTGATAAGTACGGTAAATGTATTTATTGTTTAATTAAATTAATTAATTAATTAAATTAAATTTTTCAATTTACTTTTTCTTACTTTTTTACCATACTTATCAAACGACCCTCATATATATATATATATATATATATATATATATATATATATATATATATATATATATATATAGGGTGTTTTTAAGCGTGATAGAACTTTAAATTGAAACTCTATCAAAAGTTCTATTTAATCTAAAAAAAAGTCTGCTCTCTCTCTCTCTCTCTCTCTATATATATATATATATATATATATATATATATATATATATATATATATATATATATATATATATATATATATATATAAATATAATATCATAAGCTGTTTGATGTAGTAATTATTTTCTAATGTATTTTTAATATAATCAAATTTTGTTCCTGAGTATTGAAATCATTAAAATATATTTCAAGTATTGATTAGTCATTAACAATAGAAAATTAACATGGAATGAATTTTTTTTATATTACTTTTTTACATTAAAAAATATATTTTTTTATATCGTTTGTTGTTTCTAATCCTGAAAATTTTTCAGTATATAATACAGTTGAACATTATTAATCCGGCCACCGGTAATCCGGTTACACCACTAATTTGAGCATTATATTCTCAAATGCAATTTCTTCTATAATTTCTTATTGTTATTCAATACATCTTTAACTAGTGGTGGACTCTTTTTTATTTTTTTACGTATATACAATGTGCATTATCTAAGAATTCTGTTACTTCTAAATAAGGAGATTTTATTTATTGTTTTTTACAAAATGATTCGTGTATTGGATTTCTATTTTTTTTTTAAAATGACATATTATCATTACATACTAGGGTCGTTTGATAAGTATCGTAAATTTATTTATTGTTTAATTTAATTAATTAATTAATTAAATTAAACTTTTCAATTTAGTTTTTCTTACTTTTTTAACATACTTATTAAACGACCCTCGTATTTCTCTTTGGCAAAAATTATTATAATTTTAAGTTTGTGAAGTCTATTTGAGATAGATTGATTATAATTATGTGTAAAGTTTTTGTGTTTCTTCTTTCTATGCTAGAGAAATGTGTTTTGAATTTGTATATCGTCTGTTATATAGTGTCATGCATGTGTTTTATTTGAATTTTTTAAAAAAATATTTTTGCCAGTGTAAAAGTTTGAACAAATTCAAGGTTTTTATATCATTGTCTAAGTTTATTATACTCGATATATTTTTAAACATTTTTAATTTTATTTCTATTTTTAAACAACTTAGCTTAACTGTTAAGGTTTTCAAAGTAAAATTTATGTGATAATCTAACCGCCAATGATCCACTCGATTCATTAATCTTACACCCCACAGGTTTCAACAGTGCCAGATTTTTGATGGTCAATTGTACATATTTTTGATTTTAATCTGCTTAATATTTATTTATTAAAAAATTTTACATTGGGGTCTGAACTTTTTATTTAATTGTACTAAAAATATTTATACAATTAATAGCATTAGAGTGGTAATAAAAATTAAGGAGATAAAATAGGGTTATCCAAATGTAACACCTAGATTTGTGTTTTATTAAAAAGAAATAAAAGAAAATATACACATATTTCCTTACACAATATCCTATACACATGTTTATTTTTAATAAAACACAAATCTAAGTGTCATATTGATGACTTTGTAAACAATATTTTTTTTAATTAAACAATATATGAATATTCCATGATGTAACTATATTTATATTTTTTTAATAAATATGATAGTAAATTGTTATCAGCGATAAAAAATATTTTTATATCGACAATATTGTAAAAATAATTGATAAAAGAAATTTTTGTATTTTATTTTGACGAAAATGTTTTTAGAAAGTAAATTAATTTTATAGTATATTATTATTTAAGGAAAAAATATTTCAGTCTGATTTTTTTTAAATAATTGTGAGTTTAAATTATTTTGGAAATATTTTTGAATTCACTCTTGTTAAAAATTAACTATATTTTCGACACTGAAAATGTTTAAAATGTTGAAGAATTACTTATTTTTTATTTTTAATTTATTTAAGAGCATTTAATAAAATGTATAACCATATTCTCATATTGTAAGGTTTTAAAATATAATTACATATAATGAAAATATCATTTAAAAATACATAATTAAATTAAAAATGAATAATTAACAAAATTGACTAGTGAGGTTTGTAAAGTAATAATTTATTTTCTTAAAAAAAATCTATGGTTGTGTTATAAATATTTTTTTAATTTATTTATTCTTTTCTATTTAATGTACTTGATTTATAATTAAGGCACTTTCAATCTGTTATTTTTAAAATATCTCCAATTTTTTTATTCTATAAACCCGGAGGCTCTGCCTCCTACTCGTTTTACTAATCGATCATGAATTTTTTTTTACAATGTATTGTACAAAGCACCATTAATTTATTTCATAAAATTTTCAGAAACATTCGGAAATTAATTCTTTTCATTACGCCGGAGTACCAATATTTTTAAATAAAAAGATATATACTTTTATATAAAAATAGTTTTAAATATTTGAACAAGAATTATTGAATAATTGTCAAAGATAATTCTCTTTTCAAAAAATTAAATATAATTTGCATTATCTTTTACAATATTTACAAATAATTCTATACCATTATTTTGTATAATAATACGACAGTTACATTTTAGTGTCTGTTACCAATGCCGAATGATTTACAAAAAATATTTCGCGAACCTGAAGATTGTTCCATGTGTAAAAATGTATTTGAAGTAGATCGTATGAGCGATATATCACCAGATGAGTTTGAATCATATTATGCTTACACGGGTCGTCCGGTCGTTATAGTAGATGGTACAAAGGGTTGGTCCGCTCCACAAACATTCAATTTCGAATTCTTCAAGCGAATCTATTTAGAGATGACTGATGATGGCGGTAACTGTCAATTTTTTCCATACAAAACTGAATTTAAATCGTTAGTTGAAGCTTTAAATATGAGCACCGAACGATCTCAACTTGCACCTAACACAAAACCTTGGTATATTGGATGGAGTAGTTGTGAGAGTGAAGCGACGAATTTATTAAGAGAACATTATACTAGACCTTATTTTTTACCACAATCCTCAGAAGATGCGAATGTTGATTGGATTTTTATGGGCGGACCTGGTAATGGTGCTCATATGCACGTAAGTCATATTTTTGGTACGATTTATTAAATAAGTGAATAGAAATTATTTAAAAAATAATATTTACTTATATTTTTTACGATTTATAAAATAGATATCATTTTTATTATAAAATAGATAATCATTAGATTTATTTTTGGAATAAAAACTTTAAACTTAAATATTTATGAAAAAAATTGTTAGTTAATGCAACAAGGTTTATTTATCAAACTAAAGATTCATTTCATTTCATGAAATGTTGCTGAATATTTATTTGAAGTTTAATACTTTATACGAATGAACACACAAAAAAGAACAATAATAACAGTATATGAATATCTAAGACAGTATACAAGATTTATAGGTAATATTTCTGAAAAATGTTATTGTGTGGGAATTATTTTCATAAATCATATAAGAAAACAAAAAGTTGCATGTCTTTTTTACGTATTAGTTTTAGTACGAAACTAGGAAGTATTTTTTATATTCAATACTGTCTTATGTATATATATATATATATATATATATATATATATATATATATATATATATATATATTAAAATTTCGTTATTCGATTTTCTAAATATATTTATTGAAAACTGAATAACATACATTTTCATATTAAATTAAAATTTATTATTACATAAAATTTATTATTTTATAAAATTAGATTTGTTTTAGAATTGAATTTTACAAATAAAATTTCATAATTAATATAATGTATAAATCATGAAATAAGTATTGAAATATTTTCAAAAATAAAAATGTTTATAAAACTTATATGAGAAATATAAAATTATTTATATTCTAGTTGTAATTAAGTACTAGACGTTATTAATCGAGTTAAAATTTATTAGAATTAATTAAAAAAATTAATTCCAATTTTTAGCTGATCCTGAATTATGAAAATCCTATAAGTGTAAATTATTATTTCTTTAAACTTGACATATAATAAAAATTTTAAAATAGATTTACTCTAATATTATATATATATATATATATATATATAATGTCTTTTGAAAATTTTATAAATAAATTATTGATTTTAACACTCAATTATAATACATCAATATGAATATAGAAACAGGTCGTCACTGACATAAAGTACCAAAAAAAAAAAATGTAACACTGTATCTTCTCGTTATTATTTATGCTTGTGAATAAATGGTTTTTGGGTTTTACGATTTTAGGTTGATAACGTACGGTATCCTTCATGGCAGGCACAGATAATGGGTAAAAAGAAATGGCGTTTAGCACCTCCACCGGAATGCTATTATTCTTGTAGGGAGTTAACTGTTACAGTGCTTCCGGGTGAAATAAGTAAGTAAAAAAATAACGACTAGCATCTTCATTTATCATTTTATCGAAGTTTATCACAAAAAACATATATATATATATATATATATATATATATATATATATATATATATATATATATATATATATATATATATATATATATATATATATATATATATATATATATATATATATATATATATATATATATATATATATATATATATATATATATATATATATATATATATATATATATATATATATATATATGTGTGTGTGTGTGTGTGTGTGTGTGTGTGTGTGTATGCGAGAGAGAGAGAGAGAAAGAGAGAGAAAGAGAGAGAGAACGTGTGTGTGTGTATGTAAACTTTTTACATATATTCTAAAACCCTTATAGAATAATTGTATTTTGAAAATAATAATTTTATTAAAAGTCGAATTACCTTTTTGGTTGATATTTAATAAAAACATTCGTTGAAAAATTGGAAATGTAGTAAATTATTTTCTTTTGAATTTTTTAGAAAATTTTTTCTTATAGAATTTCATATAGCTTTAAAAATATATGATAATTTTGTTCCTAATTTTAATATACATTCTATTAATAATAATATAAAAAGTTTAAAATTTTTTGAGTGATGAATCAAGTCAAATTTTTAATTAAGTTAATTAAAAAAATAAAGGTAATGTTTCTGATTTTTTTTTGAAAAAGTTACTTGAAGATTTTAATTAACTAATTAAATATGTTAATTGATAATTAGGTTTAATAAAAAATTTTAATTGAAGATTTCTTTGAAAAATGTTAAAATTAAATACATTATAGTTTTCTAGCTTTTATTAATTTTTATAAAATTAGTTGTATATAAATACATAAATATTTATTGAATATTTATTTTTAGAATTGTATATTTTGAATAAATATATTATATATTTTTATAAAAGACAAAATTAAGATAAAGTAATTAAAGAACTGTCAACAGAATATGTCATTTATAAATTGTCAAAAAATATTTATCGTATAGATCTTAAATAGAACAGTTTAATTTTATTAATCTACTTTATATGTATATATATATATATATTTATATAAAAATGTGTTTAAAATTTGTAACTTTCCCTCTGCCTCCATACTTTAATGAAGAACGTAAACGATGTTAAAAACAACCATTGCTTGGAATCTTTTACAATTTGATTTATTTATTCGCGTCTTAAATCAATAAGCTGATAATGCAAACGGATAAAATAAAACTTATCAAGCAATGAAATCGCTATAAATACTGTAGCTTAAAGTTTCGATTGCTTTCTTAGATGTTACTTTTACAAGTTTGACGTGTGATATAAACGAACCGAGAGGCACTTTTACAAAGTTCGATGAGCTAGTTCATTCTAACTCGAACGAGATACACACGGCTGAATTTCTCCAAACTATAATAATTACAGCCAGTTCGTGAATTACTTAATTGGGTTTGTTAGCAAGTCAGCACCCTAATTTCTTAATACTAACTGGATAAAGTCATTCTGAATTTGTGGTATTTGAATGGAATATAATTTATTAATATATAATATAATACGATATAATGCTAATTTGTTTACTTATTGACTTTTAATTCAAACAATAAAAAAAAGTAAATTAATGTATTCATATATATATATATATCTTTTATTATCTTCATTAATAACTTGAAAAGTAATTAATAAAAATTACTTACACTTCATAATTTTGAATTGTATATATATTTCAATTTGCATTCGTATTTTAATCTTTTACTTTTCGCAACAATATATATATATATATATATATATATATATATATATATATATATATAAAGAAACATTTTTGATAATCCAGTAAAGCGTAGAAAGAATAATGTGAGAAATTTCTAAATGTACTCGGAAAACTTGTAAATGAATTTTAGAATAGACAAGGTTAACTCAGACAACAGAACAAATAAAATCGATATAATGTACATGAACAGAGTATAAAGCAAGAAGAAAAGACATTAGATTGACAAAGTAATTATATAGTTATAACTAAGAGACAAAAAAGGCCTAGAAGAAAACCCCATTAAAAATAGAGTGTTGATATTTTAAAATACTGTGGCGGTGATAGTTGGATGAGATTGGTTGTGGAGAGGAAATAATATAAGGATTTTGAAAAATGATTTAAGAAAATCTGATGATATTTTATATATTATATATCATAAACACGAAAACAAGAATAATTTTGAAATGAATTTAAAACAATGAGTCACATTAAATAACCAAGCAATCTATTAGTCGATGTAATCAGCATCAAAGACCACTCTGTATTAGATTTTAAGAATATGAAAAACCTTCCACTCAATCAATACGTTAATGATATTAAATGCATTGAAGAATCAAGGAATAGAAGAAACATATATTAAATTTTTGAAAATATTTATAGAATTGCTACATCAACCGTACAAATATATAAAGAAATAGAAATACAGTAATACTTCGATTAGTCTGGTTGCACTATAATCTGGTTTGAAATTTTTTTAAAAAATGTTTTTACTTGAAAAAATCCTACTAAAAAGTTTTTCTTGAAAAAATCCCAAAAAATTAATACATAAAATTATTATTATACGCAAATTTTCAAGTTCCCCCCTTTATTATTATAAATAATAAAAAGAAAACCGAAATCATATATGCACATTATGCGCAACGCATGCGCAGTTTCAGTTTTGTGGTATTTTTCTTTTTCTATTAGTTTTCGATTCACAACTCTAGAATAAAGTCGATTTTTTGATAATTAAATATTAATAACCCATTTGAAAATGAATTTAAAACGTATTTAAAATTAATGTATACACCCCTGATTTTGTTTTGTTGATACATACAAACGTTTCAATATATTACTTTCGTTTTATTTACTGAAAAACAGGAAAAAATTTGTTTAGAATCAATTAACGTTTTTGGTATTTAGTTAATTTTTCGATTAGTCCGATTTCAAATAGTCCGGCAAATCAGTGGAACCGATTAGCTGTACTATGCGAGGTATTCCTGTATTTTAAATTATGAAAGGAGTAACACATGGCGATGTTATATCATTCAATTTATATACATCTGTAATAGAAGGGGTCGGCAACCTTTTTTGGTCGCGGGTCAAAATCAACCAAAATGTGAGTATTAAAGAAACGTTTGGGTCAGAGATATTTTCGTATTAAAAGCGTCTTTTAGTAAATAATAAGATATATTTTATTAAGAAAATAATTACAAACATAGTTGAATGAACTTTATTTATAAACGTTCTCTTCGATATCAATGGCTCCCCTGATGTTGAACTTGTGACGTCAATTTAGTCAAGTCTGGTTTATAGTTAGTCGTTTTAAGATGAATACAAGCATCTGAATTTTCGGTAGTTAACATGTTCTTGTTCTTGCTTAATATAAATTTCATTTGTGAAAATATTTGCTCACATTTATAAGTTGAACCGAATATGAACAAAATAGCAAAGCCAATTTTTTTCAAAGATGAAAACTTCGTAGGAAGTGATGCCCAACATGTTGATATCATGAGAAGATAATTATCTTCTGTTTTTTTCTAAATCTTTCCGCAATTTCTTGAATTTATCCGTCCATAACGTTGAACTTTTAAAATCAATCATTTCTAAACTAAAATTGTCAATTTTTAGATATTGAAAATACTGCAAATTTAAAACATTTTCTTCTATTTCCTCAGGCTTTATTATAAATGTTCTCCATGCTTCTTAAAACTTTGAAACCGACTTTCATATTCACTTTTAATGACGAAAATCCAACTTTCGAACATATTTAGATTGCTTTCATCGATATTTTCTTTTTCATGTTCTCTTTTTAACAAGGGAAAGAAATGAAATTTTTTAGTTTTTATGTCAGTTTTAAATAATATCAATTTTGAAGTAAAACTCTTCCATTCCTCATACATTTTCAAAATTGTGTGGTTATTTCCTTGGGGTCGTACATTGAAATCATTATAATGGTTCACTTATGTGTATAAGATCCATGGTAATCGAACTAAAATGTTGTTCTTAGTATCTTTTTTCAATTTTTTTTATTCTCAAAATGTTTGTTTCATGTTTATGTTTTATAATTTATTTTTATATATTATACTTTATTTTCGGAACTAAAGTGGGTCACTTGAAATTATCAAATGGATCACTCGGTGACCCGCGGGTCATAGGTTGCCGACCCCTGATTTAGAAGATTAAACTAGAATTCGAAGAAATAAAAGTGAATGGAGAGGTGCTTAGTTATTTAAGATGTGCTAAGACATTATTATTTTTTGACAATCTCAAATGAATTGTAAAAAAATATAAGAATTGTATAGACAGTCAAACAATTGGTTTTATGAAAAATCTTAACAGGACAAAAGTAATATTTAATGAATTTTTAGGCCAAAGAAAAATTGAACTAAAAGGAAGAGAAATAAAATAATTTAAAAAATAATTATATCTAGTAAAATTCATTAACATTAAACAAAAATTTATAGATGAAATAAGCAGGAAAGAAAAATGGGATGGAGTCAGTTTGAAAGAAATTCGCAAATTATTAGGTCAGATATTTCTTTATGTCTAAACATTTTTTTTTATAATTGCATCATACCTGTTGTCACTTATGACAGTGAAACACAGATCTTGAGCTTCAAAATAATACTGCTACTTCGGAAAACTCAAAAAAGCATAGAAGGGTGTATAATAGGAATAACACAACAAAATAGGAAAAGAAATGAATAGATCAGAAAGAAAACAATAGTTATGAATGTTATGGTAGATGTGAACATTTTGAGATGAAAATGAACCAGTCATATAGCAAGAAGAGAGGACTTTTATTGGACAATGGAAGTTATTGATTGGAAACCTAGATATATTGTATAATAAGGCCCAGAAAAAATCTATGGATTTATGAGACAACAAAATAAGGAAATTCGTAGGAATGAATTGAAAAAGAAATAATCGTATAGGTCGACATAGAAAAAATTAAGGAAGGTCTTCATTCAGCAGTGGATAGAGACTGCTGCTGCAATATAAATATATATATATATATATATATATATATTTGTTTATATGTTAGTATGTATGTGTATATGTGTGTGTGCATATGTATATGAGTGCTTGTATTTATATTTTCACAATATTATTTTTTATTTACACAATTCTAATTATACAAGAAAATGTACGAATAAAATGATTTACTTAGAACACTGTTCATAAAATGATGAATGATGATACAAGAAAAAGTAATGTTTTCATCAAAATACATGAAAAAGCATAAATATCCCTTTAAAAATTATAAAATATCTGGAATTTTTTGAGAAAAGATTGTTTTGTTTGACACTTTTTGATATTGGAAAAGTTTTTCTATATAAAGTCAATGATTTAAAGAATGTACTTTTAAAGTGAATAAAAGAAAAGGAAGTTCAAATATTTTTTTTAAAAAAATGTTTACTTTTAGTTGTTTTAGATACAAACAGATGGTATCATCAAACATTTATTCTATCAGAAGATATAAGCATAACAATTGGATCTGAATTTGATTAAATGAAAAAAACTATTACTAAAAAAGGAAAGCGAAATCTTTATTTAGATTTTATTACACAACTGAAAGACAAATTATAATACTATTATAAAAATTAATGTGTATAAATACTTCATAATAAAATATATATTAATTTTAATATAAATATATCTGTTTATAAAAAATACACAAATTTTAAAAATAAAATGAAAAAAAATTAAAATGGTTTCTTAATTTTTATTGACATTTACTTTTATTCAATTATTTAGGGTTATCCAAATGTGACGCCTAGATTTGTGTTTTATTAAAAAAATTCACATACATCACCCTATACACATGTTTCTTTTTAATATAACACAAATCTAGGCGTCACATATGGATAACCCTATATTTTATAAAAATTGATTATTTTTGTGTATTTTATGTTCCACAAAACATTTTTTTGACAAACCTGTATAAAATTTGAAAGATATATGTATACACTAATAGGAAATAATTTTTCATATAAACCCATTTTTTCAAATTAACTTGATTTTGGAGAAAAGTTGTACGACTAGATATTTTTTCATTAGGTTTTATTAACTTGTGATTAAGGAACAAAAAATAAAAAAGTAATTAAATTACTTTAACTTTACAAATAGTTATTAGATATATAATATTTGTAAGGTCTGAAAACACACAAGAATAATTTTTTTTATAAAAAAGTCAACAGAATTTCTTATTAAGTTTTTTGAGTCATATAAATTATTATTATTTGATACTTTTGCAGTTGTAATTCATATTTTTTTAGAGTATAAATGCTTTTAAGTGTTTTTTCAAAATAGTTAAATTAAACAAAAATTCATCAATAAATACCAAATCATTAGTAGTTTTCCATCGAAAAAAATTGAAAATATTACGTGAGACAGGTAATTTGTTAATCACTCAACAGTTCAAATAAATAAGGTAAAATTGGATTTCAAAATGATAAAAAAAAGAATTAATATTAATGATTTTTGAAGTAAGAAGTAAATTCAAATTCAAAAATAACTGCAGTTGAATTAAATAAAATACTAATAAGCTTTAGAGGTACAATAGTTTTCGATTAGGCTATTAGAAAAACTTACTTGAATATAACGTTTATGTTTCTACGTGAAAGCCATTATTACATAGAATCAACATAAATAATATTAGATTTTTATAAAAAATACCAAAATAAAAATGTAGAATTTTAAAAAAGTGTAATATTTGTGGACCAAAACCAATTTTAATTTTTTTTAAGTTACAGTAAGAAAGTTTTAGAAAAAAAATCGTTAAATTAAAAAAAACATTGTATACGCTGTTCAACATTCAGAAAGCAGTTTATAAAAATGTAGGATATAATAGGATATTATAGAGTTGGAAATTTCAGTTTTATTGATATTTATATGAATCACTTGTATTAATAGAATATTTTTAAAAATAACAATAAACCTTCAACAATTAAAAATCACTATGAAGAAGATTTTTATTTTTATCACAATGACACCAATCATACAACCTATAATGTTCAAATTTTCCTGCTGTATAATTGTTTTCGTGCTATTCCTACACTTATTTGAACATGTTTGGTATCATCTGGATAGAAAAATCCACGAAAAATATACCATTGAATAAAACCAGTGAATAAAAACTAGTTAAAAATGACTATTAAAATAAAATTGATTGAAATAAGAAAAAAAATCCCGAAAAAGTTAATACAGTTTATATGACAAAGGCTGGAAGCAGTTAATAATAGAAAAAGTCTATATATAAAATATTGATATTATATATTATAATAATTTAACTTTATTTAATATAGATGTGTAAAATATTAAATGTTATTTCTTGTTCTAATAATTATTCTGATGCACTTGAGACATAACAAGTATACATCTAATAATTGTTTATAAAATCAAAAATGTTTTATTATTTTTGTGTTCTTTAATGACAAGTAAATAAAACCTAATGGAAAAAAATCTAGTCGTATAATTTGTTCTTCAAAATCAAATTGATTTTTTTAAAAAACGAGTTTTTGTGAAAAATTTATATATATTTATATATATATATATATATATATATATATATATATATGCATTTTTTATACACATAAAACTATCATCTATACGTACGTAGTAGTATAATACAAAATCATTGACAGAAATCATCTTTATCTCACTGCTAAGTTCAGTTACTAACCTTAACGAGAAATAAAGCTTTAATAGCAATTAACATTTTTTTTTATTAAAAATGTAATCAATATTTGAAAAAGGTTTAAAAATCATTCTGGTCTTTTTGTTTAAATACCTATTGAATATAAAGAAATAAATTTTCCATTGTAACTTTATATTAATTTATTATCAAAAACTCTGTTTTTATTAATTAAATATTACAAATAGTTAAGAATATAAATAAATTTATATTTTATATATTCTTTTTATATAAATTTGGGTTATATATGAAACTTTACGAAATCGTTTTTTTTTAATTTTTTCTGATTTTTGTTACAAATTCCAAATTATCTATAAATATTATTAACTAAACTGAATATTATTATTGTATTATTATTTAATAAACAAATTTTATTTCTAAATGTAGTTATTATTGTTGAAAATTGTTAGAAAGTTGAATAAAAATAGAAATTTCTTTATTATCAGCACGTTTCTTACTCTCATTAATAGAGAGCTCTGCACGAATAGGTACATATTATTTTATTATTTATTCAAGATAAGAATATAATTGAAAAATGTTTTTAAATTGTTTAAATACGTAAATAGTAACAAAATAATATTTACACACACACACACACACACACACACATATATATATATATATATATATATATATATATATATATATATATATATATATATATATATATATATATATATATAGCCACCAGTGGGGTGACATATACTTTTGTGATGGTGATGATGTGTGTGTATATATATATATATATATATATATATATATATATATATATTTGAATTTAGTCAAAAATATAGAATACATAAGGTTCTTTAGCCTAATGAAAGGAAATTTGCCTAACGGAGTAAATCCTAATTGAAAAATTCCTACCATCCCACCTAATCTGTATGGTATGACGAAATATCAATGGATGGTAACAATTATTAAGTGTTTCTTTCAGGAGTGGGCTAATATTGTATATATATATATATATATATATATATATATATATATATATATGCATATACATGTAGGATACATACATATTTGTTATAAATAGCTTTATTACATAGTAAAAATAACAATTACTTTTTAATCTATGCTATGATTGATACATATTCATTTCTAAAAAAAATTAATATTTATTCTAAAAAAGGAGTAAAGTAAAACTTAATAATAAGAATATTTACATAATAAAATGTTAAAACACGATTAGATATGTCTTCGTCAGTAAGTTAATTTATTTTTGGAAATAAAAAGCGATATTGAATTAAAAAAAAACGATTTTTGTGTAAGTTGTAATATTAGAAATAAATAATTTTAAAACTGTTATCGGCAATAATATCATTATCATAGAAATAGAGCAGAGGTCAATTGAAATTTTAAAAAAATAAGTAATATGACAAAATTACAAAATGATAACAGGATATTATTTATCAATAATTTATTTTACGTATATTACATCTCTTAATTATATTAGTAATTAATATATATGTGATAAAATATAAACTATAATAATTTTGCAATAAATTTTATAAGTTATATTAGTGCCATAAAAATACAAATTTGTTTGTGTTTTTTAAATTTATGTAATGATTAGAAAAAAAATCTCATTTTCAAATTATCACATAAAAGATAATTGTACTAAATTTAATATTTATTATATTTATTTGTCTTTAAATTAAAGAAAGAAAATATATAAGAAATATTAATAAATTATAATTATAAAATTAAAAAAATAATTAATTTATTATAGTTTTCTTTGTTTTTGTATCAATAACAATACTGTGTTTAAAAAATGTTTGTATGAACTTATTTGTAAAAGGTATAATCATATCTAATATTATCATAAAAATGTAATAATATGAAGGCAATACTGCAATAGATTTTCCTTGTTTCAACGCTTTGATAGCATTTTGAGCTACATATTCAGGCTTTACAACAAAAATCCGGCTGAAACTAATATTAATAATTACAGTTTTATAAAAATTGTGTACAAATATTGATAAAAACACTCGAATACCTTTTTTGGGGTTTATAATGACGAGCTAACATATCCGTTTTCATAATTCCAGGATGAATACTTAATGTTTTTACAGAAGAAGCTTTTAAACGCAATTCAGCTCTCAACGAATCCATTAAACCTATAACATATCCAAATTAATTTCTATTTGGGTAATTTGAAAAATTTTAAATATTAATTTTAATAACGTATTGAGGTATAAACGTTTTAAATTTGTAGTAATTTAAAAATATAATATAAAAAGAAGTAAATGTTTATGAATGATTATAAAAAAATTATACAGTTAAATCTTACCAAGAACAGCATATTTCGAAGTGCAGTATGGTATGATTTGAGGTACTCCTCCAAAGGACGCTACAGAAGCAATCGCTACAATAGTTCCTTTATTTTTCTTTAACATCTCTGGCAAAAATTCTTGGATTGTCTGCGAATAAAATTGAGTATTTTAGTGCATTAAATTTTAATAATGTTCAATTATACAATACTTATGGTGTTTTTTTTTTTGCTTTGTATATTTTGGAAATTATATAATTATTTTCAAAATCTAGGTAGAGATTTTGTAAGTAAATTAAAAATTCATTTAGGCAAAATAATTTATATAAATTTTAAATAATAGTTGGTTGTGTATTACGAATTATCGGAGTTTGAGCTCTTTTAAATATATTATCATAGTGTTAATAATTTTTTTTCTGTTATCTTATGAGTTAAACTCCTATCTCTTTTTGTTGTAGTATTTTGATAAAAATTATGTTTTAATTGATTGTATAGTTATTTATTTTTATCGCTTTTTTTAATATAGTATATTTAAAAGGATAATAAAAAAAGTTTCATTTAGTTCATGAAAATATTTTAAATAAACTTTGTGGAATATCAAATATTGTATTTAATAATATTACTTTAAAAATATTGAAGTTGATTCTTTCAAAATTATGAATTACGTAATCAAGAAATTTTATATATCTCATATAACTTTAAATAAATAGTTAGAAATTATTTGAAATGTTAAAAAACTAGACTAATGAGCATCGCATAAATTCAGCAAAACTCAACATTTTTTACCTCTTAAATATGTACTTCATTATCATTCAGGATAATATTTTATAAAAATATTCAATTATTTTTTATCGTTCACTTTATTATCTGATGTGCATTTTGATAGGTATAAATCCATGAGTCCAACATTGTCAGAATGTTACATTCCAAATTTGATTTGAGTAAAAATAAAAATATTTTATAATGCTGTACTTTGGTGATGATATTTGGGTTATTGAAATGCGGATCAGTAAATAAAGTGAACAAGTAATTATTGGACGCTATTAAAATCTGGTGTTAAGATGAGTGATTCATATGTGTTACGATTTTATTTTACTTTTAATTTATATTATATATCATTAACTGTGCTTATTTTGATAGCGAGATAAAAAATTACGTAGTTATTATGAGAGAAATTAAAATTAAATATCTTACCCAAAAATGAGCGAGAACATTAACGTCCATAATTTTCCGAACAATATGTTCAGGAAAATCAACAACATCTGCCATATTGATAACACCAGCATTATTGACCAATATATCTACAAACTCGAAATCTTTTTTTACAGTATCTGCAAGTATTTTTACTTGTGATCTATCTGAAACATCACAAGTGTATGCTTGAACTTTACACTGAGTGCCTTTTAATAAAATCTTCAATTCTTCGACAGTATTTTCATTTCCTTTTTGATCAATATCGACGCATATTACGTTACATTTTTCTTTAACAAATTCGTGACATAACACTCTACCTAATCCATTTCCAGCTCCTGTAATCTGAAATAAAAATACATGAATCAGAGTATTTTTTTTACTTAAAATGTTCATATTTAAAAAAAGATAATTTATTAATGATTATTTTTAATAAAGAAATATATCAAAACAAATTATTTAATATATTTTGTTATATTATATGACAATGGCAATTTATGAATGAAAATTTAATCGTTCTTTTTAAATAAACGAAAAATTATTCATAATATATCACACTGATTTTATTAATTTTCTCTAAATAAAGGAATATTTCTATTATTTTTTTAAATATCATATTTTAATTTTGAAAATATTAATTTTCAGAATATTTTATTCTCAAAAGATTAATCAGGACATAAAATCTGATTATATTAGGTTGGCAAGTATCTCCCTTCCGCTTTTTTTTTTTTTTTTGTACATAGCTGCGAAATTCAAAAGACCAGAAGGCGGAAGGGAGATATTTGCCAACCTAATATATATGTAAAAAGTATTATGTTGTACCACATAAAATTAACGAATTTCAATGATGAAATGAAAATACAATACTGTAAAAATAAAATATAGGTTCATCCAAATGTAATACCTAGATTTGTGTTTTATTAAAAAGAAAAATGTGTATAGGGTGGTGTATAGAAAAACATGTGTATAGTTTCTTTTGTGTTTTTTTATTAAAACACAAATCTAAGCAGCACATTTGGATGATTTTTTATTTTATTTAAGTGGTTATGCTTAGCTTGAAGTTCGAAAAAATCAATTTTTGGATTTTGACATTTTCTGTAAGTATAATATCTGGAGAATATTCCCTGAAAGTTTCAAATTAATCTGACTAAAATTGATGGAACATTTTTTTGCTCGAATATTTGGAGTAGGTATATTATGTAAACGAGTTTTTAAATTTTAAACATGTTTTTTTGAAAATTGCATTTTCAAGACCGGTGATTAAAATATTTCTAAAACAACTGCATAGATTTATTTCAAATTTTACAGGTTTATTGTGAATACAAAAAATTAGTCCATAAATAAAAGATTTTTCCATTCCATAATTTCTTTTTTATTGACTAAAAACGAACGATTTTTTCATCGAAAATCGAAATTTGAATTAGAATGTTTGTCATTTTATTCCAAATCAATATTTCGAAAAACTGATTGTTCAAGGAATACATAATTTAAGGTATAAAATAAATCTTCTTCATTTCTTGATTTCATACGATTCAAATCTGAGCAGCAGTGGTCACTACAAACGTTATTTTTTCAAAGGACCTACGGAAGAATGACCATATCTCTTTAATTTTTAAATATTTTTTATTTAAAAATTATGTAAACTTCTTTTAAATATAATTTTTAGACATCCGAACATTTATTGAGAAACGTGTTATAGTTTTTGAAAAAAAATCTCAAAACTCACGTTTTTTTTTGATCTCCTGACTGATCATGGCCCTTTAATCGAATTATGTACCATTCACATTAACGATTTCTTTGTCAACGTGACACTAAACTAGAAATTCCTTTCTTAACTCTGCTTTTTCAGGAGAAATAAAATTTGTAAATGTGTAAATTATGACCTCTTGATTTAAAAATGTTTTATTTCAAAGAAAGAGATTAAAATGTTTTCAAAGATGAAAATCAATTAGAGACAAGTCGGGTGAGTATGGAGGTTGCTATAAAATTTCATAACCCAGGTCTATTAATTTCTGTATAACGATTAAAGAGGTATGCGGTTAGTCGTTGTCACGAAGCAATATTGGTCTATATCTGTTGATTAGTCTAGGTTGTTAGGATCTTAATTTTTCATGCATTACTTCAGTTTTGTTACAGTAATATGCAGCAGTAATTGATTATCCTTGCGATTATCTTTTATTTTATTGTCTTTAGTGCCTTATCGGAGTTTAACCTTTGCCCAGACCGTATCCTGTTATCGTACAGTATCCATTTTACGATCATATGCGACGATACGATCCATAAATGGGCCATTATTGTTCCGAATAACCAGTGATGAATAAACTTCCAAGTGCCACTGTTTCTGACCTTTCATTAATTCATATGGCACCCATTTGTCTATTTTTTACGTTTTATATTGCATCTAAATGATAAGAAACTATCATAAGTGAAACTCCTAGGAGTACAGCATTGTAATTCTAGAATGATTTTCGATAATTTCTTTCAATCTGTTATTATTGCAGCGGTTGTGGATCTTTAGTGTGGATCGTTTTCAAGTCTCAGATTGCTGATTTGAAATTTCTGAAATCATCTTTGTAGTGTTCGTTAAATAACAGTTAATTCCTTGAATATTGAATTGATGTTTCTCTCAGCTTCGGTTGCAGTATGCCACAATTTAAATTCGTACAAAAAAAGAGTTCACTTTTGTTCTACAGATTACATATTTTCGAAGATAAACAAAAAAACCACTGGACTATGAAATAACTGCTTTTATAGTAAACAATGACAAAACAAGAATAAACATGTAAAATATCCTCTTGTGCTTGTATAAAAATAAATAGACAGAAATGGGACATTTCATATGGTACAACCTAATAATGAATAAAATGAATGGACTAAAAATTTAATATCGTTAATTTTATTAAAAGGGATTATAAATGCACGATCAAAAGATTTTGCATAACAGAAAACAAGTCTGATAGTAATTAAAATTTTGGGTAATTAATTTTTGATATATTAAATATATGTTTTAATAATAAAATTAGGATATAATTATTCCATTATGTTCTAAAAACTAAATGATATTTTTTTTGAAAGTCACTATCTTTTATTTGTAGTGTAAGAATAGGTTTGGAATAAGTTTAACATTTTAAGTATAAAAGATTCGATTATGCGAAAAAATATTTTTTTGTCGTTTCACTATTATTCTTTATTGCTTTTAATAAATTATAAACGTATATAGAGACATTCTGATCGTTAACTTTCTCATAGTGCATCTGTATATATCTTTTATGTTCTTCGATATTTCAAAAATTACAGTGAAATGTAAAAAAAGAAACATTCATAATATAATATTTACAAATTTATATATTTGTTTAATCTCATTTGTGGATTTAATTTCACACTATATTAACTATTTTAAATGTGTAACAAATTTGGAATTTTTCTAGTAATTATTATCAAACACTTTATCTTTAGATACACATATTTCAGTTTGCTATTGAATAAATTACTATTGTAAATAGTGTTATTTGCCTCAAGCATCGAATCAGAGTTACTACTGGTAATAATTGCTTGTTACTTTCTAATCTCAATTTTTTTCTAATGGAATAAAAACGAGTTTGAGATATAATAAATATATAAAAATTATTTAAAAATATTTTCTCTGCATATTGATATTATGAGAAGTATTCAAGTTTGTATGCAAATGATTTAATGACAATTGCATTTCATTTGGCTTTTTATTAATATTTTATTATACCGTGGATCATTAATTCGGACAGCAGTAAAGCAGTTCCACATTAAATCAGACACAATTTATGCTAGTACATTTCTTATGTATTTTTCTATCCTTATTCAATGCATCTTCAATTAGTGGTACACTTTTTTATTTTATTATGTATGTATAATGCATATATCTATGTGTTTATTTTTTTCTATCTAAGAATTTCAACACTTTTAAATGAAGTTTTATGTATTGTTTTTTACAACGTGAATCGTACATTGAATTCGTAACGTTTTTTTAAAAAAATAATTAATTGATATATTGCTATTGCAAACTTCTTTTCTTGCAAAAATATTTGAAATTCCAACATTTTTTGATGTTTGTTTAAAATGGATTGAAAATTTGCATGTGTTACATTTTTGAAATTAAAAAATATATATAAAAGAAAGTTAAATAATAAATATTTATGTTATTATAAAAATATGTTTATATTGTATTAAATGTTTATTTAATGTTAAAAAATAATTAAATACTACAATTTGGAAACTATCTTAAATAATAGAATTTTCATGAAATTCTATAAAATAATATCAGTAAAATATTTCATGAACATTAATTTTAAGTGTTTTATTAAAATAGTATCATAAGAGAGAGTTTTTAGGTTATGGAATTAATTTAATTACTTCTTAACATTTAATAAATATTTAATGCAACATGAATATGTTTTAAAATATATAACATTTATTTTCATAATAATTTTAAATTTAGTAATTTAATTGTTAATTTCCAATTGTTACATATATATTATCACAAATGTATATAATTAAAATAATTATGCTTGGTTAAGTACATATTTGGAAGAATGCAATTTATTCCAGGAATTTTATTTCTGTTAAAATAAAATATTTATGAACACCTTTCATATACTTTTTTGTTTTGAATTGTATATGTGAACTATTTTATATTTGTAAGAAATTTAGAATTCGTCTAGTGATTATTATCAAACACTTTATATCTAGACATACATATTTATATTTGTTTAAAAATAAGTTATTGTGATTGTTTTTATATATGATTTTTTTTAAATCTCCGCTCATACTGGATAGTAATTACCTTTTTTAAAAATTCAAATATTACATAATTATCTAAAGAGTTTGTACAATTATAGTCGTAATTGTAGACAAAATTGTTTTGTCATTGAAAATTATTTGTTTTTGAAATATTTATTTACAATTATAATCGTAATTATAATTACTTTTAAAAATACTTTATATGTGCGTGTTTACAGTGCTTATATACATGTATGTATATATATATATATATATATATATATAATGTTAAATAATAAATAAATTACCATTTTTACATAAAAGTAATTTTCTTTTTCTGTCCATAGATTTTAAATCCTATGGCATACAATTGACTCAATAACATAATTATTTTTTTATTGTATTAAATTACTTAAAGGTTATTTATTCTGACCAAAACTAAATATCTATACAACATACATATATATATATATATATATATATATATATATATATATATATATATATATATATATATTCCTTAAAACAATAATAACTTTTTTGAAAATAAATTTCTCAGTTAACAGGATTCAACTCTCTTCAAAGAAAAAGAGAATGAATTTAGAAAAAACTTAAATTTCCGCTAAATAGATATTCCATAATGGCAAATCATAATATGTTAATAATAAGGAAGTTTAAATATGAGAGGTTAGGAAACAGATTTAAATCAAAGGATAGATTTTAGAATTGAGAAACTACAAAATATATATTACTGAAAATTATAACTTTATAAAAATACTCAAGATTATATTAGTTTGATTTAAGCTTTCCTCAATGAAAAATTTAAAATAATTTAAGAAAGAGGCAACTAAATAATTAGGAAAAATATTTTCAACATTAGTATTTCCACTAATGGACTAGTATATCTAACTAGGTGTGTAATAATATTTTTTATATAATAATAATACATGTTTCCTTCCTGTTTACTTGTATACATGTAAAGTTACAAAATATTAAAAATTATGAATATATATACAGGAATACCTCGCATAGTGCGGCTAATCGGTTCCATTGATTTGCCGTACTATTTTAAAATCGGACTAACCGAAACATTAACTAAATACAAAAAAACGGTTATTGGTTCCAAACAAATTTTTTTCCTGTTTTTCAGTAAATGAAACAAGGGTAATATATTGAAATGTTTGTATGTATCAACAAAACAAAATCAGGGGTTTATACAATCATTTTAAATACATTTTAAATTCATTTTCAATTGAAATTTAATTATCAAAAAATCGACTTTACTCTAGAGTTACGAATCAAAAACTAATAGAAAAAAGACCACAACACAAAAAGTGCACATGCGATGCGTATAATGTGCGTATGTGCATAATTATTTTTTTGGAAATTTCAAACCGTACTATAGTGAAATCGTACTAATCGAAGCCGCACTATGCGATGTATTCCTGTATACATATATATATATATATATATATATATACATATATATATATATATATATATATATATATATATATATATATATATATATATACACATATGTATAATAATTAACACTAGATTTACGGAGCGAGTCAATTTTTGACTCATTTAAGATTTTGTTGCTATATATATAGAAAACTTAAATATTATTTTTTAAAAACATATGTTGGTTTTTAATTACATAATGACACATATGCAAAAAATATATTACATATTTGCATATATGTCATTATGTATTTAAAAACCAACATGTTCTTAAAAAATAATATTTAAGGTTTCTATATATATAGCAACAAAATCTTAAATTATTCAAATTGACTCGCTCCGTGAATCTAGTATTAAAAAGGACTTAATATATGAAATACATATTTTCTATTTAGTCGAATTCGTCTCAATAGAAAATATTATTTTCTGAATTAAAATACAACATTCTATCTTCTTTTCTTTGCAGAAACTGCATATTTCTATTTTTCAATTATTCTATCAGTTGATACTATTGCGTTATATACAATTATGCATTTTAACCTAAATTGCTGCAAGTGATTTAGAAATTTATAATCTGATCTTTTCATACGTTAGATTATAGTTACTTTCTCTCTCTCTTAATTTTTTTCTCTTTTTGTCTATACATCTTCCTTTCTTTTTTCTCACTTTCTTTCTACGAACACATACATACACAAACACACACACACACACACACACACATATAAATATATATATATATATATATATATATATATATATATATATATTTATACATGTAGACAGAGAAATGAATGTATCAGAAATAAAATAAAATTATACATGTATGGTAAAAGTAAAAAGTTTGAAAAGGAAATAAGTCGGTCATATAACAAGAAGAGCAGTTTACCAATGAATAAGAGAAGTTATTGATTGGTTACTTAGATATATGACAAATAATTATTGACAAAATCTTACCTTCAGAAATGTTGAAAATATCAAGAATAACACCACTATTTACAGGACAGGAAACATCAAAATTAAAAAAAAAGAATTATAAGAAGGCACAGGAAGAAACTAATCATTTCCATGAATATTTGTGTTTATATAGGATAGTTACTATGAATATATATAGTGCTATGGATATATGAGTTAAAGATACAGAAAAATTCGTTGAAATTGACAGAAAGAGAAAGATATTGCATTGATATAAATGGAAAAAAGAGAGACCTTTATTCAGCAATTAAAACAGGCTGCTGCTGTGATATATATATATATATATATATATATATATATATATATATATATATATATATATATATATACACACTCTCTGTGTATAAGTCATGGTACACATTGGTAACATAAACAATTTATTGATATAATATAATGAAGTCGTTAAATTAAAAAAAAATAATTGAAAATAAATTTAATGAATAAATTTATTGTACATTATATTTATTTTCAATTAAATATATATTTTTTTAATTAAACGACTTCATTGAATTATATTAATAAATTTCTTATATTACCCAAGTGGCCATGACTTATGCACATTTGTGTATGTATATATATATATATATATATATATATATATATATATATATATATATATATATATATATATATAGGGTTTTCCAATAAGAATGTCCAAAACTTTGATAGCTGGTGACAGCCATGTTTGATTTTTTTTTAGCTCATTTTCACATTTCAACTCAGTATAGCTTGGCAAATTATCATGCAACATATAGCATTACAATAACGCTTAGAAATTGGAAAAACTTCAATAGAGGTATTGAAACAAAAGTTTAATGGGTCCATTATTTCACGAAATAAATTCAGCAATTGACCACCAAGATCATGTGATCTAACTCTATTGGATTATTTTCTGTAGAGTTTATGCTGATAAACCACAAACAACAGAAGCATTAAAAATAAACATTGAATGTATAATTTATGAAATTGGTACGAAATAATGTGAAAGAGTGATTTAAAATTGAGCTAAACGAATCCACTAATCAAGTTGTGGTGATCATCTAAGTAAAATTGTGTTCCATTAATAATTCCATAGAATATTCTCAAAACTAAAAAGTAAATAGCCAATTAATTGAATATTTATTTTTATTTACATTTAAATTTCTAAAGTTCTTATTGTAAAACCCTTATATATATATATATATATATATATATATATATAAATATGTTTTCTGAATTATCTAATGTTATCTTAAAACAGAATTGTTATCTTTAAACAGTGAAGAATATTCGTCCCATTTATGGTTTAGTAAAAACGTACTACTTATATGTAAAAATCAAGAAAAGCAAAATACTGCTTAAAACACTTTTAGAGTAAAGTAGAAAAGTTGAATTAAATATAAAATTAAGGGGTTATACGCGGTTGCGAGGCGCAAAAACGACGTTTTTTTAGGAATTTTTTTTAAAAACAGTATTTATTTTGCAATTACAAATTATGGTTATTTGAAAGAAAATAACATGTGATCATTATTGAAGTGCATGGTATCGGCGGTTTGGATTAGTAGATTAAAAGTATTGAATTAACAATATGACAAAATGGCGTCTACTTGAAAAATTTTTTCGTTTTTACTAAAATTTTCGCTCCAAATTGTTTAAAAAAATAAATAATTTTTGTAAACCTTATTCCTTCGTTCAATAAAGGAATATATTTTAGAAGATTGTGTGAAAATACCGATCGGTTCAGCCATTTCTGAGATATCGAATCACCGACTATGAAAACACCGTTTTGAGATAAACGCGTTTGAAGTTCGGAAGTAGTTTACAATAGTTACATGGTATAAAAAATTGAATCAGAGAAATCAAATAAATTATGCAAAAAAAAATCGATTTTTTGAAATTTCTAATTGCGTATAACCCCTTAAACAAATGAAAAAATATGTTAAATAGATTAGAAGAAAACGAAAGTATGGAGTTAGTCAATGTTTAGAAAAATGGATGAAATAAAATAGCTGGCAAAGATATTCAATTTGATAGTGACATATAGCAGAAGATTATATCGAGAATTTAGCAACATGTGCAACATTTGGAATAATTAATAATGTAGTAAAGAACAAAGTATCATCGAGCCTGAAACAGAAATTATACAACAAATGTGTTCTACTTATGAGTCATACATAATATTTGTGTAAGACAAAACAATCTTTAACTTTTAAATAAATTTTTAATAATGTTTAGTCATTCCAATGTCGTAATTACACACTTTGTTAATATAATACATACTACATACATAGGAAGGTCATTTGATAAGTATGGTTAAATTGGAAAATTTAATTAAATTAATTAAACAATAAATAAATTTACCATACTTATGAAACTAACTTATGATATATATATATATATATATATATATATATATATATATATATATATATATATATATATATATTTAATTTTGTTTGAAAAAAATAATTAAACAAAGAATAAATAATCGACAAATTATTTAAATAATATTTACTGATGAAAGGTCAAAATGTTGTAATGTATTTTCATATAAAAACTATTTTTAGTTGTAACTCTTTAATACTAATTGATTAAATAATATTTATATCAGTAATTAATAAATTACTTTTATGTATCTCAGAGGTTAATTAGAGATTAAATGAACTGCAATAGAATCTTGAATTCATTTTATTAAAAGATGTGTGTCGTAAAAGACAAATTTTTGAAATAAATTTTAAAACCGTTTACATACAGAAAAACAATTATTACACTATATATTGGGTCATCCAAATGTGACGCCTAGATTTATGTTTAATTGAAAAGAAACATGTGTATAGAGTGATGTATAGGGAAACACGTGTATTTTTTCTTTTATTTCTTTTTAATAAAACTTAAATCAAGGCGTCATATTTAGATGACCATATATACATATATATATATATATAGACATATATATATATATATATATAGACATATATATATATATATATATATATATATATACTCGTATGTAAATTTTGAAAATTATAATCAAAGTCGATTCAAAGAACTATGTGATATAAATGATCTTTGTTTTTAAAAATTGAGCTAAAATATATTTTGATAATAATAATAATTTTTAATGTGTTTACAATTTAATTAAATTTATTATTTTATTTCATAGTAAATGCTAAATTTTTAATTTTAATTTTGAAATATTAATAATATTGTTTTTTTTTATTTGTATTAAATTAATAAAACAATTTAATTTGATTTTTTGTATAATATTCAAGACGTTTATAAAAATAATATTTTTTATTTGTTTATTTAATTAATTTATTTAGAAATAATGTATTACATTATCTTTAAAATGTTATGAAAATAGCAATATTCACTGTGATATCATAAAAAATACAAAAATTGTAAAATTATTTAAATTAATTAACTTTCAATGCAATTATTCGATCGTTATAAAATGCATTATTAATTGTTCAAGTACTTATGAATGCAATAAAAATTCCAAGAAACATAATTATGAAATCCAGTTCACTCTTTTTTGTTATTATATTGAAAAAAGTATATTTATATTAGTAAGTAGTATTATAGAGAAAAATACTCATTAAAATATGTAATAAGTATCAATAAATTAATAACGAAAACGAGACATTCAAAATTAAACAATAATTTATTAAAAATAAATGTAGAACTATTAAATTAATTTTATTACATTACAAATAATAGAACTTAATTTGTATTGTTAATAATATAATTACATTTATACTTGTAAATAATATGCATGACTGTTAATAAACTTGAACTTAATTTATATTCGTTATTTTTTTAGGTAACAAATTATGGATTAATAAATGCAACTGCTGTTAATAATTTTAGTACGAAATGTTTTTTAACAAACATATGACAAATGGAAGAAAATTAAAAGTAGTGTGAAATATTCTTGTTAGTTAATTAAAGGTGTTTCTTTTTATTTTGTTAGAAAATATTGGCAGTTTATTTTGTTGAACAATACAATATAAGAATTGTTAAAAAAATTCCATTTGCAATTTCAAAAAAAATGACAAAAGTTATAAATTCATGATTCTTTGTATATATATATATATATATATATATATATATATATATATATATATATATATATATATATATATATACAGTTTCAATTGTAAACAATCGAAAGTAATAATGAAAGTGTTTAATACAAAATTTCACTTACCAAAACAGTTTTATTTTTTAATGAATAAGTATTTACTCTGTATAACATAATAAGATAAAATATTAAATAACTTAAAATGAACGTAAAAACAATCAATCCAAACACATATAAATATATCATCTTGATTACTTATTTTAACCAAAAATAAAGCAGTTGTACTTGTTTTTATTTACTGAATTCTTCTTGTGTATATAACTAAATGACATTAAATTATATATACAATGTGATTGAACTGTTTTAATTGCCCCACTATCAGTTACTTATTTAAATTTTATTCATTGTTGCTTGGGTAAAACAAGTTCACATAACGACTGACATATGAATAAAACTTGTGTTTCTGCTAGTCGTATATATACATACGTACATACATACATACATACATGCATATATATATATATATATATATATATATATATATATATATATATATATATATATATATATATATATGAATGTAAAGAGATGCTGTGACATAGTATAGGTAAAAATAAATATTTCTTTTACATTTTCTTATGTTTAAGTTTTTTCAAATGTAATGTTTGTAGGGAAAGTCAAGCAATTTAATGACAATTAGTATCATATCTATCATTATTTTATTTTATCTTTTTCATGGTCAATTTTTTATATCTAAAATAAAATATTTTAAATACATTTTCTTGTATATAAAAAGTAGTTACCAAAAAATATTTAAAACTAATTAATATATATATAATCAATAATAAAATGATTTATGTTGACTGTAATAAAATTTATGACGAAAAAGCTTTAACATTGCCTCTGATTTCAAATATAAATGTTGTTTTTTTATAAAAATAACTTTATACTAAGTAGTTTTTTTTTATAAAAATAACTTCTTAAATAATATTTTTTTAATATGTTTTATTTATTATTATTTTTTTTAAAACCGAAATTTTTATAAAATAGATATTCATAAAACTATTATTAAAAATATATTAATGATAATAAATGTTTTACATAAAGTATATCTTTTCATATTTGTACAACTAACATTAAAATATTTTTTTCGATGTTATTTTAAATATATCAAACATATTTTATATCTTCAATAGAATGAATTTTTTTCTAGAAAAATAGTTATCTAAAAGATAATAAATTTTTTTGGTAATAGCTGTATAGAACAAGATTAACAATTTATTGGTTCTATTATTAAAAAAATAGTAACGTTCGGTTTGTGTTTTCGGGTATATAGTTTGTTTTACGAATGAACAAAACATCTTTAAATATATTTTTAGATATTAATAAGTTTTTTTTATTAACATTTTATATATTTTTATCTATTATGATTAAAACTTGTATTTAAATTAAAGGTCATTTAGGTTTAATTGCATATAATCTTTAAAAATAGTTTTATATATTTTTAAATATATATATATATATATATATATATATATATATATTGCATCACCGAGTGTCATGCGGGAGATTGCGTTCGATTCCCAGTCGGAGAGTCCCTCATTTTCGAGGGTTGAGCATGAAGGTCGACAACCTCAACTTATAAAAAAATAACTATCGAATAGTTAAGGGAGTAAACCCCGAATAAAAAATCTTCACCAATCCGCCTGGTCAGCATGGTGAATATGACCAAAATACCAGTGAATAGTAGCATTCATTGAGGCTTTCGTCCAGTAGTGGAATGATATGGGCTTTATGATGTGTGTGATATATATATATATATATATATATATATATATATATATATATATATGTAGTATATATATATATATATATATATATATTAGGTTGTTCAAATAGTCTCCCTTCCGCGTTTTGTCGAGGGTTTTGAATTTCGCCGGCTATGTACAAAAAAAAAATAACTGCGGAAGGGAGATACGAACAACAAAATATATATATATATAGGTCAGCGTGGTGAATATGACCCTTCCGCCTTCTGGTCTTTTGAATTTCGCAGCTATGTGGACTGATGTGGGCGTTATGATGATGATGATGATGATGATGATGATGATGATATATATATATACGAGGGTAGTCCCATAAGTACCCGGCCTGACCTAGAAATGGCGATAGTTGTTTGAAAAATATCACTGTATTAGAAAGTACACAATCTATAAAGCATATGTTTCAAGTTTAAGGCCACGTTGTTTAGTATTTGTTTGGCAGCCATCAATAGTGAACGTTTTCAGTGAATTTTGTGAAAATGGAGAAAATTGGTCATCGTTACGTGATACAATACTTTTATTTGAAATGCCTCAGCCCAACCAATATAAAAGCTGAATTGGATTCTACTCTGGGTAAGTCTGCTCCTTCGTTTACAACAGTGAAATATTGGGTAGCAGAGTTTAAACGAAGCCGTACGAGCTGCCAAGACGAGCATCGCAGTGGTCAACCAAATGAGGTGACGACTCCAGAAATGGTGAAGAAAATCCACAAAGCGGTACTGGATGATCGTCGATTGAAAGTGCGCGAGCTAGCAGTCATAGTAGGCATTTCAAAAAGCGCGGTACATCGCATATTATCTGAAAATTTGGACATGAGAAAGCTGTGTGCAAGATGGGTGTCGCGTTTGCTCACACTCGAGCAAAAACAGTGTCGTGAAGATGTTTAAATTGAGTGTTTAGCGAAGTTTCACAGCAACAAAGCAGCATTTTTGCGCCGTTTCATAACCATGGATGAAACATGGGTCCATCACTTCACACCCGAGACAAAAGAACAATCAAAAGAACTGGCTCCAAAGAAGACGAAGACCGTTTCATCTGCAGACAAGGTCATGGCGTCGGTTTTTTGGAATGCGCGTGGGATAATTTTCATTGACTATCTTGAAAAAGGAAAAACTATCAACGGCGAGTATTATACGAACTTATTGCAACGTTTGAGCGAAGAAATCAAGCAAAAACGGCCGCATTTGGCTAAGAAGAAAGTGTTGTTTCATCAAGACAATGCACCAGCTCACAAATCCGTTATTGCAATGGCCAAAATTAATGAATTAAAGTTTGAATTGCTACCTCATGCATCCTGTTCGCCAGATTTAGCCCCTCGGATTATTTTCTGTTCCCAAACTTGAAAAAATGGCTCAGTGGTCAAAGATTTCCCAACGATGAAGAAGTTATGTCGGCAGTTAATGGGTATTTTGAGGAGCAAGACAGTTCTTATTATAAAAAGGGTATCGAACTTATTGAAAATCGCTGGGAAAAGTGTATAGAGCTGAAAGGAGATTATGTTGAAAGATAAATATATTTTTTCCAAAATTTTTGTTTTCTTTGTTGGGCCGGGTACTTCTGGGACCATCCTCGTATATATATATATATATATATATGTAAGTTTTTTTAAAGTGTGTTAGAACTTTAAATTAAATCCCCATCTAAAGTTCTATCTAAACTAGAAAAACATTTTTTATCTTACCTGTATATATACATACACACATATGTATTTATGTAAATGTGTTTTTAAGTGAGGCAGAACTTTTGATAGGGATTCAATTTAAAGTTCTATCACTTTTAAAAAACACCTATATATATATATCATCATCATCATCATAACGCCCACATCAGTCCACTACTGGACGAAAGCCACAATGAATGCTACTATATATATATATATATATATATATATATATATATATAGGTTATATATATCTCCCTTCGCAAGTATCTCCCTTTTTTTTTTTATTTTTTTTTTTTTTTTTATACATAGCTGCGAAATTCAAAAGACCAGAAGGCGGAAGGGAGATACTTGCCAACCTAATTTATATATATATATACAATAAGATAGATGATAGATAGATAGATATATAGAATGACCCATATGAGATTAAAAATTTAGACATAGATACTCAATATATATTATTTTATATTTTTGACATTATTATTTTTACTTTTGTTTTCTAAAACGTCATTATTTTTTTGTTAAGCTATATGAAATAAATATTTGTTTCTACAACTTGAGTAGCTTTTATTTCCAATATTTTTTCTATTGTACTGACAGACTCAATTTACGCGATTTTTCATTCGCGTAAAACAAATCCACGTGGAACGGATACTCCGCGTAAAATGAGGGACGGGTGTATATATATTTACATAAATCCTATCTGAGATATGTTCACCAGGTTTTTTGAAACTTTTCCTGGTCCATCCTCAGTAACATTTAAAAACAAACACATATCATTATATTCACTCACAATACTCGTATATATTAGGTTGGCAAATATCTCCCTTCCGCCTTCTGGTCTTTTGAATTTCGCAGCTATGTACAAAAAAAAAAGCGGAAGGGAGATACTTGCCAACCTAATATTAGTATAAACTAGAAAGCTAAGTTTTGTATCACACATATATACCTCTATATGTATATCAATTCCGATAATAAATGTATATTTGATTTGATATCTAAGATATCTATATGCGAATGAGTCATATAGACCGGTGTTTTCCAATCGCCGGTCTGTTAGAAATTTTTACTGATTTCGCAAATAAATAACAGTATTTTTTCAAAACTTTACTGAAAGAATTTTTTAATTCATATTATTCTGGAGCTAATGTAAGGTCAAATGGTTTATCAGAGTTGACTAAGAGTAAAGAATAATAAACGAAAAGCAGCATTTGATATCTCATTATTTAAATTTTGTTTGAATTCAATAGCTTGGGCCAAAATAGTAATATATTTTTAAAATATTGAAATTGTAATACTAAGTTTATAAATATTGCTTCTTCATATATTTTTATGTAAATACTCGTAAGCTATTATATATATATATATATATATATATATATATCTTATTTTCATTTTTGTATTTATGCAATTATTTAAAAAAAAATCAAGATTTAATTGAAATTAAATTTTAATACGAATGTGGTTTTTTGTTATTTTGTCCCGAACGCTTAAACCTATTTACTTTTATTATTAAAAAATGGATATTTATTTATTTGAGATTGTTCTTGTACAATGTAAATGTTTATTTATTATCATATAAATTATTTTGCGAAATGTTTTCTTTAATTTTTATCTTACCGGTCTGCAAAAAAATCTACGTCGTTTGGCGGTCTGTGAACGAAAAAGGTTGGGAACCGCTGATATTAACTGCATAAAACTTTATCTTTAGTAATAAATATATTAATTACTTTGAATATAAGGCTAAGGTAGTATAGTATATATATATATATATATATATATATATATATATATATATATATATCGGTCTGATAATAATAAGAACTATGTTTGTTTTGCACCTAGTACTGAAGTTCAATGTTCATGATAACAATAATCTTATCATGCACCCAATGCACTAGTAAACAAAACTCCGATGTTTCTTTGTAAGACAAGCAAATCTGTTAAATCAGTTTTATATTATTTTTTTAATTTAAAACATCATTAATCTAAAAGAAGAATTTAATGTATTTGTCAATAAAAATAAATAGTATTTTTAAAAACTTATTTTTTTGGGATTTAAACATAACTCAAGTTTAATGGTTAGTATTAGGTCGTGCAGTAGAAAATGTCGGATTATTATATCGGAAATGAAATAAAAATCCAACATTTTATATTACACGACCTAATATAATACTAACATAATTAATTTTACGTAAATATACGAGGGCCGTTTGATAAGTCCGTGTAATTTCCGAAAGATGGCACCACTGGTGCATATCAAGGTTATTTTTAATTAGTAGCACCTCTTGGAAGAACACACATCAAGTTTCAGCCATATCGGTCTATTCCTTTGTGTTTGACAATCGTTGGAATCAAAGAAATCGAGTGATTGTCAAAAAATGGACGAAAAAGAATTTCGTGTGTTAATTAAACACTACTTCATTAAAGGCAAAACGCCTCAGGAGACTAAACAGAAGCTTGATAAACATTATGGTGACTCTACACCTTCGATTAGTGCGGTTTATAAGTGGTTTCAAAATTTTCGGAGTGGCCATATGAGCACAAGAGACGCTGAACGTTCTGGACGCCCTGTTGAGGTCACCACTCCAGAAATCATTGATAAAATCCATGATATGGTGATGGATGACAGAAGAGTGAAAGTGCGTGAGATTACTAGTGCTGTAGGCATCTCGTGTGAACGGGTACATAATATTTTGCACCAACATTTGGACATGAAAAAGCTATCCGCCAGGTGGGTGCCCGATTGCTCACGATCGACCAAAAACGAGGTTGTGTGAAGTGTTGCAAGAACGGTTTGCAGCTGTTTCAGTGAAATCCGCAGGACTTTAAGCGTCGTTTCATCACTGTAGATGAAACATGGATACATCACTACACTCCTGAGACCAAAGAGCAGTCTAAACAATGGGTTATCAAGGGGGAATCTGCTCCGAAAAAGGCGAAGACAATTCCTTCGGCCGGGAAGGTTATGGCGACTGTCTTTTGGAATTCGCAAGGAATAATCTTTATCGACTATTTGGAAAAGGGTAAAACCTTTACAGATGCATATTATTCATTGTTATTGGATCGTTTGAAAACCGAGTTGCAAGAAAAACGTCCCCGATTAGCCCACAAAAAAGTCCTCTTTCATCACGACAACGCACCAGCTCACACCTCAGCAGTTGTGGCCGCAAAACTAATGGAAATAGGGTTCCAAATCGTTTCACATCCCCCCTATTCTCTAGACTTGGCTCCATCGGACTATTATTTGTTCCCTAGTATGAAGAAATGGCTCGCGGGAAAAAGATTTTATTCGAACGAGGAGGTGATTGCAGGAACGAATGACTATTTTACAGACTTGGACAAATCCTATTATTCGGAAGGGATCAACAAACTAGAGCAGCGTTGGATGAAGTGTATAAGCCTAAAAGGAGACTATGTTGAAAAATAAAAACGATTTATTCAAAAAAATGAAGCAGTTTTTATTTTTACACGGACTTATCAAACTTCCCTCATACATAGTATTATAATATTTTGAAATCATTTATTTTTCCCTATCTTTCTCAATAAAAATTGAAAACAGGAATATGTAACAATAGATTTTTTCAGAAGGAATTGAAAAGATTTATATATATATATATATATATATATATATATATTTATATATATGTATGATATGTGTGTGTGTGGATTATCATTTTTTTTTGTTCATTATTTCTAATTTTGATTAATTATTAGGATTAAAAATGAATTTAGTGTAACAATTTTAAGGAAATTTATTCCAGTCTATAATTATTTACAATATTATTATTTTTAAAATACCTTTTTATTTCTGATCTTTAAAATAGTCTTTGTTTTCATTCATAATTAGTTACTTTATATTGACTAATGTTTTCTAGTTTCATTTTTAATTTTTTTACTAATGAACATTGATTCAACGATAAAATTTGATCAACATTAATTACAATTATTCTTTGTTTTTTTAACCCTCTGGTAAGTTATTTACATAACAATTCCATTATTTTCGAAACTCATGTATGGAAAATTTATGTACTTGAACGAATATGATATAACTGTTCTTGAAATTACCTTAATAGATAAATATGAAAAAGTTGTGTACTTTTTTAACACCTCAGTATTATTCTTTTATATCATACTTGACATTTTATTAATAAAAAACTTATGATTATTCTTTGTTGCTATTTTATATAAATAATGTTGCTTAGTGTTGCTATCTGTAGTCATTGAAAAAAACAAATAAAAGTTATTTTATATAATTATTATCGTTATTGAGTTAAAAAGAACATAAAAATAGTTACTAAGTTAAAATTAAAAGAGGTTAATTTCATAGAGGTGTATAGTTGTGAAAAAAACGTTTTTAAATGTAGCTATTGAACATTTTTATAAGGAAATTTTTATTATCTTTTAATCTAGAGTTTAAATTTTTTAAAATAGTTTTGACTGTAATTCGAAATTGTATAGTTAAATATTTAAATGTAATGTAAAATATTATTTTCATTCAAATGAATTATCACAGCAACACTACAAGATATTAGAAAATGCTCAAAAGTTACTTATTACTCATTTTGTTTGTTTATAACAACGATAGTTGATGAGTATTTTTATAGCAAAGCCATCACCAGAGCGTTTCGTAATAAAATCTGATTTAGTAACGTGGCTTTCATAATTCGGCGCTCTAATGATGATGGCGTTGCTATCGAAATGCATATCAGCTATCGTTGTTATAAACAAACAAATGAACAATTTTAACTATTGAACATTTTTTTAAATCTTGTGATGTTTGGGTGATAATTCATTCGTGTGAAAGTGAATTCGCCACAGTTTCAAAACAACTAATAATAAATATTCATTTATTAAAATTATATATTGTGTCATCTTATTAATTTTGTAAATTTTAAAGATATGTATAACATCGTAAAAAAATTAAATCTTTTCGAAACATTTTACAAAAATTCTCTTAAATCAATATGAATTCTAGTTTACGTAATCGATTGGAGATATTTGATAAAATTATATTTTATTTCCTTTATGAAATGATTTTTTAATTTGTCTAGGAGGTATCGTTCTCTATTTGTTTCGCTCGTCCATCCTCGAACTTACTTTTGTTCAACAATTAATGCAGTACCATTAATTCATTTCATAAAATTTGAACTTCGGTAATTCTCGGAAAATTTTAAAAAGTTCGAAAACGAAATTTTCACATCACGTTAGAGGTGGAGCATCATTAAAAATGATATAAATATTTTCTAATTATACTTTCAAAACAATTACTTTACATATATAAGGATGTAAAAGGTATATTTATAATGAAAACAGAACATTCCAGATTAAAAAATAATTTATTTAAAAAAAGGTATTAGTTTTACTATTAAATTAATTTTTTTAAATTTACAAAGATCAAAATTAAAGTATACATACATATATATATATATATATATACGAGATTCGTTTGATAAGTATGGTAAATTTATTTATTGTTTAATTATATTAATTAATTAATTTAATTAAATTTTTCAATTTAGTTTTTCTTACTTTTTTACCATACTCATCAAACGACCCTCGTAGTTTCATTTGGACCATCTTGAATATTATATATGGAAAAAATCTTGCTTTTTATACACAACTGATGAAAATATTTCAAAAAGGTCCAAAAGGTCTAATTATAATTCTTGAAATTATAATTGAATCTTTTTATATTTAAAACAGTTAATTTTTTTATATTTAATACAGTTAATAGAAAAGTTAGGCTTGATTGTCAACAAATTTAAATTAATCTACATTCGTTTTCTTTTTAGGTAATCTAAATTTGGAATTTTTTTATAATTGATATTTTTATAAAAATATTATAGATTTGAGATTATATATTTGATACAGTAATTTTTTTTATATTTATTAGGTCGTGTTATATGAGATGTCGGATTTTTCTTTCATTTCCATTTGAAAAATGCGACATTTCATATAACACGACCTAATAATACAGTTAATTGTAAAGTCAGGCTTGGTTGTTAACCAATTTAAATTTAATCTACATTCGTTTTCTTTTTAGGTACTTTTAATTTGGGATTTATAAATGCATTCGCTGTAAACATTTTATGTAGAACATGTTTTTTAATAAACATAGATGTTAATTGGTATAAAATTAAAAATAGTGCGAAGTATTCTGGTAATACAATTAAAGATCTTCCTTCTTTTAATGCATTGATAACACCTCGTGCGAAGTAATCAGGTTTTTTAATATAGAACCATCTTGCGCTTAAAATAAAATCAAATAATTTAAATGTTTATATAATTTTTTTATATCTTATATACTTAAATTTGTTTGCTTTTAAAATGAAATATAGTATTTTATATCTGGGTATGTTATAAAATTACTGAATGTTAGTTATCTAAAATTTATTCTCATTGTAATAAAGGTGGCTCGAATAAGACTTAAGGATTTGAAAAATTTACAACTATTTTGTAATTATTTTCCTTTTTTCAAATTATAAAATATAATTTGGCTACTGATGACGTGCAGTAACGAGTAAATTCATTGAATATTTTTTTTATTCAACGGTCTATTATTTTAACTCAACGAAAACACCGTCAACATTTAAATATCAGAACAGTTTTTAGTGACAATATGATTAGAAATTTAATCTCCCGTTTTCAGAAGCAAGGATCAGTCGTAGAAATTCCGAAAAGTGCTCATCATTTCATGCACAGTGAATCAGTAGTGGAGGTTGTGTCAGAATGTAAACAATTTGTTTATATTTGTCGTTGTTTCACCCAATTGAAGATCTCAAAATCATTGCTACAATGGATTTTTAAAGTAGATCTTAAAATGTTTTTATATAAAATTCAAATGGTACAAATATTTTCACTACAGAATTCTTAATAACGCCTTCAATATTCCATTCATTTTGTACAAATATCCAGAGAAAATGACAACTTTTTGAATAATCTTATAATGAGGGATGAAGTTCATTTTTATTTAAATAGTTATGTGAATAAATAAAATTGTAGATTCTGGGCTACTAAAATTTCCAAGGCATTGCACCCTCTTAGATGCAATGTTCGGTCCGATGTTATATCAGGTAAAGTTATCGGTTCATATTTTTTCGAAAATGAAGTTCGTTCAAAAACCATCATCAATAATAATATACCTTGATTGATGGTATAATACCATAATTAATCATTTTTTTTTATTTCTGTCTAAAATAGTCCTTATGTATGGTTCTAGTAGGATGAAGTCACTATGCACACAGCAAGAGCGAAAATGGAGGTTCTTTGCGAAATTTTTTGTGAAAGACTCATTTTAAAAATTCTGATTTCCTTTTGCGTTTCCGTCCAACAGATTTAACGGCCCTTAAATTCTTGTTGTAAGGAAATTAAAAAAAATAGGTGTATATTAACAAATGGTAAACAATTTAGGAACTTAAGAACATTTTGAAACCTGAAATCTTGCGTTTAGTAATGAAAAATGTTTTGAAAAAATCCAATTATTGTTATCCAAAAAATTGGAGCCATTTTAAAGACACAATATTTCATACATAGCTTTAAAAATGTCCATAAATTATATATTCTAACAAAAATGAAAAAAAAATTAAACACTTATTTGTATTTTACATTCTATTGTCTCATTTGGGCCATCTTGTATATTATGTGCAAAAAAAAACTTGCTCTATTATACGCAACTGACGAAAATACTTCAAAAAAGTATAAAAGGTTCAATTATAATTCTTTAAATTATAATTAAATCCTTATATATTTCCACGAAAGGCATTATTTAAAAAAATTAAAATATTTTTTTATACAGATTTAACTTAATGCAGCTCAATGATAATGCAATTTGAACTCAATTACAATTTTAGAATATAATATCTAATAAAAATAAGTGATTATTAAAACATTTGTGAAATATTGTGACATTAGGATGAATAATTCCTATGGGCAAAAGTAAACAAGAAAGAAATGCACAAAAAAAAGATATATAACCTTTTAGTTAAAAATTAGTATTTATCTATTATGTAATTTCATATGATATATAATATTATAGTTCCAAAAAATTACGAGTTATTTATGTAAAAAAAATTGAATTCATTTATAATAATTTTTTGTACATTTCATAAAAACACTATTTTTAATTGCTAACGCACTTATGTAATTTCATACTTACTGATTTTTCTCATTAAAAGCTTTACGTAACATATTTGAGGACATAAAAGCGGGATGAATGCTAAGAGTTTTCACTTCAGAGTTCATTTGATGAAGTTCGGATCTCAACGCTTGCATTAAACCTGTATTTAAAAATAAAAATCACTTTAATACAAATGAATTAAAAACTTGGCAATACAAAACTTATTATATTGCGGTGAGTTAGTTAGTTTTAATCAATATAATTAACATATTTATATTAATTTTCATGAATTATTTTTACCATTTGAAATATTTTTTTTAAATTAATTTTTAACATTTTTAACTCATTTTTGATGGAGAGCGAAAAAAAATTTTCTTCTATATAAATATTCATTAACGACAGGAAACGAGAAATCTCATTTTCAGTTATCTCGTTTTTAATTCTCGTTATTATAATAGTCTTGAAAATGTTGAAATGTTATTATCATGTAATATAAGAGTTTATAAATCCATGAGTTAATAGAAGCTTACCTATAACTCTAAATAATTTTGCTAAAAAAATGAAAAATAGTCATATAATATTCTCTCAAAAAATAATGTTCTCTTATTGATATTTAGAGACATTAGAGAAGTGAGGATTATAATTACTATAAATAGTTCCAAGATGAAACCAACTGTGATAATTGATAAAAAGGACAGTATCTATAAACTTTTGTGTATTATAGATTATAATATTGTAAAAGGTCTTGATCGATTAACATCTTACTTTTTACTCGGTACTTCGCAATACTGAAAAAATGGTTTCCAAAACTGTACTGTACAATTTAAATATAGCATCATACAACAGTTTTGTTAAATATGTAAAACAATTCAATTCAACGAAAAATATTGCACATAAAGACTACTTATTGACTTCAACAAATGAACGGTTTACTACATAAGAAAACTGAGAGGAAGATCAGGGTATATAATACAACTATCATTAAGAGTTACTAGAACAATTAGAGTTTACTCGGTAGCTTATGTAGTGATATAATCAAACATGTCTCTCTTCAAATAAGTCTTATAAAAAAATTCTACGAAATTGTGCTTAGTTTGTAAAACGCATAAAAAATGAATGAAACTCGTTATATTTGTAAATTTTACAAAGTACCTCTTCAGAAAGGAAGTTGCTTTACTAATTACAATCAAAAATAATAAACTACTTTTTATCTAAAATCATTCCTTCTTCAATTCATTCTATGTAAATAAACAAAATATTTGAATTTTTTACATACATTAGTGTAATATTAAATTATAAAAAATTTCCAGTCATACAGTACAGTTTATCTACAATGCAATTAAACTTCACTTATTATTATTGTGTTAAAATCATAAAAAATCTATTAAGATGTTTACTGAGATATTTCCGTGATGTAAATCAATTAATATCTAAGAGACTCAATTAACCAAACCAATCTACGGGTATTATATAATTATGGCAAAAAATTACATATATAATTAATATAATAATAGTCAAGGTAAACAGATTAAATATTGCAAAAAGTATTACGTCTTATTTACGAATTACCATAATTAGTTCATTTCTATTTCTAAATAAATATCGGAAGTTTTAATTAAATAATTTCTAATAATATCATTTGTTCATAATAAGTGAATAATTTATTTGTAATTAAAAGTTGTCTTATTTTTAAGTGAATATAACATTTTATTTTTTATTTGAAATTCGTTTAAATAATAATTTATAGTTACAGTAAATCCTCCTATAACGCGGTACTCTCATAATGCGATAATACAACTTAATTAGCTTAAGCAGTCAACTTATTGCATGAATTTTTCTATTAAACTTTTACGTTTGAAATTAATGGGAAATTCCCCTGTTTTTTTTTTAAGTCGGTGGATCGATCGGTCATGTCGGTTGGTCAGTTGGTTGTCACTGACTAGATTTGGGTAAAGAATTACAACTCTATTTTTTGAAAATGATTCTTCAACAGTGCGAAGTGTAAAATTTAAAAGAGAATTAAAAAAATACTTAGCTCCTTATAAAGAGATTTTGGTAGAATTACAAATTAAAAGTACATTTGAAAACGAAGAGTACGTGAAGAGGACATTTGGCTCATTAAAAGAGAAGAGTTGGGTCAGTATCTGCCAGTGATGATGAATATATGTAGAATGTTTGATTTCAAGCTGAAGTTCATTTTTTTATTAGAAAATAACTTTTTATTTATATTTCACTTTGTTCTTTATTTTTTTAAATAACAAAGTGAATAACTTTTGAACTTAAAAAAATAAAGAACTTAACTTTTGAACTTAATAAAAATAATTTGAAGTATGTAAATATGTATTTAGTACCTTTTGCATCTATACAATTTTATTTCATAACTGTATTCATTATAAAATATTATTCTGAGAATGCAGTTTTTTTATTGTATAACGCAGAACGAATTAACATGATTCACAAATGCGGTTTCCATATAACGCGTTATAGGAGGATTGACGGTACAATTCAAGAAGTAAACATTTATATGATTAAAAATCACATACAAATTATTTACTATATATGAAATCAACATTTTTAAAAATAAAGTATTCATTCATGTTTATATAAAGATTTTTTACCTGAGTTCTTAAATACAAATGTAAATTAAAATTTGTTATTATTTTGTTAAGAAATGCATGCTAAAGAACTTGTTTATATTGACATCAATTCATAATAAGGTCATAATTGCATCAAAAATATACAATATTACTGATATCAAATTTATGTACAATAAAAATAAATGACAAGAAAAGTTATTTTGAAACATTTTATTTATCTGTAATATGTTTGTATATTCTTAAAAAAAATACTTTTGTGTTAAAGAACATAGATTAAAGAAGTGTTTGAATATCCATAGTGAATAATTCAAATCTGCTATAGAATTTCACCACTTTGTCTACTAATTATTATCGAGCGAAATTTAAAATTTAGTCCAGATTTTTGATTTATAATATTACTTTTTTATTAAAAATAGATGAAAATGAAAATTACAGTTTAATTTAAAGACTTTACCTAATACAGCAAATTTTGAAGTGCAGTACGGAATTACTTCTGGAACTCCTTGAAAAGATACAATTGAAGCTATCCCGATTATATATCCTTTATTCCTTTTTAACATTTGCGGCAAAAATTCTTGTATTGTCTGAAAAAATAAATTTAAAATATTTATGTTAAATAAAATAAAATTTTATTTATTATTTTTAATATTTTTTTCTATAAACAATCTATAGTTTAAATAATTATAAAATTAAATAATATATGAAGAACATTATTCCATATTAAAATTATTTGAAACATTTTAGCGATTCTCATAAGTAATGATATATTTGAATTGAAATAAATAAATATATTTAAATTGAAATAAATTAGCATAAAAAAGGCTTTTATTTTTAATCATTGATATAATCGTTGTTATTATCCATGACTCTTTGCCATTTTTGCTCTAAAGATTCAACAACTTACAAAATGAATTTTGAATTTTTTCAAGAGAAAAATCACTTAAGGTGATTTAGAATTTTTTCCTAGAAAATTAATACTACATCAACCTGAACAATTGATAATTAGAAGGAAATAGATCCAGTGAATAGACATGATGTGGTAGCATATCCAATCCCACCACCTTAATTTTTTCTTGCGTGATTTTTGCTCCATGTGGTTTCGCGTTATCGTGTTCCAAGATGACGCTCTTTTTGTTTGATCGATACAGTTCGTTCTTCTGAGAATTTCTTCAACAATCTTTCTAATTGCTAACAGTAGACTTCAACCGTTATTGTGTCTCCAGGTTTTAGTAATTCAAAGTGAGTCATTCTATAGAAATCTCACCAAACACATGAACTACACTTTTTCAGATTCAAATTGGCTTTTGGTTTCGGAACTGGAGTTTGAGTTTGTAAAATCCATTGGTAAGTTAGCTCCAAATTGGTGTATAGAATCCATTTTTCATTTCAGGTTACAATCTTATAAAAAATGGTTCATCGTTATTCTTAGTCAGTAATGAGTTACAAATTGTTATTTTCTATTTTTTGTAGTGTAAAGACATTTTGTATGAAACCCATTTTCTCTCTTTGCAAATCTTACCGATTTCTGCAAATATCTATTAACTGTTAGTCGTTTAAGTTCAAGTTGTGACAATTGTTCGATAGTAAATTTTGAATCGAATTCAACGAAAGAATTTAAGGCTTCATTTTAAAACTTGACTGATCTTCTACTTTGAATTGTATTAGAAAGATCAACGCCATTTTTGTAATATTTTCAACCAATGTTAATATTTGTAGATTTTCAACATATTTCCATCGATTTCATAATTTTTTTTAGTTACTTTCAATCCACAGTGAAAATTAAATAATATATAGTATTGTATGTATTCTTCTGAGAGTTTAAATTCTGCCATTTTGTCACAGAGGGGATAATTTGTAAATTATATACGTAAACAGAAACTTGAATGTTGTACACGCACAACATAATAACATACTGATGTGAAATACCGTGAAAGTCAAGTACAAAACGTTTCTAAAATAGCTTAGTAGATGTGTTATTACTTATGAGAATCCTTAATAATGTGAAAAAATAATAGGTAATTTATTTGCTATTAATAACTTTTTATAAAATTTAAATATTAGTTGAATGAGTGATATTAGTTAATATTATTTAATATTTAATAAAAGAAAACGTTTTTAAAATTTTATCATTTATTTATATTATATTTAGAAAAGACATTAATTTATAAAACTTAATAAAATCTCCATTCTTATTGATTTTTAAATAGTTATATTAAATACAATAAAAAAATATTAATGGAAATAAAATATTTATTATTGTAAAAAAACAATCCTTACCCAAAAATGCGACATTAAATTAATATCAAAAGTCTTCTTTAAAAGCTCTGGCGGGAAATCAAGAATATATCCAGTATTCGCAATACCTGCATTATTGACTAATATATCCACATGTCCAAACTCGCTGAGTACTTTTTGTGCAAGTTGTACTATTTGTTCTCTATCTGATATATCACATGTATATCCTACAGTCTTACAGTTAGTTCCTTTTAATAATTGTTTTACTTCTTCAACTGTAATTGCATTATTTTGTTCGTCGACATCAACACATATGACGTTACATTTTTCTTTTGCGAATTCGTAAGATAATGCTTTACCTAACCCACTTCCCGCACCTGTAATCTATAAAAGACATACAAATTATATAAAAGAACAATAATTATCGTTTTAGAAATTATCTTACTGTATATGTTATGTAACTACACATTAAAAAATTGATTAGTGTTTATTCTTTTTATGTACGATTATATCCAATTCGCATTCGAATAACCTTTCATTAAAATTAAGTACAAACAAAATTACTAAATAGATTTTTTGTTACGTTTTTATATCCAATTTTTTATTTGATTGTATATTCAACATTATTATTTACTTAATGATAGATTTGAAATAATTATAGTAATTTTAATGATATTTAAAGAAATTATAGATCAATGACCAGAGGATAATATATTTTAAAATATAACATTGATTTTAACTTACTAATATTTCATAAATAAAATAGGTTTGAAAATTTTAATACTATTTTTTTTTTAGTTTAAATTAATTAATTTTTATGAAGTATTAGTATATTATATTCATATATATATATATACACCCGTCCTTCAATTTACGCGGCACTTTTTATACGCCGTCAAATAAATTTAATTTTATATAATTTTTCATGGAATTTTTTATATATCAGAGTGACATAAATTCTTATTTTAACGTATAAAAGCATGATATAAATATATAAAAAGTTGATTGTTTTGAATTACAGTAGCGATAGTGACAGCGTATAAAATATATCTACTTTTGTTTTCTAAAACGTCATTATTTTTTTTGTTAAGCTATGTAAAATAAATATGTGTTTCTACAACTTTACTAGCTTTTATTTCCAATATTTTTTCTATTGTACTGACAGACTCAATTTACGCGATTTTCATTCGCGTAAAACAAATCCACGTGGAACGAATACTCCGCGTAAATTGAGGGACGGGTGTGTGTGTATATATGTATATATATATATATATATATACATATATATATATATATATATATATATATATATATATATATATGTAAATTGAGGGACGGGTGTGTGTGTATATATATATATATATATATATATATATATATATATATATATATTTATATACACTATATAATTTTTTATTTCTTTAAAAATTGAAAATATACAAAAATTTATTTACAAAAATAATAATATATATTAAAAACTCTATCTTTTTCGTATTATTTTTTAATCTCTGATCGTCTATATAAATTAGTTTGTCTCATTGTAAAATTTGATTTGACTGACAAAAGATCTATAAAGAAACTATAAATATGTTATATTTTAATACATGATATATAAAATCGGCAATAATTATATAAAATTTTATTATATACAAGTATTTTATAAAAAAATTATATATACATACATTTATTTATACTAAATACATATATATATATATATATATATATATATATATATATATATATATATATATATATATATATATATATATATATATATATATATATATATATATATATATATATATATATATATACACTCGTGTGTAAAAGTGAACATACAGTGAATATTTTTTCAAAAATTATTATTATTTTTCCCGCTAGATTATTTTAATCGATAAAATATTTTCTGATATATTCTTTTACTATGGAAAGATTATTTCTCTACATTTTTTTTTTTGATTATTGTTCAGAAAAATTGTGAAATCTTCTATCAATATTATTTTGCGTGTGCAAAAGTCTACATACATACAGTTGTATTTTAGTTCGTTTTTAGACATTTTTAAGAAAAGTTGTGAAATGTGTGTATTTTAAGAATATTTATTTATTCTATAATAAAAAAAGAGTTTTGAATAACCAAAAAAATTAAAATTGAAAATAATTAATGCCAATGACGTACTGTAGGAGGAAAACATACGATGATTTACGAAAATTAATACTAAATTTAAGGCAACAAGAAAATAGTTTAGTTGAAATAGAAAAAATATATAAAGAAGAAGATTTACAATTCAAGCAATATTAAAAAAAATTAATAGAACTAGTGTTGCTTCAAAATCACGATCTGGTAGGCTAAGAATATTTACAGAAAAACAAAGACGTGAAGAAGGTGAAGGAAAATTCAAAATTTTTTTTAGTCTAAATTGCCGTAGTCGTATCAACAGAATATAAAAAAAATGTCATCGAACTACTTTATATAGAATATTAAATACTGAAGGTTACTATCGTAAAGTACCTAAGAAAAAACTTTATATAAATAAAATTAATTGTAAAAATCATATTGAATTCGCTGAATAATATGTTAATAAAGGTAAAAAGTTATGGGAGAACATAATTTTCAATGATGAGTGTAAATTTAATGTTTTTGACACTGATGGAGAGATTAAAGTGTATTGCAAAAAAATTCAGACTATGAAACCGAGAATTTAGTTTGTACGGTGAAGCATGGAGGTGTAAACGTAATGTTCTGGGCATGTTTTGGTGTTCTGAGGTATGAAATATGACTTTCATTAAAAAACCAATGAATAGCTTGGAATATTTAAACATTTAACAACAAAATTTGAAAGAGTGGTATAAAATTAAAATTGGAAAGTACATACATTTTCCAACATGTCAATGATTCCAAGCATTCATCACACATAGTGCGTGAGTGACTTGTATAATTACCTCAAACAGTTTAAAAACCGTGCTTCAGTCCCCAGACCTAAATCTCATAGAACATTTATGGGATGAAATCAAACGACAGATGTGCAAAAGAGGTGTATAAAACAAACAAACCTTGAGAAAAGTCCTTCGATATGAAAGGGAAAATATTTGATACAAAATAACAAGGAAATCGTCCATTCTTTGACTAAGAGATTAAAAAAAGTCATTAGAAATAAAAGTGGTCCAACTTCACATTCAATTTTTTAAAAAACATATTTATTTAATAAATTTTCAAAATGTATGTTAATTTTTGCAACGTTAAAAATGTGTTATTTTATAGTTAAAATGAATTATTGACTTTTTTATTTTATTTTTGTAATTGGTTTTAAGTTGAAAATAAAACGCAATAAATTTGACATTAAATTTGAAAAAAAATTATTTATTTTAATTTTTTTAGAATATATATATATATATATATATATATATATATATATATATATATATATATATATATATACTTTAGTTAGTATATATATATATATATATATACTTTAGTTTTTATATATATATATATATATATATATAAATTTTGTATTAGTTTGTTAAATTGCTAAAATTTACCAGGTGTAAATGATTAAAACTATTTGATAAATACACAGAAAGGCATTCCGTAAAATTTATTTTATATGTTATTTAAATATGTTTTTTTTAGAACGAATAACAGTTTTAAAAGATATTTTAAATTACACATAACTGTTAACTTCTTGCGGTTGTAAAAAATTAAGAAAGATTCTCTTACGAAATGATAAAAAAAATCAATTTTCATTTTAAGTATACTTTTATTTTAAGTATAACTTTTTATATTGGTTCTTACCTAGAAACAAAATTACATACTTTATCTAACATACATTTACATTTAAGACTCTCCGTTAGAATGCACTATAGTGTAATCATTTTATAGACGATTTTTACATGTTATTATACTTTCTCTTTTTGATTTCAAATTACTGATTATAGATTAATAACATTATTATATACTACAACATCTTATATCTGTGTTTGTATAATGTGAAAGAACATTTACTAGTTTTTGCTTACTGCACATTTACGATATACAGTAAGTCACAAAATTGAGCATACACTTATAAATTATAATCGTTTATTCATATATTCATAGAATTAAATATTTTTTTATACAAAAAGTGCATATTTGTAATAAATGCTTATTGTTACTTATAATTTCATTAAAAAGACATAAAAATATTATCGTATTCACTTTATATTCAGTAAAGTTATAAAAAAAATTAAAATTTATTCACATAAAATTGACCGAACTGTAGCGATAATTATGAATATTTCTTTACGATACATAAAATTAATATTTTGTAACATAGCCATCAGCATATATGACTGCTTGCAGATGCCGTGGAATTGATTTGACTAATTTTTTTGTTACAGAACTAGGTATATTTTGCCATATTTTTATCAATTTTTGTATGCAATCGTTCTTGTTAGATGGGTAATAAGTTTTCATACGGCTCTTCAATTCTACCCACAAATTTTCAATTGGGTTGAAATCTGATGATTAGGGTTGGGTTTTTAACAATTTTGGTGTATAATATAATAGCAATTCTCTAATTATATACGAAGTATACTTCGAGTCATTATCTTGTTGAAAATGATAAGTTGGTGACATTTTTAGTTTACGAGCAGATGGATTTAAATAATTTTTCAAAATTTCAAAGTACTTCATTTTATCAATGATAGATTCAATATAACGTAAATTTCCAGTACTATTGGCTTCTATACAGCCCCATAACATTACAAATCCTACTTCGTGTTTTACTGTTGAACACATGTTATTTTTTTGTTTGGTTTTCTCCATGAATTTGCCTACCATCCAATTCAAACAAGTTAATTTTGGATTTTTCCGAGAATATGACAATGTTCTAAAAACCTGCATTATATTTAATATAATTTTTACCAAATTCTAGACGTTTTTCTCGGTTTACTTTAGAAATAATAGATTTTTACATACAATTCGTCTATAATACCCATTGTTATGTGGTACTCGATGCAATATTTTGGTGGAAATTTTTTTGTTTATTCTCGAGGATACCCCCACTTGTAATTTTGGTGAAATTTTTTTCAGGTTTATCTTCATTGATCTGATGATAAATCGTTTATCATTAGAAGTCAGAATTTTTTCCTGCCCCAACCTTTGTTATTGTAGAGCATACCTTTATATTTATATTTATTAATTATTTTTTGAATAGTAGAATGTGACTTATCCACTATTATTCCAATGTCGTGTAATGATTTTCCTTTACAGCGTAACGTTATAATAAGTTAACACATAATTATATGAGTTTGCTTCCTTTTACTCTCCATTTTATAATAAATATGACAGTTCTTAAGAAATAACGAAATGCAGTAAAGAACTAATATATGTTTATTATTGTTTACACTATACATAAAGCCCCTACCTAATTATATTTTGAAATGCGCATAAAATCATAGTCCTACTGTATATACTTTCAAAATGTACGCTCAATTTTATGACTAACTGTATATGATTTTTATTTATTTGCAGTCATATATAATGCCTTGAAAACAAGTTAAACTGCTTGTAATTAAGTGGATCAACATAATATTATAAACAAGTTTAATTACAAAAACTACCATCATTTATTTTAAAATAAAAACAAAATAAAATTTTAATTGGATTGTTTAATTGAACTTGAGAAAATACAAGATAGATTTATGGAAAGAGTCAAATTGTATTACAATAGAGAAAATATTTTTAGACATACTAGAAAAATTGAATATTATTTCAAACTATTCAGATTTAGTAAATTTAAATTTTAGTTATAGAAATAAGTGAAATAGTTGATTATAAGAATATGATGAATATTTTAATATATATATATATATATATATATATATATATATATATATATATATATATATATATACGTGCGTGTATTTACAAAATAATATATCTTTTGAAAAGATCCTATAATTTCATTTTGAATTCTAATAATTAAAATTGATACAGATTTATTTCCTTTTATGATTGTATTTATAATTAAATAAATATTAATTTTACTACAATTTAGATACAAAAATAACTTTTAATTAAATAAAATATTAATTAATGTTGTATAGATACAAAAAGTTTAATATTAATTCGATTTTTAATAGTGGAAATATAAATAGTTAAAACTAATAAAGTTTCTTAAAAAAGCAAAAATCTTATTGACTAAATCTCGTTTATCAAAGAAAGAAAATATATTATTATAAATATTTTAATTAAGCATTATCGTATATAGAATTTTTCAATAAGGGCTTCAGAAGTTTAAATGGAAATAAAACAAATAGATTTTAATTAATTAGTTTTTTTAATCATATTCTATTGCAATAATGAGAATCACAATTTCATTAATATGACCATCACGACTTCGTTTGATATAGTGCATTCGTTTAGTCCAGTTTTTAGTCACTCTTATATAATAATGTCTCAATTTTATAAATTAAACGTTCAATTTTTATTTTTAATGCTTCTGTTACTTGTAGTTTATCAGCATAAACCAATGATTTCACTTAACTACACAGAAAATAATCTAATTGAGTTAGATCACATCATTTTGCTGGTCGATTGATGGGTCCATTTCGTGAAATAATGGACTCATCAAATTTTTGTTTCAATAAGTCTCTTGAATTTTCTACAATTAATAAGCCTTATTGAAGTGTTAAACGTTTCATAATAATTAACCAAACTATACTGAGTTGAAATGTCAAAATAATCTTAAAAAAAAAATGAAACAGGGTTGCCATCAGTTGTCATAGTTTTGATGTTCTTAATGGAAAACTATATGTATGTATATATAGTATTTAGTTCATTAAATATTACAATATGTTGAAAGCTATTATATTACTTCATATTGTTTGCATATTGTTTATAAATATTTATTATTTATTTACTATGGTCAATAACAATAAAATGTAGGTAGCTTCCTGCATTTTATTATTAGAAAATTCTCTATCTTCGTTAATATATACATACATATAAACTCCCAGATACATATTACACAAATAAACATAAACACACACAAACAAATATATATGCATATATACATTCATACATATATATATATATATACATGTGTGTGTGTGTGTGTGTGTGTGTAGATAAACAATTTGTAAAGAATGTTGAAGTAGATTTATTTGCCTGATAATTTTTTAGCCACTTGTTATTATTTGATATTTAAAGATAGCTATTGTTGGTAAATCGGCCTGTTTATAACATATAACATTAAGTACTTAAAATGTTCAAGTTGATCAAAAAAATAAAATACTTGAAATTATTATAGAATAAAAATACGAAGAAATAATAACTTAGAGATAAAAATTCAGGACATATAAATATAATTTGTATATATATATATATATATATATATATATGTATATATATATATATATATATACATATGTATATATATATATATATATATATATATATATATATATATATATATATATATATATATATATATATATATATATATATATATATATATATATATATATATATATATATATATATATATATATATATATATATATATATATATATATATATATATATATATATATATATATATAAGACAAAGTTAGAGAATTGTTAATTCACCGACCATCGAACTTATATTCGTTTTATGGCCGTGAAAAGTTTCAAAAATTAATTAAAGGTATGTGAATAAAATTAATGTTAATAAAAAATATTTTTATTTAATTATAACAGTAATATTAAACGAATAATAATAATATATTAATTATTTTTTTTAAAAAATATGTTATATATA
>CP092087.1:57985871-58060871 GCA_029203775.1 Neoneuromus ignobilis | reverse complement strand
ATATATAATAAATTTAGAAATAAACTTACCAACACTACATCTTCATGTAATGAACAATTGTTTCTCTTCCACATCTTTTTTATATAAGTATATGTAAAATAAATTATTACAGAAACTATCACAAACCAAATAAACAACATTTTTAATTTAATAAAGAAATTAATTTGTTATTCGTAATAAAATAATAGATATATATTCACAGACAGGTATGTAACCTTGAATTGAATTTAGGTATTTTTTTATAACACAAATATGTTAGTTAATATTTATGTTACAATATTAGATGTTTACTGTTTGGTCAAAACAATACAATGTACAATGATAAAAATTCAACTTCGATTGTTGCTTGCACTTATTTTCCTAACGATTTTATAGTAGGACTGAAATTATTGGTGTGTATTTAAAAAACCAGTTTGTAGAATGAATTAATCATAGTGTATTATTGTGTTTCATTATATTCATAGATTTCAACATAGAAAGTATTACGTCTTTACGCCTGAGAACATTCTCTTCTTCATATATATATATATATATATATATATATATATATATATATATATATTATATATATATATATATATATATATATATATATATATATATATATATATATATATATATATATATATATATATATATATATATATATATATATATATATTAGGTTGGCAAGTATCTCCCTTCCGCTTTTTTTTTTTTTTTGTAAATAGCTGCGAAATTCAAAAGACCAGAAGGCGGAAGGGAGATATTTGCCAACCTAATATATATATAAATATATATATATAAATATATATATATTTATATTTATATATATATATATATATATATATATATATTTATTTATATATATATAAAGGAGATTTTGTATATGTGAAATTAGTATTAATGATTACCCTAAATTTGTGTGAAAAAAAACTATAATTTTTTTAAGCTCGCAGAATTTTGTAAGAAGTATTATGTATACGATTATTTATAATTTGCTGACATTGTAAATGTTATTGAATCATTATTTTCATTTTGTTATTAAAAGATGAAAAAATATACATTTGACTATGTATTTTTTTATTTTTTCAGTTTTTTAATTGCATATTTTATGTATATGGAATACTAAAATATCTGTTTTTATTATTTCTCTAAACGTATTTCATTTTGGTTTATAAAATTTAATTTTTCACTATTTATCATGAAGTATAATATTTTTTTAATAGTAATAACTGTTAAAATGTATATGTTTTACAAAAAATATTATTAGATTACACTAAGTGAAATAAAATTAATTTTCAATACTTTTTAAATTATTTAAAAATAGAAAATAAGTTAACGAGGTTTTTATTAGTTTACAAATTTATATTTAAATTAAATTATTGATTTATATTATTTTATTCAATATTTTTAAAATGGAAATAAGGACATTTTTATATATTTATTTCATATATATATATATATATATATATATATATATATATATATATATATATATATATATATATATATATATATATATATATATACAGTATATCTTATATACAGTATATCTTATACAAGAAAGAATATCATATATTAAAAACAATCAATTAGACGAAACTAACTATTAAAAGATTAATTGTTATGCTATTTTTATATATGAACAATAATATTAAGAATATTCATTTGCATTGTATTTTTTGTAGGTAATATTGTATACAAAAAAATTATGAATATAAATGTTAATTATTAAAGATGTAATTCAATATCACCCAATAATGATCAAAAAAATCAATATATATATATATATATACACATTAATATTGCCGAAAAGAAAAAAATTAAATTATATTAAATGTTGTGTGATAAAAAATTATATTGTTACTGATATTCAATAAATATATATATATATATATATATATATATATATATATATATATATATATATATATATATATATATATATATATATATATATATATATATATATATATATATAATCTTGTAAAAAAATAATAAATATATATATATATATATATAGAATATATATATGATTCACAAATAATATATATATAGTATATTTTATAGGTTAGATAGAGTGTTTTTTTTTTTTATAGGGATTCAATTTAAAGTTCACACCAAGCTTAAGAAATACCCCTATTATATATATATATATATATATATATATATATAGGGTTAATTAAATGTGACGCCTAGATTTATGTTTTTTAAAAATGAATCGTATATAGGGTGATGTATAGGAAAACATGTGTAGTTTCTTTTTAATAAAACCCAAATCTAGGTGTGACATTGGATGATCCTATATAAATATATATATCATAGAAGAAAAAATATTATATAATACATTTAAAAGTATCAGTTGTTAAAATTAATAAATATTGTAAAAAATTCCATTAGCAATGTTCATTTGTATTTTATTATCCAGAAGTTAACATTTTAGCAGAAAAATGTATATACAACTCTCATTTAGTTTTTTCAATAAAGATATAATTTTCATCATGAAATAACAAAATAATTAAATTTAATATATATATATATATATACACATATACACACACCCGTCCCTCAATTTACACGGATTATCCGTTCCACGTGGATTTGTTTTACGCGAATGAAAATCGCGTAAATTGAGTCTGTCAGTACAATAGAAAAAATATTGGAAATAAAAGCTAGTAAAATTGTAGAAACACATATTTATTTCACACAGCTTAACAAAAAAATAATGATGTATTAGAAAATAAAAATAGATCAATTTTATTCGGTGTCTCACTATCGCTACTATAATTCAAAACAATCAACCTTTTATATATTTATATCGTGATTTTATACGTTCAAGTAAGAATTTGCCTCACTCTGATATATAATAAATTCCATGAAAAATTATATAAAATGAAATCTATCTGACCGCGTATAAAGAGTGCCGCATATATCAATACCGCGTAAATAAAGTCTTGCGTAAATAGAAGTATAATTTGCCGCTTAAAAAAAGTCCCGCGCAAATTGAGGGACGGACGATACATTTATATATATATATATATATATGTATGTACGAGGGTCGTTTGATAAGTATGGTAAAAAAGAGAAACTAAATTAAAAAAATTAATTAAATCAATTAATTAATTAAATTAAACAATAAATAAATTTACCATACTTACAAAAAAATACCCTTGTATATTAATATATATATATATATATATATATATATATATATATATATATATAAATTTTATTCACGTATAATTATCAATAGTGGTAAATATTAATAGAACTATAAATAGAAATAGAAATTTAAGAAAGAATAACAGTTGCGTGCCAAAAAATTATGTAGTTATTAACATACACTTTTTATGTTATGATGTATTCAATAAAAAGTTTTCTGTAAAATGTATTATATATTTTTTAATAGCTGTTTAGAAATTCAAAGAATATGATAATAAATAATGAAAATTACTTACCAAAACAATTTCATTGTTGAATTTCCAATTATGCTTACGATATAATCTCAATACGCGAGAATATAGTAGTTTTAGTAGAATTAAAAAAATAATTAAATATACAACAAACATGATATTTAATAAAATACACCTAAATAAATAATAACTGTTCTAATATAATTAGTAAATAAATTTTATTATTGGTAAAAAATAACTAAATAAACTTTCACTGTTTGTATTTCCTTAACACAAATATCAACTTCTTTATAACCTCTATATTATTTATCAAATTGTTATTCTTAGAAGTTTTACATTTTATTTTATATACAGTCACTTATGTGAAATGTTGTCTTCATTTATACAAAACACTATAGTGATGGATATTAAAACCTGTTTGTTGAATAAATGTATCTTGATTTCCTTCAAATAAAAATGTTTTTTTATAGTAAATATATCTATACCTAACGTTTTCTCTAGAATTATACTTTTTTTAAAAAATATGTATAATACATATTAACAAAATTGTAATTTTATATATATATATATATATATATATATATATATATATATATATATTATATTACTATTATTTTCTACTCTTTAGAAAAAATAATTTATGTTAAGAAAAAATTTAATTCTTATGAATATAATATTTATATGTGGATAATATAAGAAAAAAATTGATAAAATAACTATATTTTTAGTAATTATTTATAATTATTATTATTTATTCTCTTGCAAAAATTAATGAGTCGTGTTTAATGTTACTCTGACTTTTATATGTACTATACGGTTATAAAAGAACTAAATTATTCCAAAAAATTACTTCTTTGCAGTTAAAAAATTCAACAATTTAACTTGTTTTTAAAAAGAATAAAACAATAATTTATCAAATCATTTGATTTGAAATTGTAGCAAATTCACTTCTTCACAAAGGAATTATTATTTCACTTCTATTTAATATTGTAAGTGTTCGGTAATTATTTATACATCATTTTATTTATTTATAAAATTATATGTCTGATAAGATAACATTACCATAATGATAATAGAACTGTTATTAAAAGGCGTATGATATTATAAACAACTAAGTAAAAAATAAACAATATTTGAATATTTGTTATAAAATCTTGTAATGTGTTGAAATGATATTTTAATTCTTGAAAACTATAATTATAGAAATAATGTCTGGGGGTGCGACCTCAAGATACATCATGTCATTGTCTCTTTATTCTGACCTTATATATAAATAAATTTATTGACAGTTATCATTCAATACTTATGAATAGTTAATGTTCTTATTTTTTTTTTATTTTTTAAAAAATTATATTTATTTTTATAGAAATATTTATCCTGTTATTAATAATGTAAAATTCATATAACCTTTTATATATGTATATATTTTTTTAAATAATCTTCTTTTGATATAATATAAAAACAAATATATTAACAATTATCATTCCAATATGTATAAACAAGTTTATATTTGTTTATTTTTTAAAAAAAAATGTTTGTGTTTAACACAAATGATTTTTTAACCCCAACAATTTAAATAATAAATAACTATAAATTAATTAATAAATAACTTAAACAAAAGATAAATAATTTTAGAATTTATAGCTGTTTAAAATTAAAATATAAATTGTAATTATTAAGTCTAATGAAATTAAAGATATATAATAATTATTTTTTAATAAATCAGTTTCACTTTGAAGTCATAAGATTTTTATAAAATTATTCAGTAATTATTCAAATTCAACCATATGGAGGAATATAAATAAGTATGTATTTTAAATTAATTCTCTCAATATTAAATAAAAAGGTATCGTAATTTCATATTTTTTTGAAAAAACAGCATTTAAGCATTTTCAAGCTTAAATTATATTTACAATTAGATAAGCTGTTAATTATTCTGCTGACAAAGATTTATCTATTAATAGAAATGTTTCACTCACAAAAAGTAAACATTAGAAGCTTACGGTATAAATTAAAATCATTATATACGAGGTTGATAAGTATGGTAAATTTATTTATTGTTTAATTTAATTAGTTTATTAGTTTAATTAAATTGTTCAATTTAGTTTTTCTTACTTTTTACCATACTTATCAAACGACCCTCGTATGTTTTGATATAGCGATAAATTCACTGTGACACAAATGAATTATTTACTCCACAAACGGAAGAGCTTAAAAAATGTTCAATAATTATTTATGGTTCAGTTTATTTCCTAACGCATTTCGATTGCCATGGTTGAATATTTTTATAAAAATTTATGGTATTGGGATGTGTGATTAATTTATGTTTAAGTATATTTGTTTGCAAAAAATGAGATAATAATTATATAGGTGTTTTTTTAAGCGTGATAAAACTTTAAATTGTATCCCTATCGAAAGTTCTATCTAACCCAAAAAAATATAAAACACACATACAAACATGAATATATATATATATATATATATATATATATATATATATATATAAGGTGTTTTTTAGGTTAGATAGACATTTCGATAGAGATTTAATTTAAAGTCCTATCATTCTTAAAAATACTCCTATATAAGAACATTTACATTCCTACATCTAATATATGTTAACATTTTTGAATTTATATTTTTGTCTATAGTTAGTTTTATTTATGATAAAAATTTTAATAACTGAATTTTTGAATTTATGAGAATTCTTTTTAAAAAATACAAAAAATTATTTTAGAAAATAATAAAATAAATGACGTTTTAAATTACATTTCCATAAATATGTATATAATTATGAAAGTAATAAACATATACAACTCTGATTAATCATTTTATAAATAAAAAGTTTACTTAAACGTAACTAATTAATTTATATTGCCTAAAATCATTATATTTGATTAGTATTCAATAATCATTTATTGTAAATTTATTTTTCTGGTGCGTATTTCAAAGGTTGTGCTATCATTGATTAAAATGCAATATTATATAGATGGCTTAAATGAAACTGAAGTGTTTAGATATACATTTACTTGCTTATTATCATTTATTATTCTTTACTATCCCTTAGTCTTATTTAAGCCATCATATATAATGTAGTGCTCTATTGATGATGGCATAATCATGGAAATGCATATAAATTAAAAAAAAATGTTATTGAATATTTTAATAAAATTTTGTGGTAAATGATTCATTTATATTAAAATAAATTCATAAGAGTACTAAAATACATTTGAAAAATTGTTTGATGTTAAATCAAATAAAAAATTAGATAAAAAGGTTATTAAAAATTTCATGAACATTATTTTACGATTATTTAATTGAAATGAATTGAAAGAAATCTAATAAAAATATCTATAAATAATCTGAATAAATGAGATGATGAAATATAAATGCATATAAAATAAATTATTATTAGTATGTGTGTCAGTAAATATTTACATCGCTTTAGTTGTAGGTATGAATAAAATTATTGATGCTTTTAAATATATTTGTATACTTTAATTTTGTACAGTACTTTTTAACATACTTTTTTTGTTAATTATTCTATTGACAGAGTAAATGATGTATGTATGTACATTAGTTTACATATTACTGTATGTTTATTATAATGTGTTAATACAATCGTCATTTCATACTTTTTGTACTTGACATTATAAAATAGAAATTGTTCTACCCTTTTCCGTTTACATTCGTGATGTTTGTCAAATACGGAAACACGAAAAACATTTCACTACTTTCAAATATCCTCAATTTCGTTATTAAATAATTGACTTTTTTTGTAACGTTCAATTCAGTAGTGTTTATTTAAATAAAAATAATTATTCTCCAGTATGTTACTAAATATAGTAACTGACAATATTTTAAAATAATATGCTAATCATTTTTCTTATTATTTATTATGCATTTGTAAAAACATTTCACACATTTTGTTCATTTGAAGGTAGATGTGTACTTTATTAATAATATTCTTAAATTATGTTTAAGGTGTGGATTTTGGACAAATGTATTTATATAAAAAATTATTTGTAGCGGTAAATAACATTAGTTAGGAGAAAATAATATTTTAAGAATTAACCTAATGAATATCATATTAGGTTGTCACCTAAGTCTTTGCGTTTTTTAAACATCAGTTAAAATGCATAACTTTTTGTAAATTAGAAATATTTTCAGTATTATTTCGGTGTTCATCAGCAGTGCTTATGTCGGTGGTGCTCTTTCAAAACCCATTATATATATTTTTAAAAATTTCAACCCCAAATAAACAATAGCAGTGGAGATAAAAGAAATTCAGTTACGATACATTATGCTTTATGAGTTCCAACTTGGACATAATCCAACAATGGCAGACGAAAATATTTGAAAAGCAATTGACACGGATGCAACAAAAATTAGAAAGTGCTAAATGTGGCTCAAGAAATTTCGTTCTGAGAATTTAGACATTAAAGACTTACCAAGGTCAGATAGATCAAAAGTGATTGATAGTGAGGATATGAATGTTGTCATCGAAGCAAATCCAAGATTAACGGTACGGAAGCTAACACAAAGACTCGAAATACATCCTAGAGTTGTTCATAAACACTTAAAAAAAATGTAAAAGGTGTCAACTTGGGGCAAATGGGTACCTCATAAATTATCTGAACAGAATCTCGCGCAGCGTGTATTAATATGTCAGTCATTATTGATTTGGTAACAATGCGAGTCATTTTTGAAATGTGTTGTTATGGGGGATGAAAAATTGATTCTTTACGTCAACACACAACGCAAGAGGCAGTGGTTGAATGCGAATCAACCCCCAATTCTTACACCAAGAGCCTGATTACACCCTAAGAATGATCTTGTTATGGATTTATGGGATATGAGGGGGTGATTCATTTTGAATTATTGGATTGTGGACAGAAAATCACGACAGACGTGTATTGTGAACAGTTATATTATTTGAAAGAGGCTTTAGCTATAAAAACATCGGCACTTTTAAATCTAAAAAGGGTAATTTTACACCAAGATAATACTTGCTCTCACGTTTCAAATAAGATAATTGAAAAAATTAATAAATTTACTTGGGAACTTCTACCTCACCCACCATATTCTCTGGACATAGCACCAAGAGATTATCATCTATTTAGATCTCTACAACATTTTTTAAATGAAAAATTTACTGAATGTAAGAAGACATAAAAATGATATTGAAGAATTTATTGGTTCTAAAAATTCGATGTTTTTCGTAGTGGGTATTAAAAAATTAATTGATAGATGGAGAAAGGTTGTAGAAAATGAAGGAGAATGTACATTTGATTAAAAATGTTGAGTGTTTTATTTTTTCCTTTTCTAAAACTATTCACAAAAAAAGTAGATTTAAGTGACAACCTAATATCTTATATTGATGTTTTTATCAACACTTTTTTAGAATTAATAATGAATTAACAATATGATTTGTATTTCTTTTGTGTACGAATTTTATGTTTATATATTCATTAACATAATTAATATTTTTATTTAATAAATCAATTACATACAATATATTTAAATTTAATGTCAATGGCATGAAGGTAGAGTTAGACTTTCTTTTACAGTCAAGTCTCACGATCAAGGTTATTACATAAAAACAAGTTTATTTTCGACCAAAACCTTTTTTTGTATAACATTTTTAATACTTCTAACTAAATCAGTATAAAAAATTGAAATTAAATAGATATTTGAATAGAAATTATAAAGGTTAGAGTTTTTTTTACCAGTTACACGATCAAGGTTATTAAATAAAAAGAATATAATTTTTGACGTAGATCAATATATTTGAATAAAATTTAAATATAACTAAATTGATTTATAAAAATATAAAAAAGATATTAGTCAAATAAATTGAAATTACAAAACTTATTATAAAATTATGTCATTTATATAGTAAACATATTAAATGATTGTTTTCTTAATTGATTTTTGTCTTTTTGTTTATATCCTTTTGGAAAATGAGTGAGCATTTATTACTAAAACTTGTTTTTAATTCTATGAACCGATAAATATACCATCAAACGGATGATTATTCCAGCGCTAATGAGATTTTTCTGTCATAGTTTACTTCCTCATCCAGGGAATACGGTTTTAAGGTACCGGATATTTGTTCTCACTCTCCTTGTTACGTTACTGTCAGAAATAACAGCAATACCACCCGGCCGCTATGTGGTACATGAGTAGGATTTGTAGACAGGGGTATCTGGTTTTCTGTTATCACAGCGTTTCTTAGAATTTATGTCCTTCACCTACTGTCATCAGTGAATATCCTTAGGATTATTATCTGTTTTTGGTAGGAGTGTTTTACAAATTATTCGTTAAAATGAATATAATATAAATAATTAAATAAATCAAAGCAAAATATTTTTGAATTTTAATAAAATGATATGATTTCGATAATTGTGCGTTGGTTTAAAATGATTTTTGCCTTTAAATATAAATATACAAATATATATATATCTATATATATATATATATATATATATATATATATATATATATATATATATATAAGGTGGTCTAAATAAGATTGAAGGAAAGTAAAGAATAGTAAATAATAGAAAACAACTAAATGTAATTCCAAACCCTTTATTCTAATTTGAGTTACCTATATATATATATATACTTTTTATCATTGAATATAATTTATATCAAATATTGAGAAAAAATGATTGTAATTCAATGAAACATATTTTTTTAAATCTATTTTAATATATATTTATTTATTTTAGTATATATACACTTATGAACATAAGTAATCGTCTTATGGGTAACATAAGTAATTTATTGATATAATTCAATGAAGTCGTTAAATTAAAAAAATATATTTAATTGATAATAAATAAATTGTTCATTATATTCATTCATTATATAATACGAGGTGGTTTGATAAGTCCGTGTAAAAATAAAAACTGCTTCATTTTTTTGAATAAATCGTTTTTATTTTTCAACATAGTCTCCTTTTAGGCTTATACACTTCATCCAACGCTGCTCTAGTTTGTTGATCCCTTCCGAATAATAGGATTTGTCCAAGTCTGTAAAATAGTCATTCGTTCCTGCAATCACCTCTTCGTTCGAATAAAATCTTTTTCCCGCGAGCCAATCCTCATATTAGGGAACAAATAATAGTCCGATGGAGCCAAGTCTGGAGAATAGGGGGGATGTGAAACGATTTGGAACCCTATTTCCATTAGTTTTGCGACCACAACTGCTGAGGTGTGAGAAATCGCGACACCCACCTGGTGGATAGCTTTTTCATGTCCAAATGTTGGTGCAAAATATTATGTACCCGTTCACACGAGATGCCTACAGCACTAGTAATCTCACGCACTTTCACTCTTCTGTCATCCATCACCATATCATGGATTTTATCAATGATTTCTGGAGTGGTGACCTCAACAGGGCGTCCAGAACGTTCAGCGTCTCTAGTGCTCATATGGCCACTCCGAACATTTTGAAACCACTTATAAACCGCACTAATCGAAGGTGTAGAGTCACCATAATGTTTATCAAGCTTCTGTTCAGTCTCCTGAGGCGTTTTGCCTTTAATGAAGTAGTGTTTAATCAACACGCGAAATTCTTTTTCGTCCATTATTTGACAATCACTCGATTTCCTTGATTCCAATGATTGTCAAACACAAAGGAATAGACCGATATGGCTGAAACTTGATGTGTGTTCTTCCAAGAGGTGCTACTAATTAAAAATAACCTCGATATGCACCAGTGGTGCCATCTTTCGGAATTTACACGGACTTATCAAACGACCTCGTATTCATTATATTTATTTTGAACTAAATATATTTTTTTAATTTAACGACTTAATTAAATTATATCAATAAATTGCTTATGTTATGCTTATGGCGATGAGTTATGCACAACAGTGTATATATATATATATATATATATATATATATATATATATATATATATATATATATATATAGATAGATAGATAGATAGATAGATATTTAAATATATATATCTATTATATATATATATATATATATTTAAATTTTTTTTTTCTTTATGAGCATCTGGTGCGAATAATTGCGTGTATTTTTGTGTATGGTTTTTGTTCTTAAAAACACATGTATCCAGTTGAAACCAGTATTCAATTATATATAATTAAAAAGGAATGAAAAAAATATTAAAAAAAAATTTACCTAAGAATATCTAAAACTCAAATCAATAATGAAATGTGAAGAATAATGGTGATTACAAGGTTAAAGTAAGAACATACATACAAACACACACACACATACACACACACATACACACACATACACACACACACACACATATATATATATATATATATATATATATAGATATATATATATATATATGATTGGAAAACCTCTAAATAGATATGAAAACAGACAAGGAAATGGAATAAAGGAATGATACAATAGAATAAATGAAATCGACGAAATGAGTATGTGTAGGAAATATAGTAAGAAGACAATAGATGGACAAAAGTCATTATGAAATAGTGACAAAGAGAAAAGATGAGATCCAAGAAAAGATTTAATTAAGCATAGAGAGATGATATTTTAAAGTATTGTAGAAGAGAGGGGTTGATGGAATTAACCGCGGGTAAGAAACAGAGCAAGAATATTAGGAAAATATTTAAGAGAACCTAATGACATTCAATGCTGCTTTCGCCTAGGAGTGAGCTGATAAAAACCTTGTGTGTGTATAAAAAAAGAGAGAGAAATTTGTGTGTTATTTAAAACATAGTTTAAAAAGGTTACTGAATCATCTTTATTATTTGAATTAAAAATATGTATAGATTAAAATTATAATTACTATCCACTATATCAATTTGTAAAAAAATGATATTTTGACAATAACTTCGTAATTGCTACAACTATTACTTACTTTTATATTTTTGTTGTTTCATCCAACTAATTTTAAATAATAAAATATTTTTTTAGAAAACTTATTATTATATATATTTATTATTCAATTTTAATATTTTTTATGTTTAAACTACCATTTTTATATAAAACAATAATGTTAGTTAAAAATACAACTATAAATATTATATAATTTTAATTTACCTTGAAATTAATATGAGTAATAAAATATATTTTATGTTTAATATCAGTATATTTTTAAACACATAAAAAATGTTACAAACAAATGATTATAAACTAATATGTTTTTCAAATATAGTAATTGATATTAAAACATATGTTAAGAATAAATATTTTGAATGTATATTGACTTTTTATAAACACTCTATGATACAAAAGAACAAATGAGTTAATCTAGTAAAGACTTAAACCAAAAATTAATCTTTTCTATAAAAACAACTCACAGTGATAGTTGAGACCACGTTTGTATGATGGCGCTTATATATTTTTGTAATTGAACTTTAGATTTTTTAAATTAAATATAAAAAATAACGCACATACTTAAGATTACTTTTTAATAAAACTAAGAGACTATTCCCTACTCGTTTCGGTCATAGATTCCCGAATTTGCTTTTTTTAAAAAAATATAAATGAGTTATGAAAAATAAAACGTTCAGAAACTGTATTAATGTTTCTATGTAAATGATGTTTTTATAGATTGATGATTTAAAGTGCATTCTAATTTAATGTCAGTACAATTAAAATTTATTTTGTAAAAAAAATCTGCCTGAAAATTTTTTTCCATGTTTTGTTAATTTTAATATTTCATAAAATTTGTACTTCGGTTATGCTTTGAAAAATTGGGAAAAGTTTGGAAACAAAATTCTCACATTATTCTGTAAATTTTTACATCACGCCGGAGGCGGAGCACCATGATTTTTTAAATAGAAAAATAATAACAGTTATTGTATTAAAAAAATAACTATATAATTTTTCTTGAATAAAATAAGCATATTTGTCAGAACAAAGATGTTTACTCAGTGTATTTTTTTACACCCAAATCAATTATAATTTGAGATTATATTTAAATTTAATTTACTTTGTACTTTGAATTCTTTCAAAAAAGTTCTTCAAATAAGATTGATATTTTAGGTCTACTGGAAATTTCTGTCCGTTTTTTAATTAAAAGAAAATAATACATTTATTATTTACTAATAAAAAATTATTTACTAAATTATATTATTTACTGAATAATAAAATTTCCATTATTACTAATGACCTCTTCCCAGCGTGATGGTAATTTGCGAATTCCATTTCTGTGGTCCTAACAATATCGTCATCGATTAGAGATGGTCTCCCAGAATGTGTCTTGTCATTAAGGTCGAAATCGCCTGCTTCAAATTTTTCGAACCATCTGTTGCACGTTCTGTCGAAGCTTCTTCCAAATTGGAGGCTTCTTCCAAAACTGTAATGTCTCTATCTCATCTATTAATATGTTTCTTTCCGAGCTTTTATATTTTTGGATTTCCAATCAATAATTTTCCTCAATGCATGTTTAAGAAAATTCGTTAAAATGGAATAGAAAAGAATAGTACTGAATCGGATGAAGAGGAAGGTTTTGGGAGATATCTTTATTCAGCAGTAGATGGAAAAAGGCTGACGATGATATATATATATATATATATATATATATATATATATATATATATATATATATATATCGAGCGTTACCAACTCCGTTGGTAACCACTGATCTAGTTTATTGTACCGAATTTTAACAAATTGTTCCTTATATATATATATATATATATATACATATATATATATATATACCAACGGAGTTGGTAACGCCCACCGATGGCCCTTAAAGAGATCTAAGGAGGATTTTTTGGTCCAAGGCAAATTTAGGAGGCGTTTAGAACCAACCGTCGCCCCTTTGGTCAGACGTTCGTTGGCTCTCATAAAGTACCTGTCTAAAAAGATTTTATGATCTCTTTGACTCAGTTATAACGTTTTTTGAAAACAAAGATGATTCGTTAAGAGAGAATTTATTGAAATTTAAGAATGATATAGCTTATTTAACTAATTTATATAATAAATTGAATGAAAAAAATCTATAGCTGCAAGGAGATGATATTAGAATTTGATCAAAGCAAAGGCAACTATTTCTGCATTGGTGTCAAAACTTGCCTTGTACAAACAAAATTTGGGTCGAAGACAATTTTATGAGTTTCCGAATCTTTTCTATGTGGAAAGAAATGATGACGACATTCTGGTATTTTGCCAGCATTTGGAAGCACTTAAAGAAGATTTTACAAATAGATTTCAGGATGTCTTTAACATGATCATTCCAGATTGGGTATTAGAATCTTTCTCAAACCCACAAAGAGGAGAATTATCACTGCAGGAGGAGTTGATAGAATTGTCAACAAATGAAGAGTTGAAATTGAAATTAAAAAATGGATATCAAGAATTTTGGCTTCAAAGGCAAATTCCAATATTAAATCCAGCTTTATGGGCTGTATCAAAGAAGTTTTTCATTTCATTCCCATCATCATATTCAGCCGAAAGGGGATTTAGCGTAGTCAGCAATTTACTAACAAAGAAAAGAATCAGATTGTCAACAGTGGAACGCGGCGATTTAAGATTGCTGATGACAAATATGGCACCAAATATTGAAAAATTAGTGCCATTACACCAAGCTAAGCCCTCACTAGTAATATTATATTGATTTTTTTAATAATATATATTTGTTAATCAAATTTTGAGCAATACACCAATATTGTTAATATCTTTTAATAAAGTATTTTTGAGAATCTGTCCTTGTTTTTCAATATTTAAGGTGAGTAATTTTTTCGAAAAGGGGGCGGTAGGCCAAAAAAGGTTGTAAACCTATGCACTAGATAATATATTATACACTAGAAACAATTTACCCAAACATTTTTCTCAGCTCAATAATCGATCATACAGTAATAAATTAAGTATAGTTAAAGACACGAAAAAGTTTTCCGATATAGAAAAAAAATGATTACTAAAGAAAATGCTGAACAGAAAAAAAGAAGTAGTGATAACTCGATAAGGATTTACGAACACTTGCTATTTTATGTACAGTATAAACTAGTCCGCTTTGTAAGTGAATAATGGTGAGCTTAAAAGAGACATGGAATACATTCGCTTTGAAACTCAAATGTATTTTGTCGCGAAAGAAGCTGTACAACCTGTAATAATTTTTATTACTTTTTTATACTTTCGTAATTTATTTAACTTTTAGTCTATATATTTCTTTAAGTTTTTATGTAAGATACTTAACGACAATCCTATATACTTTAATTTACTTTTAATTTATAAATCGTTTAGGAAATGGTAAATAAATATTTTGATAAATTTTTAAAAAAATTACAAGGAAATATTCTTTTTATATTTTTTTACTAGTATGTGATATACTATATTGATAAATGTTTGATATAGTACTAATATATATATTCTCAACAAAATTAATATAACAAAAATTGTAAAAAAATATTATTTTTTTAATAAATTAGTAATAGCAAAAAAATAATCTACAAACTACCTACCTAATATTAAATACAAGGGCTAATCAGAATTCTGAGGGAACTGAAATAAAGAGTTAAAAGTGAATCTAATTCCCTTAATTTATACAGAGGTGTGTAAGTGTATTTTATTTCAACTAAAAGAGCTACTAAATGTCAAATTAGTAACTTTTTTCGTGTAATTTATATCCTTGAACATTTTTAGTTTTCTGGAAAAAATTCAATAATTCGGAAAGCTGTTAATGGATTTAAGATTATCCTTTCAAAATTTTTAATTGATGTTAGATTAAAATTTTTTTCTTAGAAAATATTGAATTAACTCACTTATTTTTTTATATTTTTTTTAAATAGATATATAGAATGGTTCAAATGAGACTGAAGGGTTTTGATATACATTTACTTGTTTATTATAATTTACTATCCTTTAATATTCGTCAGTCTCATTTAGGCCTTTCTATAGAATTTATAATTTACATGTAATCGTTTATAAAAATGTAGCTAATAATATTTTGTTGAGTCATAAATAATTTCTATTTTTACTTACCAACTTTAATTTTTATAAAAAAAACAATTGTAATTTAATCTATTATATAATCGCCATTGTTTGAAATTACTTGTTGCTATTTGCTAGGTAGCTCTTTTTGAATAGAATTGAAAAATATAAGTTTTGATTTAAAAAAGTTTTCGACGAATTTTATACTTCGTATTCAAATTATTTTTCCCCATTAAAGCGTTCTGCAGCGATCGAAAAATATAATCGGATGGTGCCAGGTCTGGTGATTATGGTGGAGGAGAACTAACCACTTAAGTTCCTAAATTTTTTCTTGTGTTGCTCGTGCTGTAAGAGGTCTTGCGTTGTCTTAGAGGAGAATAACGTTCTTCCTATTGACGAGGCGCAGAATATTTTTCGGTCATACTTTGGTGAACACCTGCAGCTGTTTAACGTTCAGTTCTGCATTTATTGTTTCATTCTGGTTTAAAAGCTCAGAATGAATAATTCCATGATGATCCCACCACACATATAACATTATTTTTCTTCCATGAAGCCAGCTTTTGGGTTCGCTTCTGATGGCTTATCATTATCAACTCATTGCCTTTTGCATAGACTGCTGTCGTATATAATCTACTTTTCATCATCAGTAATGATTTTATACAGAAATATATCGTTCCTCTGTCTTGAAAGAAAACTTGTCACTATCGATGAACAATCTTCTTTGTTTCTTTCACTAAGATCATATGGAACCCAAACACCCAGCTTTCTGACTTTATTCATCTTTCCCAAATGTCGATATATGGTTGACTATAACGTGTTTAATTTGTCTGTTAATTCTCTTGTGTTTTGGTGTGAAATGCATATCACCAAAGATTTAAGAGCTTTTTCATTAAAGTACAAAGAGGACCCTAGTATAGGCTCAACTTCCAATGGCATATCTCTAGAACGAAATTTTGTAGACCAGTTCCGTACTTACCGATCAGTTAGAATAATTCATCATACACACTGCCTATTTTTTCATTTGTCTTTATAGCATTTTTCCTTTACTTAAACTCACAAAACGTTACATGTAGAATGTGCACTTTTAATTCTTCCATTTTACAGTCAATAATTTATTATTTAAATACGATTTATAAGCTGTCACTCTTGTAATAAGACTGAGCATTATTCACTTAATTGAAACAAGCAAAAACATGCCATATGTGGTGAGTCATTAGGATGAGTAATGAGTCATTAAAACTTGCTCTCAATAATGGAAATTATTTACGACTCAATCAAATAGCAACATCGTTTTTAATAATTAATATTTTACAAAATGGTTCTTGAAGGAAAGAAAATTATATATATATATATATATATATATATATATATATATATATATATATATATATATATATATATATATATATATATATATATATATATATATATATTTATATATATATATATATTTATATATATATATATATATATATATATACACACGAGAGTCGTTTGATAAGTATGGTAAATTTATTTATTCTTTAATTTAATTAACTAATTAATTTATTTAAATTTTTCAAATTAGTTTTTCTTACTTTTTACCATACTTATCAAACGACCTTCATATATATATATATATATATATATATATATATTCGATGTTATATCAAAAATTAATTTTAAAATATTAATTAATAAAATATTCCAAAAGAATAAATTTGTACTATAACATTATTCAATAATTTATAGATATGTTAATAGTAGGGATTAATTTAAGTGTTTCTCTAACATTGATTAATTTTTAATATGAAGTAAGTAAATAATAATCGTATTTTTTTAAGTATGATTCAACGATTTTAATATTTCTGTCCAGTGACAAAATTTATGAAACTGTTTAGCATTAATGAATTGTTCAAAAGTATTGAAATTTTAATTGAATCATAAATTTAATTTGACACATCTTCAGGCACGGTAAATCATTCATTGCAGACAGTAATTAGTTTAAACGTGTTCAAACATTCCAATTGAAATTTGATTTTATTTAGAGCTAAATTTCATTCATCGAACGTGTCGTGTAGTGTTGGCATATTAACTAATTATTTTTATCGAATATATCCAATTACGTTCAATGATTTAGTCATTTACAAGATATTTCAATATTGATTAATTAAAACACAATCACTAAATCGGTATATAATGCTAGATTAGTAGATCCATTTGAATATCATTTTGCATAACAAATTATTTCACATTTGGTTGGTACAAGAGCAGTAAATTGAAAATCTGAATATCATACATATATGAATAATAATAAGTCTGTACCGTACAATGTACAATGGTTATTAAAATGTGACAGACGTATTAGACACATTACTTAAATTCCTCTTTCTTTCTCGTACGTGAATGAATTTATATTTGAAGCAACAAATTACTCAATGTTCTCTTAAAATGAAATATAACGATTTTATTGAATATATAAATGTGTTTCTTATCTCTCTCATACATACAACACGTCCTATGTATTCGAAATTTAACTATCTTCCATTTGTTCAACAATTTTCGAGAATGTACATGTTTCACTCTGACATAGGGCAGTTATTGTTAAACCACAATAGCTTAAGCATTTCGGGAAATCGCTAATCTACATGTTTAGGTAATAATCGCTATTGTGAAAAGGAAATTAGTTACGTGGCGCTCGCGGCAAATTTTCCCGCGAAAATTACACGACTGGCAAATTGTCATTGTCGACGGAAAATGACAAATGTCATCATGTGACATATCTATGCAACGATGCTTTGTTGCATTTTCAATGGACGATTATGCTTGAGGATAATTGTGTTTAGTACAAATTTTATAACGGCAATGCATGTATTTATTTTAATGTCATGTTTCAATTGTGAAAAAAAGAGTACGGCGGTCATTATATCTCTATCGTATTGTTGAGTGGAATAGAAAATGTAGCGCTTCGAAATATTAAAAGATATCTTTTTATGACGACTCATAAAAAATGTTACAAATAAAATTAGCGACAATAGCAACGATTATATTTTTGTGTATATACATTCAATGACTGTTCTTTGTCAAGAAAAATGTTACTTTAAGAAATTTGTATTATTTAAAATATTTTCTTTTATGAATTATATTTTAAAATAATTGAATTTTATAAATCATCATATGGTAATAAATAAATATGATTAATATTTTCTTAGATATTGAATTCTTAGACGTAGTATTTAGTTAAATGGAATTTTAGCTTCATGTTTCATCAATAAATATTTTTTAAAAAACAATAATATCCTTTTAAAAAAATATAAAAATATAGGGCCATCTAAATATGACGCCTAAATTTGTGTTTTATAAAAAATAAATATAGGGAGATATAGAGGAGAATATGTATATAGTTTCTTTTGAATAAAACGCAAATCTAGACGTCACATTTGGATAAACTTATATAATTTTGTTACATAAAATTAAAATATAGTAAATTACTATTAAATATATTTGTTATTTATAATGTAAAAGTTTGACTTGAAAATATCAAACATCGATCAAAAAAAAAAAAAAAGTTACAAGTTACAAATTATTTTAGTCATAACTATATTAGTCATTAGTTATAACTAATCATAAATCATTAGTTATTAGTTACTGTTTGTTCTAAATGACTGTTTGAGAAAGAATAAAAAATATAAACATTACTATTATCAATTTGTTCCCTTTGAACCTTGCATATATATTCTAAAGCTTAAATAAATATTAAACTTAATTCAATCTTAGACTCTCTTATGACAATTTTAACTTTTATTTGCAGATCATTGATTTTTTATTTATTACCTATTTACAAAATTATATACTCAAGAAATTTTTTAATGAAAAATTATTAAAAATTGGAAAAATAAAATGGTTACTTAAACTGTCTTTGTCTAATTATTAACGATTAAACATCGTCAGACAAAAATGTAATTAATTAATTCGATTATTTTATAGAAATGCCTGATTTAATCAGTAGTCAATAATTGTTGACTAATTTCAGATTAATCGTTAGTAATAGAAGATTTGTGGTTAAAATTAACATTCAGTCATTAGTCATTTTTACTGATTATGATTTAGTCATAACCATTAGTCATATTTTTTGATAGAATTTTTCCCAACATTGAGTAGATGATGTAATTTTAATTATAGCAATTTTAATTATAGCAATAACAAAGTTTTAAAAACCAATGAAAACATTTAAAGGATATTTTGAGATCCAAAACTAAAAACTGATGTAGAAAGATACAGTTTATGATTTTTAGTCAGGGATACAAAAATAGTAAAAAATGAAAATTTTATTATGTTAATAATTAAATAGGAATTATAAACAAATAATTTATGGCTATATAGAATGTTTTTTAAGCGTGATAGGACTTTAAATTGAACTCCTAACAAAAGTTCTATCTAACCTAAAAAACATCTTTTACTTTAAAAGTATATTTTTAATTAAATTAAAAATTTAAATTTTTAATGCGAATAAAAGAGATTTATAAAAAAAATATTGAAAGTTGTGAAAAAATTATAAAAATTTAAAAAGAAATATTATTTACTTAAAAGAAATTATTAAGATAAAAAGTAAAGTTAATTAAAAATTACATATAAAAAATATTATATTGATAAACATATATGTGATAATCTATAAGTTGTATAAATATAAGAAAATTATATGAAAAGAAAATGTTACCTCCAATGATTTATAAAATTTTAATCAAAATTATTTTAAGATGGGTACAAAGTTAATTGAATTTCTCAGTCAGGAGAAAAAGCAGGGTTCTGAAGTGAATTTAGCAAAATGGATCACATTAAAGTATCAAGAGAAGTTATTAGTCGATACGAATACCACTTTGTCTTGAATTTATGGATTATGGAAACGCCTTCGACTCAATCAATACGTCAACGATATTAAATGTATTAAAGAATCAAGGAAATGAAGAAGCACACATTGAACTCTTAGTAAATATTTATAGAAGTTTCATGTTCTCCGTACAAGTAAATAAAAAAACAGAGAATTAAAAAAAATTAAAGTAATGAGATAGGACGATACGGTATTATCAAGACTATTTATATCAACGTTAGAAGAAATATTTTAGAGATTAACATTCCTCTATTTCTAAAAAACTTTTTTTTGATTAATGCATCTTATTTGTTCTTACCTATGGTAGTCAAACATTTTGAATACCATAATAATTTAGTGGCTTCAGACAACATAAAGAAGTATAGAAGGATGTATGTTGGGAATAACACGAAAAGATAAGAAGAGAAATATATAAATTAGAAAAGAAATGAAAGTTACGAATGTTTGAAATGGAAATAGGACAAAAATATAGCAAGGAGAGGGAAGCATCGATAGACAAGTGAAGTTATTGATTGGGAACCTAGATGTATAAGAAGACCCAAAAAGAGACTCATATAGAGATAGAAAAAAAATTCGGAATTGACTAGAAAAGAAACCCATTGAATCGGTCGTGATGGAAAATTTTCGGAGAGACTTTCATTTAGTATTGTATAGAAAGAGGTTAATGAAGATAATTATATATATATATATATATATATATTATTGAAAATGTATAACTTTTTGAAAATTAACAAAATAAATTTAAAAAGAAAAATATGCTTAATTTCATTTAAATATTTATTTCGAAAAATTAACATTTTCTAAAAGAATTGAACTGAGTACTAAGATATTAAATAAAACATATATAACTGATTACTTTTAAGAGATCATAAAATTAATTTTGTAAACAAGAATTTAAAATGTTAAATAATACAATAGAATAAGAATAGCGAGTTTAAGTTAAACACTCAATATAGAATAACTTCAATCTTCTTTTTCGTAACAAACATGAACCTTATTTTCTTAGTACGATGGTAGTATCTACGATTCTTTGTCATCTTACTCTATCCTTTTACTTCAAAGAATATAGTTTAATTGCCATTTTGTATATATATTTCTAAGAAAATCATGTATATGCATCAGATGTTGAATTTTAGTTGATATTAACATTCTTATTGTCATATATTCATCAATTTATTTCAGTTAATTGAAAATAAACTTTAAATAATCATTTGATATATCTGTAAAAAAATGAATGCAAATTTAATTTTATTTTCAATTATTTTCATGTATTTTACTTACGAATAGTATTTATATTAAATGAGAAAGCAATCTATTTTTAAAATGTATTTATGATATACAATATTTCATATCAAATGACAGTGACGCGTATGTACAGAACGTATTTTGACAGTTGTGTTATTTTCTTTTTTGATGTAGATTGAATTCAGAAAAGAAAACAATTATAAAGTAGATAAATCGTCTACGTTACAAGATTTGTTAATTTTGACATTTCAATTTAATTTGATGTTCCCTTATAAAATAAACAAGCATGTATTGAAATTGAATATGATTAAAGATAGAAGAAATAATGTATTGAATTAAATTGAATATAATTCATTATGTTTTCGTATATACATATAGATCCTCTCTTGATTTTTTTTAATGTTTGCATTTTTTAATATTTTTCGTTTGATTTTAAAATAAATAAAAAAATATGAAAAATCATAAAACTGTGTGAAATCATTATACAAATTTATATATATATATATATATATATATATATATATATATATATATAAATATATATATATATATATATATATATATATATATATATATATATATATATATATACGAGTATATAAGTCGCTTATTCTGAAAGTGCCATAAGTCACTTTTTGAGAAAAATGAGTTAAAGCTGTTTACGGTTATAAATATGTATGATATTGTTATTTTTAACTATTTTACTTATAATTCTTGCAAAATTCTTACTATTTCATCAATAGAAATTTTACTGTTAAACAGAAGTGGAAATAAATTTATTTTAAAAATAGCATGTCACTATGCAAAAAAGGGTATGTGTACTTATGCATGCGCGCCAAAAGTGAAACTTCTTTGCTGTAACGTAATTAAAAATTATGAAAATTTATTTGTTTTGAATTACTTCATTTTCCATTGTTTCCTCCGGTGGTGATTGAGTAGGTATAAACGATACAATTGGTTTATGATAAGTAAAGTAAGATATGAATGCCTTTGAAGTCACATTTTCTAAATACTTCGTGAATACGGCATCAATTGTAATATCATATCTTGTAGTTGTAACAGTTAAATAATAAATACAGCGTGCTGCTTATTTGCTTTACAATAGTAATCATGTTAACACGGCGCACATGCGTGATGGTCCTCACTACCCCTTTTCCCTGTGCTCTATGTATACTATGTAAGTGTCTCATTTTTTATCACTGTGCGTGCGCAACCTCTCTGTTGCATGTAAAAATTTCACTCCAACGCCGCTAAAGAAGTTTCACTTTAAAAACTTTTGTAGATAAATTATGTTTTGCAGTAGGTCTAGTACTACATTTGTAACGAATTTAGAACACATTTTTTCACTTAAAATGATTTATTTTTTAATAGTTTGTGAATTCCCCATTGAATGGGAAAAAAATATGAAATTGTAACTACATTTTCAGTCTATATTCGATAATAGCAGGATAAAGAACTATAATAATTAGTGGACTAAAAAGTTTTTTTTATCTGTAAAGTGGGAAATATATTGTAGTTTTGGGAAATATAATGTTATTTTTAGAATATATATAATATATAAGCATTTATTGTAATATTTTTTTTATATTACGTTATCAGACAGTGAATCAAGTAAATCATTTTTGTATTATTTATATGGGTATTAGGTGGTTTTCCATACGCATTTATTTTATATAAATATTACCTTTAATAAGAAAAAAATGTTACTCCTAGGAAAAGAATAATGCGTGTGATTTCAAAAAGCAATTTGAAGAAGGACAAAAAATGTAGATCAAAGCCAGATCAATTGGTTAGAAATTTAATAGATAAGATTTTATAAAGATATTCTTTACAAAATATTTTATAAATTTATTTTAGACAAAAATTCAGAATTTCTAATTTTAGATTTGTAATCAAAAAGAAAAAACAAAATTTTATAAACAAATAGAAATGGATCCTTTATACATAGATCCTCGTCCTATTATTATAGCAAAATATAAAGATATGATGGATTTGCATTCTTATTTATCCTCAATTTACCACAATTATTTTAAAAATTCAAAATAAAGTGAAGTGAGCCAAGAATTCATCACTTACTTTTAATGACAATGAAGTGCAAGTGGTTTAGTCCTGTTGAAACCATATATAAAGATTATTTTGAGCTGATAGTTTCTGAGTGATCTTTATCATTTCAGAAAAAATATAGGTTGATAATTCTAGCAGTCATAACATCTTACTAAACTTGCATCTGAGGGGGTGCAATTGATGTTGATGCAATGCCTTGGGATTTTTAATGCCCCAGAACTTACAATTTAGTTTATTCACATAGCCATTTAAATTAAAATAAAATTCATTGTTCATTATAAGTCTTTTTAAAAAGTTGAAATTTTCTTTTGCTATCTGGACAAAACAAATAGCATATTGCAGGAATTGTTGAGAATCATGGGGTAACAAAGCCTGTACTATATAAATTTTGTATGGAAATATTTTAAGATCAATTTTAAAAATCCATAGAAGTGATGGTTTGGAGATCTTTAATTGGGTAGAACGATGACAAATAGAGATAGATGTATCATCGTTTATATTTTGATGCACAGTCTCCACTACTGATTCAGTGTACACAAAACGATGAATACATCCTTCCTGAAACGTCTGCAACTAATCTTTGCTCTTAAAACAGGAAGACTTAATTCTTAATCATGTTTTCACAAGAGCTGTTCTGATATTAAAATACAGACGGTATTTTCGTTGAGGTAAATAATAAACTATTATATTAAAAAATAAATTGAATGATTTTACTCCTTGTTACATATCATAAGTAGCAATTGTAAATCTCCAAATTATGTTTTTTATAATTTTCAAAAAAGAAAAAAGAAAAATCATTAAAAAAGTGTGAATTTTTCAAACCCTTTAGTTTTATTAAGGCTATCTGTATTTATTATATAATTAACTATGTACACATTTTGAGAAAAATAATTATTTAAAAAAAATGATTATTAATATATTACAAATTAATCTGTTTTCCAAAAATTCAGTAATCGATTAATTATTTGTATTTTTAATTATTACTATTAATCAAAGTTGAACTTATTTTGTAATAAAAAAAATAAATTTAATTAATAAATTAAACAGTTATTTTCTTTTTGTGTTAGACTTAATATATTTTTATAAATTATTTCGTTTATATTCTCAACTTATACATAAATATATAAATTATATATATATATATATATATATATATATATATATATATATATATATATATATACAGATATGATATATTGAGTAATAAATCATAATAATTTAATATTGTTTTTCATTCAGCCTGCTCTTCTAGAAAAGAACGCATCATATTTTTTAAATCGTTTAATTCAGCTTTGATTATATCTAGCTCTGCAGGTCCGTTTTGTGCTTCATTTACATCTTTTTCGCGAAAATATCTTTGGACGAGCTGCGATATCAGCACTTGATATTCTCTTTCGAGGTTTTCATCAACTGCTATCTCTAATCCAGCACAACATTTACCTCTAGTGGCTAAACCTTCAACACAATATAAACAAAATGTAAATTACACATCAAATGCAAATGAGTAACGAGGACGTACGAGACAAGTAAATGAAGATAAATGATTTTAACAAAACTATCGGGTATTTTTATAAGATCGTTCAATGTTTGTGTTGTAAATTATTGGATGTTATACGATGTTGTATGTTGTGGAATTATATTACCTCTTTTATGTCGTGTTTTTGAGACAAGAACATGTATCTGAACAAAAATGAATGGATAGGTTTTAAAACGATTTTCTTTTAGCAAACAATATTATGTCTTTTTTAAAATATTTTTTTTTAAATTATTGTACTTGAAAACAATTTAATGTGAAGATAATATTTAAAAAAATAATAATTAATGAAATTAATTATTTTGTTCATTCAAATAAATATAATATTCATTATATTTTTTTTTGATTACTAATGAGTCAATTTTAAAATTCATCTAACACATATTATATGTATTCAAAATTTTTACATTTTATGAAATATTTTTGAATTAAAAATATATTGGTTTTCGTTTTGAGCTGTTTAAAAAAATATTAAAATACTTAATAATACATTTATGCGATTGGTATTATAAATGGTATTAATGAAATGTATCATTATCTATCATGAGGGACATTGCGTTCAATACTTAGTTGGAAAGAGCTTCATGTTGAAGGTTGGGTATGGGGCTTAAATTGTATTTCGTAAAAACAAAGCAGTTACGAGATTCTGACAAGAGAAACTCTACTTGATTAGTATTTTTAGAGGGTCAAGATCTATAAGGACTATAGCATCGAAATTGATGATGAATATTTTATATTCTGTTTAAGAAAGAAAATCAGAGTTTAAAATCGTTCTTATAAAATTCATTTAAATTCAGTTTTAGTGTAGAATTTATTTTACTATTTTTTATTGATAAATAATATTTTTTAAATTAAAAATTGTGTGAAAATAATTATAGTCAAAAATAAATATGCAATATTTTTTTTTAATCTCAAAATCATTTAAATTATTTCATTTATAAATGTGTATAATTTTATCAAGGAAATTACTTTTATTTTTTTTAAAGTAAAACAATTTATAATTAAAATATTATATTTAAAAATGTTAATAGAATTAATTAAATATATAATAAAATTATTTTCTATTATGACTATTATATCATTTATTTTAATGAAAGGAAAATATAATATTTAGTGGAGTAATAAAATTGAAATAAATGTAACAAATTTACCTTTGTGATAAAAATTAAAGTAAATGGAGTTGTTTAGAGATTTATATTTAAACAAGGTAAAATACCGCTATAAAATAATAAATACCACGTACCGTAAATATGTTAACCAAAACATTGAATTTAATGTAAATGAAATGTGAAGCTAACAATGACAGTTTTTCGTTTATTTATGGAAAACATCATAATAAACACGAACCTCTAATCCAGTTTAAGAACGAGACCATTCCACCCGGAGTAGGTATTAAATTAAGCGGCGATGGTAGTGCAGTTTGTATAACATAATCCAAATATATAGAGGTACGTGCAAAAGTCCACTCAACGTCTACGTTGTCTGTGACTCGTTGAAATGTGTTTGACATAGTTGCTATCAACATGTTTAGAATTACAATTACTGCAATTACTTCAAAACCTGTCGACAAAGAAATAAAATATAATTATACGAGGTTTTTGTAGTGAAAGTAATGGAGTTTATTAAATTTCTTTTTTGAATGATAAAAGAAACGGAGTTTCGTGAAACTACTAATGAATATTTTGTGTTATAAAAGTAATTCATTTATTATCTATTTCATAAGTGTAAGTGATTTAAATTTAGAATACAATCTATAAACAATAATTTTTATTTATAAATAAATAAAAAATATCTGATATTTCATGTGTAAATATTTATTTTTAATTTTGAAAATTTAATATATTTTATTTTTTTAAAATATTACTTAATTTCCTTATGGAAAATTTTGTTAGGAGTATAGAAACTAACTTCGAATTTTATCTTCGAAGTTCAGATACAGAAAATCTATTATTTGGGATTTGCGTCGGTTTTGAAATACATATAACAGAAATAAAGTGAGCAATAAACAACTGTTGCACTTTATATAGTACATTTTTTAGAATTGTAGGTATTTTTTTTGTTTAAAATAATTGATTCAGTTACTAAAAGTGAACTTACAGTTACTAGTGTTAAATTATATTTATCAATATTTTTTAAAAAAGATTAGTTTTAATATTTTTTTATTATATATATATATATATATATATATATATATATATATATATATATATATATATATATGTATATATATATATATAGGTGTTTTTTTTTAGGTTAGATAGAACTTTCGATAAAGATTTAATTTAAAGTTCTATCAGGCTTAAAAAACAGCTATATATAATCATCAGCCTTTTTCTATTCTTTCCTGGATAAAGATTTTCCTAAAATGTTCTATTTTTTTCGATTCAGTGCTCTTATTTTCCAGTCTGTTCTAACAATTTTTTTTATTTCTCTGTTCTGCATATCCATAGGAGTTTTTTTGAACTTTCTTATATATCTAAGTACACAATCATAACTTCCTTTATTCATCGATGGTTCTTTCTTCCTTGCTATATTATCGGTTCATTTTCATTTCAAACATCTGTATCTTTTAATAATATAAAATTCTTAACTTTTGTTTTCTTTCTGATTCATCCATTTTTCGTTTTTCTCTTCGTGTTATTTCCAACATATGTTTACACAAATAAATTTTAACCCCAACACCACAGTAGTTTAAAGTGTTCAATAATCACTTATTGTTTATAATTATATAGTATATAATTAAAATTCATTTGTGTAAAGTGAATCAGCCACAGTTCTAAAACAACAAATATCCAACATATGTCTTTCCATGTTTTTTTTGTGTTATCTGGAGTTTCTGAAATATTTAATACCAAGACTCATATTTCCATAGATGAGAACAAATAGGAAGCATTGTTGTTTTTTTTTGATTTTCAAACATAAGGGAATGTCTGATTTTATACTATACGATTTTATTCTAAATAATATTATCCTATTTTTACTAAGTGACCCAAATGAGACTGAAGGATAGTAAATAATAGTAAGAATGTAAATGTATGTCAAAACCCTTCAATTTTCTTTAGTGTTACTGAGCTGTTTTAAAAAAATATATAGTTTTCAACTTCTTCTAGTTTTCTTTCTTTTAGTTCGATTATTCTTTGATCTGAAAATTTATTGAACAATATTTTTTCTCGTTGAGATTTTTCATACGACTAATTATTACACCGTATTTATTCAATTTTTCTACCCTTTTTAAAAAATTTATTTGGGATTGCCAAGAAAAAATATTGTCATCAGCAAATCCTAAGTAAGTAAGCATCTTTCCATTTATTTTTGTTCCTTTCGATTCTCAGTTTAGTCTCTTAAATACTTCTTTTAACGCAGATGTAAATAGTTTTAATGATATTACACCACCTTGTCTCTCACTTTTTATAATTTTAATTTTCTCTGTTTTTTTTTTTAATATCTAGATTGAGGATGTAGCATTTCTATAAATATTTCCTAAGAGCTCAAACTGTAGCTCTTCAATTCTATGATTCTTTAATGCATTTAATATCGTTGAGTATGATAAATTTATTTATTGTTTAATTTAATTAAATTTTTCGATTTAGTTTTTCTTACTTTCTTACCATACTTATCAAACGACCCTTGTACTAACTGTGTCGAAGGATTTTTTAAGGCTTTTCGGTAAATCTGAGATAGAATGGTAGTTGATGCATAGATTAATAACTTTTCTTATTACTTGAATGTGGTCCATTGTGCTAAATCCACTTAGAAATTCTGATTATTTTCGTGATTCGAAAAAAATCCAGTTGATTTATAGTCTTCTTGAAATAATTTTGCTCAAAATATTATGTCATCGAAAGTAGACTAATCGATTGATAGTTTTTAATGTTTTTTTTTTTGTTGCCTTTGCTTGTGAATAGGAATTAATGTAGTTTTATTCCATTCATTAATATTAATTTTTTTTTAAAACATTAAGTGAAGATATGAGCTGATATTTTTCTATTTTTTTTTCTATTAATTTGATATTTTCTGCCGTATTTCCATCAATTCCAGAAATTTTACCAGGTTATATATATATATATATATATATATATATATATATATATATATATATATATAAACGGAATAATAATTATTTCAAAAATATTATTTTTAAATTTAACTTCATTTTTATACCTTTTATATAAAATACTAAAATATTTTTATAGATCAATAGAAAATATATAAATTTAATTGCAAATGATATTAATAATTAATAATATTATTATATTTATATTTTATAACAAATTGTAATACTTTGTCATTTGATTATAATTTTCTCATATTTTGTACTTTTTTTATAAGATGTTTTCATTATTTTTTCAGAATATTCCAATTAAAACTTATTAAAAAAATAATTTTCGAGTTTTGTTTGAATGTATTTTTTATTGATTAGAAAAAATAGTAAAATAGATTTGTTTTATATTTTTCATTATTTGCGACATTAAAAATAATTTCTAGGAAAATATATTAAATTAAAATACTTACAAGCAAATGCAATATAACCGATAGTTTCTGTAAATTTATGTTCGTTGAAAACAGCCATATCATCAGTATCACCAGGAAGATTTTCAATTATAACAGCTCCTGATTCTAAAGGCGCCAAACAAAATATTGCCCAAAATAATGTTTTTAATGTTGATTCGAAGTCCGTGAATGATTGTGTTTGAGTTGTTTTTGTACCTGACTTTAAATCAGTTTTAATCATTCCATCATAATAGCTGTAGAAATAGGTTTTAAGAAATGTAACAATTATTAAATTGTTTAAATGAACAAATTATTACTTACATTTTTAAAAACTGCAACATTTATAGGATTTTTACAATTTTCTAATATATATAGGTTACCCCAAATGATAGTAAATGATAGTAATGATAATATAAACCTTTTATTCTCATTTGGGCTACCTTATATATATATATATATAGGATGATCCAAATGAGACTGAACGGTAGTAATGGATAATAAATGATAATAAGAATGTAAATATATGTCTAAACTTTTTAGTTTTCTTTGATTGGCCTACATACAAACACATACACACACACACACACATACACACACACACATATATATATATATATATATATATATATATATATATATATATATATATACGTATGTAAAATGTTGATGTTTTAACAATAAAGTACAACAATAGTTAAATATTGTTGTGAAACTAAAAATAAACTGGTAATAAAAGTTCACAATCTAAAAAAGTAATCATAACAAAATTGTATAGTGCTTTGATATAGAATGTTTACTTGTCTCAATTGAAAATTTTACTATAAATAGTTTTATATTTTGATAAATTTTTACTTCATTAATTATGCAGAATATAACCACACGTGCATATTTATTCACATAGGTTTCATTATTAGAATAGTTAATTGATTGCGTGGGACTAAATAATCTATATTTCATTATTAGAGGTGAATAAATAATTTATGTATGCAGGTATAACGTTAAAAAATATAATTACTTGTTTGAAATATACTCTTGTTAGCATATAGAAAATTTAATTTAGAAAATTTAATTTAAAGATAAATTCTTTAAATATATTATTTGTGAAAAAGTAGATTTTATTGCAAACAAATTTATAGAAAATTATTCTTTGTTGTTAATGGCTTTAATAGAACTTAGTTAAGATTTATTAAATTTTAAATGTTTTTTTGTGATTTGATATTAAGATATTCCTTTTTTGTAGAATTATATGTATTTTATTAACAATGTTTTTTAATAACGGTTTTATGATTTTTTAAATATCAAAAAAATTAGGGAGATTGAAGGATTCATATATAAATTTACTTGTTTACTATGATTTATTATCCTAGACTCTCATTTGAGTCACCTTATACATTAAAGTAATCGTTCGAATAGCAATATAAAAAAAATTAAATAATTTTTTTCAATAAATAATTTTTAGTTTAATTAAAACTTTAAAAATTTATCGATTTTGAAATACAGATAGACATTTTTAATTTGTTGAGATTGAAATTTAAATACTTACTTATAGAGTCTAGTTAATCCAGCACTGAATGCGATGATTATAAAACAAAAAATAATTGTATATTTGGAAATATCAGCGCACATTTTTCCTAGAGAAATTTGTAGTGGACCTAACTGATAACTGAATTGACATACACTCATCAATCTTAAATAAGATAATATAACTGCTATTGTAAAAGTTCCTTCAGCAATTAATATGGGATCAAGATAATACCAGTATTTTCTTTCTAAATCTCGTTGATCATTTTTCTAGAAAAAAATAATTACATATGTGTATATATATATATATATATATATATATATATATATATATATTAAATTATATACAAATGAAGAAAAGAAACTATTTTCTAACTAAAAAATCAAAACACGTATTTAATTTAATTATGTATGTTTTGAAAATGTCAGTTAAAAGTGTTCTTTTTGTTTATTTAAAACAAAAAATATAATTTTTTTTAAATACAAATAATTTTTAAACTTTTATTATGCATATTTTGAAGTTTTAAATATATAATTAATATGTTTATTAATAAAACATTCAAATATTTTTTAAAACCATTGTTGTTTCTGCATTAAAATGAAAAGTTTTTATTATTACTTATCAACATGCTCAATTCTATTATTTATGTTTATTAACTATTTTTTATAGGCTACTAAGTATTTTAAATTTTGATATATACTCGTAATTGTCACGTTATTTATATATATATATATATATATATATATATATATATATATATATATATATATATATATATACGAGGGTCAGTTAAATGCCTTTAGTCTGAAAACTATCAAAACTTTCGAAATAAAACACATAAGAAATTATTTATTCATCAATATTTATATTGTTGCCTTTAAAGTACTCGCCATTAGAAGAAATGCACATATTCTAACGTTTCTTTCATTTCGAGAACGCCTCCGAGAAAGCGCTTTGTAGTATATCCTTCAGTTCACGCAGCAATTTTTTTATGGCTTTAATAGACTCAAAACGATGCCTTCATAGTAGCAACTTGAGTTTTAGGAATAGTAATCTGTTCCTCTGATCCATATTAGGCAGATACGGAGTTTTCGGAAAATATTGGTTTAGTTTTTGGTTAAAAACTCAGCAACAAATTCAGTGTTTTTGACACCATGCAAGAAGCGACTCGTTTCATGCCGAAAATTTTAGCCAAAATAACATAGTATTGTATTATTGAGATTCCCACCTTAGCTGATAAGTCTCTGATGGATATATGACGATATTTGAGCACCAATATCTTGGCTTGGGCGACATGTTCGTCGTCAGTTGAAGTCAATGGACGTCCAGATCGTGGTTCATCATCGACGGCCTTACGGCGCTCTTTGAAAACCTTATGCCACTTAGAAACTCTTGTTAAATCCTCAAAAAGTAAGCCTTTTTTATCGTGTCAAACGATTAAGTGAAGTTTATTTGATTCGAAACACAAAATTTAATGCAAATTCTTTGATTAACTGATTTCGACATCGTAAAAATCACTGTGAACTACAATCACCATCTAACAAAAACCATTTTCAATTATTTACTAATGAGCGTAGCATCATGAAATTTGACACAGATATTATTGATAGATGTAACAACTTAAAAAAAATACAACATGACATTCCACAAGCATGCGCAGTTTAAATAAGAAAGTTCTGTTAGTTTTTGGATAAAAGGTATAACTGAACTTTTTCCATTTTTTTAGATAAAATAATTTTTTCAAATATACACAAAAATTATTTTTCCACATAGCTCTGCTAACATTTAAGCACTTTTGTTATTTGATTGGCAGCTTTTTAATTCCTGTATTATAGAAAGTAGTGGGGCGTGTCTGAACTCAATTGTACTTCACTGTTCAACTTCTTTATTATTTTTGACTTTTGGGTATAGTGATGCAGTTATATTCCATAATAGGTGAGAAAACGATTAAAAAATACGTCCTCTTATTTTTGGTACCTATTCAACAATCTTTGAGAAATTTCAACTCGAGTAGTCTTTTAATTTGTATTCAATAGCTGTGGAATCCTAACGTACCGATTCTTTTTTCAATTTTAATTCATTTCTAATAATGGATTATACGATACTATAGTTTGTTCCAATTTATTTATAAAGTTCGTCCCCAATTAACTGCCGGTTAAAAATTTTCTGAATTATTCGAATGTTGTGTGGTATGATGCTGGTCTTGGGACGACATGGATAAATCAAATTTTCACATCATAACGTCCACCAACGAATGATTACACCATATGAACACTTGTGCATTGGGAAACATTTAATTTTTGAACTGCTTACGTAATTTTCGTAAAATTTTGGTTGGTTTTAAGGTTTCATTTGATAAAAATTCAATATATTGCATTGTGAAATGGTTCTAGCTACTGTTTACACGTTCATCGTGCTAACTATTAAAGAAATTAATAAAAGATAATTTACACGGATAAAAGATAGTTTAGATACCCATAATAATATCTCCATTCTGTCTCAGTCATGAAATTTTGTTTGCTTAGCAGTAGGAAAAAGTTTGGTAAAATTTGACTGACCCTCGCATATATATATATATATATATATATATATATATGTATATATGTATATATATATATATATATATATATATATATATATATATATATATATATATATATTTATATATGTCATCCCAAATGAAACTGAAGAGCTTAGACATATATTTACTTGCTTAATATCATTTATTATTCTTTATTATACATCAGCCTCATTTGATTCACCGCTATATACATACATATATGCACCCATCCCCCGATTAACACGGTATTTTTTACACGATTTCGCTTTTACACGATTTTCAAAATAACGGATTTTAAAAAAAATATGTAAAAATGAACATTTTTGCTGCATATATATATATTTCTATAGTCAGTTTTTAATTCTGTTCACTTGGTAATATTGGCGCACAGATTTGAATTAAGGAGAAAATTGGGTAATCATTTTCTACAAAATGACCCGAATGTTGAACGAGCTCTCCGATTCCAGCGATATATTAATAAATGCTTAACTCAATATGAGGAGGTCTATAAAGATTTAGCCAAAAACTAGACACAATTGTTAATTACGAATTTCATTACCAAGTCTTGTAGAAAATATTAATAGTTTAAAATTTTATTTTACTGAATTAAAATTTAAAGATTTTTACTTTAAAACACTAAAGTGATGACAGTAATTAAACTTTTGATTAAAATTTTTAAGGATCTTATATTTCTTGTTTCCATAAAATGAATTACAATCTTATACCTTTATATATTTGTCATTTTATGAATAGACTGTTATTTTTATGTTTTTCAGAATATCTTACTTTTATTTTACATTGAAATAAATGACTGAATTATGCACAATTTAGTTTGTTTTCGATTTACACGGTTTTGCGTATAAAAATCCACGATTTCAATTTATACGATTTTCTGAGGAACCGATCTTCAGTGTAAATCGAGGGTTAAGAATACTCACCTTCGAGGGTCGTTTGATAAATATGGTAAAAAAGTAAGAAAAACTAAATTGAAAATTTAATTATTTTAAACAATAAATAAATTTACCATACTTATCAAATGACCCTCGTATATATATATATATATATATATATATATATATATATATAATTTAATACCTACTTCAACATCTATAAATGAAGCAATCCAAAATAAAAAAGTTGCTACATATAAGAAATTTGCAGATAAATCATTCCAACTGCTAATGCTACGAAAATAGTTTCTAGGTCCTTTTAAAACCATCATTCTTATACAACTCCATATGTGTCCAAAAACAAATCTGTTTAGAAAAAAGTAATTAGCGAAAGGATTAAATCTTTTACACAAATAAATTATCACCCCAACTGTACAATATATTTAAAATTGTTTATTTTATTTGTTTATAACATCAGAGTCTTACTGTTATAAATAAACAAAATGTACAATAAGTAATTATTGTTTAATTTATTAATTTATTTGTGTGAAAGTCAATTCGTCACAGTTTTAAGACAATTAGGATTAAAACTATTTGTTAATTTTTTTAAGACCTATCTTGATAGTATTAATTGATAAAGAGGAAAAAAATCTTTTCAATAACATATTTAATAAAAAAATATTGTTCTAATATGTCACTAAATAAAAGTTTTAGAAGACAAAGGTTAATATTTTTGTACTTTTTTTTAATCTAAAAAATTAAAGATTTATGGAAAAATAAAATAGCAAAGGGTGGTCGAAATGAGGCTGAAGGATTTTAAATGATAGTAAGGAAGTAAATTTATGTCTAAATTCTTCAGTCTTAATTGGGTTATTTTATCTTTATTGACGTTTAAAAATACAAAGAAAAATTATATTTTCATCAATATTTATAAATAATTCTTTGTTGAATTACATGAAACAAATATTTATTTCAAATTTTAAACTAAATTTCGTTACAAATAAATATTTTTTAACCCAAAGAATTTTTTTTTGTAATTTAAATTGTTGTAATATTCGTATATTATTTACATGTTAATTTATTTGAATTTAGAAAATACGATTTTTAAAGCTATGAACTTCTATATTAGTACTTTTTTTAAAATCTACATTTCAATTACCTATTTTAAGAAATTAATTTTCAAAAAATTCCAATATATATATATATATATATATATTTATTGTATCTTCATTTAAAAATAAAATCTAGTACAAACATATTCAATTTTGTACACATTCAAATTTATATAAAATATTCCAAGCAACAATTTTACATAATCATTATCTGCATTAGAATATATATGTCTTGATTATTTAGAATGGAAATAGCTTTAAGCACAATTGACTAGATTATATTACTAATGTTTTTTGTGTTAGACAATAAATCATGTTTATGTAACTTGACATCATATATATTCTGAAGCTGCTGATGATTCTCTAGCGAGCTATTTATTTTGTTTTTATTTATGAAGACGATGTATAAGACGAAAACTAAATATTATACAAATGAGTACATTATTCAGAATACATAATTTTATTTCAAATATTTAGAAATGTATAATTATTTCATTAATTTTTATAAAGATTTAGTTCTTGCAAAAAATATTGAAATATATATTTTTTAATTTTAATAATCTGGCGTTTAGTCAACAAATCTATATTTAAAAAAATGTTTACCCAAATGAATTTTAACCCCAACACCACAATAATTTAAAGTGTTCAATAATCATTTATTGTTCACTTATTATTTATAATTATATAATGTATAATTATATCGGTCGAGATAATTATAAATTATATAATTATAAATAATAAGTGAACAATAAGTAATTATTGAACACTTTAAATTATTGTGGTGTTGGGGTTAAATTCATTTGAGTAAAGTAAATTAGCCACAGATCCAAAACAACAAATAAAAAAAATGTTATTAATTATTTTTAGTTGAAAAATAAATATTTTTCTTTTCTAAATGAAGGAAAATATGACATGATTTTATAAGTACATGCAATATTTTTTTAAAAAAGTTTGTTTTTACTGTGATTTAAAATATTAGTGTCTAGATGTTTTTATATTAAATTTTTTCATTACGTTTGGTGTATTTATTGAAAGTCAATGATTTTATAATTAATTCTACAGCGCGCAATGGTTCATATATGAATTATTGATATTTTTGTTAGTAACTTTGTACTAAACATTTTAATGATGATAAATGTATGACGGGGTTCGTATATGAAATATCCATTTGATAAAATATGATGCAATTTTTTATCAAAAATTTCAAATCAAGCAATGTGCATTAAAATATCATCAGAGAAGAGTTAGAAGTGATTTTGTCCCGTGTTCTTGTGAAATATTTAAAAAAAAAAACATTAAATGTGACTCTACTCTCTCCGTAAGATCTGTAATTAGGTAATAAAATCCATTTTTCAATTTGGAATTCTAGTTGATTGAGATGTAAAAATCCTAATTGCAAAGCTCGAACATATGTAGTGTGTGAAAAATGTAACACAGCATGTTTCAATATAGAAAATAAATGTATGCAAGCATTTCATAGAAATTTAATATTTATTTAAAAATTATTATAATTGCGCTAAGATTCATATATGCACCATGTTTTATTTTCAATAAAAATGAATAAAAAGATCATTATTTCCATTTTGAGTCTAGTATGTTTTATTGATATGCAAAGTTTATTTTTAAAATAAAAAATTGTGGATTGAAGGGTTAAAAGAAAACTGTAATTTTGATTTTTTTAAAAAATTATTATATTCATATTAAAACATAGCAGTTATACAAAAATAATAAAAAAATATACAAATTGTTTTATAAACAATATTTTTTATGAAATCTGAAAAATGGAAAATATATTTGAAAATGTCATATTTTTTTTTAAGTTTTGTATTACAATAATTTCCTTTTTGTTCTCATTTAATAATAGCCTTTATCTTTTTCTTTCTATATCTATCTATCTATAATTATCTTTCTCTTTATCTATCTATCTTTATATATATATATATATATATATATATTTATGCCAACTGGTAGAATAATGTTATGCATCACTACCAATCATGTGGGAGATTACAATCGATTTTCGATCAGAGATTCCCCGTATTGGAGGTTGGGCATGGAATTGATAACTTTATTTCATAAAAAAACATAACTTCATTGAGTTATAATATTTTCATTAAGGCGTAGGTTCTGCATAGGTTACAGTGCCTTGTTTATATATATATATATATATATATATATATATATGTATATAATTTTAAACTTACAACATAATGACTGGTTCAAGACCAGACTCCGGTGGTCCTCTTTTTTGATTTTTCTTATCCAAATTCGATTCAAGAAATATTATTATAAGAAATATTATATATGACGAGAAGTGACTAATAAATTTGCTACAGGGTGATGTATATTTTTTAGTAAGCCGATGATTTGGCATAAAAAGAACTAAAAAAAGGATGAAAGGCATTATTAGTATTCGAATAATAGGAGCTAAGATGCGTGTTGTGAGTGTACTTCTTGACCACGAAAGCCATTCTCCAATCCATAGTGCATTCATAACCTGTATAGAATATTTAAATATTATTTGTGGTTATATTTATTATAAATAATAAAAATATGTTTGATATTATTATTTGTTTAACTTGTTTGGAATACTACTATTTTTGTATTATTTAACTAGGACTTTAAAAAAGAAACTTGTAGAAAATATTTTTTTTTAATAAAAGAAAATTGTTGATTTAATTGAAATTTGTAACAAGAATAATTATTATTATATTTATTATATGTATGTTAAGACGAATAAAAATGACTCTTTTTCTTAAAATATGTGCAGTATTGTATTATTTTATTTTTGTTCTTTTTTATATTTTGATAGTTTAAACGACATGGAAAAAGTATAAGTTATTGAGAAATGACTGAATATTCAAAATAAAAGGAAAATATTTCTTACTTGTTGTGTATTTGGATGTGCTACAAATTGTTTCTGTTTAAGTACCATTGCTAGAGATAGTCTTGGAAAATGTGCATCGATACCAACACTTCCTGGGACTTGTTTCAGAACCAATTCAACTTCTTCAGTTGTGCGACAACAGCCCATTAGTTCAACAGGGAAGTTACTTACGTCGTTTGATAATGCTAAGTAAGCTCCACGAAATCCATTCTCACTGTAACTTCTGTTCTGAAAACAAATCAAAGTTATTTTAAATATATCATATATTATCTAATTTTTAATTGGTACCTTTCATTTCTTTCTCTCTCTCTCTCTCTCTCTCTCTATATATATATATATATATGTGTGTGTGTGTGTGTATGATTAAATAATATTTGAAAAACTGAAAACAAATTATTCCATATTTATAGTATTCAATAAGATTAGATTATATTATATTATATTATTAATAGGTTGGAAAATATCTCCCTTCCGCCTTCTGGTCTTTTGAATTTCGCAGCTATGTACAAAAAAAAAAAAAAAAAAAAAAAAAAAAAAAAAGCGGAAGGGAGATACTTGCCAACCTAATATTTAAAAATTGGAAATATGAAGTAATTATATTTTTAAAACATATTTTCAAAAATGTAAATCGAAACGATATTTAGATTTTATTGATTTGTTTATTTTTGTATCTATATTAATTAATTTTGTGAAAATTAAGAAGATTAACATTTATTAATATTTATGAGATTATTAACAGAAATTAATGGTTATTACATTTATTACATATTTAGAAATTTGAAAGGAAATAAAATATTGAATTCAACTATGATATATTTTATATATATTTCCTAAGATATTTTATATTTACGTGTCTTTTTTTATTTTAAGTTAAATTATCAAAGATAAATAATAAATATTTAGACAGGAGAAAGGATTCAGACATATGATTAATAATAATGTCAGAAAGCTGTTATGATTTTTTTTTAAAAAAACATATATGAGTAATTTTTTATATTTATTATCATTTCTATTGCCATTATCAATTTTGATTTTATTCAGTTAACATTTTTTTATTTAATAAATTATGAAAACTATAGAAAGGTTCCAAATAAGACTAAAAGATAGTTACTGATAATAACCAAGTAAATGTATGTCTAAACCATTTAGTCCTATTTGGTTCACCCTATATAATGAAAGTTTTAATTCTAATTAAATTAATAATATAATGATTATATTTTCATAAAAATTAACTTTCACATCAATTATTATTTTCCCCAACATCAAAATTGTTAAATAATAAGAATAAGTGATTATTAAACATTTTATAACCATTGTGGTTTTGGGGGTAAAAATTAATTTGTATTAAAGTAAATTCGCCAGTTCCAAAACAAACAAACAATTAACTTTTATTTGTAAAAAATGGAATTATTAAAATGAAAAAGAATAATTTATTTATCTAGCTAGTTATATTTTTTTCTCTTTCTCTCTTTCTATATACGAGTATATATATATATATATATATATATATATAAATATTAAAGATAAAGATAATATTATATATAAATATTAAAGATATTTTTACATAAATGAATTATCACCCTCAAGATTACAAGATATTAGAAAGTGTTCAATAATTATATATTTTTCACTTTGTTGTTTAAACAACAATAAGCTAATGCACATTTCGATGGCGATGTCATTATCTTGAAAGGTGCTCTAATGCTCTGACGATGATAGCATCGTCATCAAAATTCGCATTATTCTATTGTCGTTATAAAAAACAAAAGGAATAATAAGTGATTATCGAATATTTTCTTAGATTTTGTGGTCTTGGTGGGTTATAATTCATTTATATGAAAGTAAATTTACCATAATTCTAAAATAAATAGTTATATTTACATATTTTATATAATATAATTTGATTATTATATTGTCGTTATTAAGCTATGTGTTTTTGATTAAAAATATTTAAAAAAATCAGTAAGTTTTACCTGAAGATCATTAGATAATAGAAAAGCTTTCAAAATAGGATCACTTGATGTTTGGCTCATATAAGCAGGATTTGTAAGCGCTTGAAATGTGCTTAGTCTTGCAGCAGAAACATTAAGTAAATCATCTGTTTCAGCTTGCAGAAGACAGATTTCACAGTCGCAATTGAGTGGATGAGGCGTTTCAATTACATGACCACGATCGATTAACATTTTAATGATTTCATAGTGACCACATTGAGCTGCTAAGATCAAAGGTGTGATATATTCAGGAAACTCTGTACTATTTGTACATCCACCAAATTCAACAGTCATTTGCGATAGTAGCATTTCTATCATATTTAAAGGCATGTTATCACGAATTGCACGTAAAGCACAATCGCCGACATCGATTTCTTCTTGTTCTAATAGAAGTGCAACCATTGGTTCACAACGATTTTCTACAGCTGCATGAAGTGGAGAAACACCCTATAGAAATTATACAAAGTTGTTAAAAGTTTATACAAGTTGGTAGATTTTGTCGAGGTGTATTGAAATTAAAAACTTATTTGAACTAAATCTATAAATAAAATTTTTAGTTAGTCATTTGTAATTATTACAAAACACTGAATGATAACTTACTTGAAAATTGACACAGTTTATATTAAGTTCAGAATTTTCTTCTAAATATTTTCTTGCATTATCTGCATCTCGACTATGTACAATATCAAAGAATTCTTTTTCATTTTCTTTCAATGATGGTAATGTTATACTTGGACGTTTATCGATCCCTAGAACATAATCAGATTGCACATCAGATAATCTTCTATAATTATTTTTAGTAGGTTGACGAAGAGATGGCAAAGATAAAGGTCTTGATGTAGCTATTCTTGTATCATCAGGAGGTAACGGTAATGGTTGTTCTCCGTAATCATTATCGTCATCATTATCTTCTTCAGTTTCTTCTGGTATATTTGGATGTCTATTTGGATCCATTCGATTATTAATTTATAATAACTTGACTTTATCGTTGTTAATTTATGTCAAATAACACTAATTTATTTCTATTTGTCAAAATGTCAATGACATGCGTTAATTAGTATTTTTTTATATTATATAGAACTGTTACTTGATTACGAATTGAATTAATATTTCTCTCTCTATATATAAAATAGTTTCATCGAAAAATTAGTGTCAATAAACTATTCCGATCGTTAACGATTACCTCCGAAAATTAACGATTGCAATTGAGTGATATATTAGGGCGTGTAATATGAAATTTCGGATTTCTCATCACTCATAAATGGATCCTTCAAGTAATTAGTTATATGTTTAAAAGTTATGTTTTTTGTGCTCATTTAAAGTTCATACAGTTTTCAGTAAGTTACCGTTATTTTTGTATAAAATTTTTGATAACTGTAATTTTTGCAGAAATTTTGTATAATGGTGTCGACCAAAGAATTAAGGGTTATTTTTTTGTACGAGTTCAAATAGGGTAATAGCGCGGCACATGTCGCTCGCAATATTAACATTGTGTTTGGCAATGGTACCGTTAATGAACGAATCGTACAGAGATAATTTGGAAAATTTCGTTCTAAGGAATTAAAGAATAAGCCTCACGAAAAACTACTTGTCCTTGTTGATGATGACGTTTTTCGAGCGTTTGTGAAAGCTGATCTCTCTCGAACATTTTCTTCCCTCGCAAAAGAACTTGGGGTGTGTTGCAAAAACATCGGTAACTATCTCAAGAACATGGGAAAAAATAAAAAAATCAATTTTTATTTATTTTTGAATAATTTGACATTTAAAATTGCACGACCTAATAGAAATTTCAACAAATATATCACTCCGCAATTGCAGTTGTTAATCTTTGAAAGTAATTGTAGCGTAACCACTAATTACATTAATTTTGTGATGGAACTATTTTATGTATAGAAATAGAGAAATTTCGCTTCTGAACTTTCCCGAAGTTTTCCGAAACTAACCAAAGTACAAATTTAATGATATTAAAATTAACAAAAAATGGAAAAAAAATTAATCGGACTTTTCGAACAGTTTTTTATACAAAACAAATTTTAGTTGTATTGGCTTTAGATTTGAATAAACGTCAGATCGCCAATCTAAAAAAATTATCGCTTAAAAAAAAGCATTACCATATATCATTCGAAACGTTTTATTTTCTATAACTTATTTACATTGTTAAACACAATCAAGTTCAGAAGTCAAAATGTGAAGTGAGTAGGAGGCAAAGCCTCTTGGTTATTATTATTTTTATAATAATATGGGAAGGCACTAATGAGACTGAGGGATAATAAACATATTATGAATAAGGAAAGATGATAAAATAGTTATAGTAAGGAAATAAAAGTGTGTCTTAATCCTTAAGTCTCATCTAGGTTACGACAATTTTGTTTGATTAATGAAAAAAATTAAATAATTACTTTTAAAAAAAATATTTTAAATTCGAAGAATTTTATATTAGTTATATAAATATATGTTGCGATACATAATTTTAAAACATAATAATTTATTATTTAATACATTCTATGTTTATTTATAAAATAATTATTTTTACCCCACATTGATTTTTGTGGGAAAATAAAAAAAAACAATATTATAAATATCATAAAGAATAAATTAATATCAAAGAAATGAAATTGGCCGATTAAATAAAAAAAAGTGGATAAAATTATATATATATATATATATATATATATAATATGTAGGAACATATAAAAAAAATCTCATATCAGTGTGTTGATAGTTAAAAAAGTATAAAACATTAATTTAGAATGAAATATTAAATTTGCAAGAGACATGTTCTTAATTTTATTAAATATTATGATTTTAAGAGAAACATTTTATGTCGTGAATTTAAAAAGCAGACAAGATTAGAGATTGTAACCATATAAAGCAAAATGTGGTTTCGACCGCATCGTATATATGTAGTGAGTTCGTTTTTAGTTTGGAGAAATATGTGTTTTCGTTTCATGTGACTTACAGCACTTCATGTAATATTTATTCATGCATGTACATCCATATATGCATATATATATATATATATATATATATATATATATATATATATATATATATATATATATATATGTTTATTAAATAACATATAAGGTTTAATTAGCAAAATATTTGTTTTAGCGTACGTAATTTTTAATCCTGTAATTAATAAACCAATTTTTGTATTTTAAAATTCTTAACAGTTGTATGAAAAGTACAAGTAATTATAAATATTAGATAACATTTTTAATAAAAATAATATTATTTTTCCTTAAAAGAATCAGTACTAAAACATCATTAGATTTTATCGTAAATAAATAGGAACATATAAAATAATTAACTTATATTAATAATTGATTTATGTGAAATATCAATTAAATGGTAGAATTTTCATCTTTGGAAATTATATGTACTTCAACTGTAATGAAAAAAAATATTTTTAAATTATTTTATATTTGTGGTAATTAATAAATACGATTTATAATTAAAAATATTTTTTTCTATAAAAAGGTAAATTTTATTGAATTATTTGGAATTGTAACACTATTTTTTTAAGTATTTAATTTTATTTATTTTTATCAAATATTAAACAAGTAAGATAAATAATATATTATTCAATAATATAATAAACTAAATACATACTACTCTAAATCTACGGTATAATATATTTAGGAATTAAGTTGTTAACAACTTTGACGGCTATTGTCACGTATACGTGATTTCACTTAACAGAAGTTATCAGCTGGAGTTATGTAGATCTAACTTCGCTTTCCCAATGTATAAAGGATTATATAAAAGAATTAAAGTAGTGAATTTTATGTTTGTCTATCAATGTACATCAATAGTGGTTGTTTCTCCCTTTTAATTGTTATAAGAGTTACGTTTTTCAATTGTCTATAGAGTTATTTAAAGGTTACTTTCGTGTCTTTACTTAATTTCAAATAATTCTTTGATGCTTTTGTAACATGGTAAATTGAATTTGCCAAATTTTCCTTTAAACTATATATTTTATATTTGTAAAATATCCTAAAAAATATTTTGAAAAGGTGAGAAAATATATTGTAGATGCGTTATCAGACGAGAGTGATATTGATAATGAATAGTCAGGTAAAAAAAGTGATATTTAAGTGATGTGATATTGAAATGTACAAAGATAGGTAATCAGTGATTTTAATGAAAATTTATATATGAAAGTTCCTCTAATGAAAAAGAATGGTTGAAAACTGATTATTCTTTCGATTTCTACATCGAAATATGATCTACTTGATAGGCCGTTGAAGATAAGAAAAAATATATAAAAATTATCCCACGACACAAAATTGAAAATCCATAAAGAGTTTGTTGGATATATTTTTCCGCTAAAAAAGAAGTTTCACGACATTTTTGTGCTTTTTTTGGTATATTTCACTGTACCCAGGAAAATGTTTTAAAATTTACCAATCACAATGTAAATATTAATTGAAGAATGAAAAAACTTATTAAATAAATAATTTTATTAAATGAATATTTTATAAAAAAAATAATTAGATTTATATGACAAATTGAAATAATGGTGGGATCAATAATTCCTTCTCAATAAGTATATTATAATTTTCTTTAAACGAGTATTCAAAAACCGTTGTCAGTATAGAAATTTTTTTGAATGAACTGTGTGGCCGTCAAAGTGTTAATAATGATTATAAACAGTTTTATATTTTATTAATAATTTTTGAAAGAGTTTAAAAATGAAAATATTCCTTTATTTTTCAGTTTTTTGAAATATATCAAAGGGGTATTTCTATAATATATTAATTTGTAAATATAATATATGATATTGCATACATTAAAAAGCATTATTTCTTATAAAGTCAAATATTTGTCAAATAGCATAATTTAAATAAGTTAAATATTTTTATGTTGATTTTTTATTTTTGTATAGAAAGGAAAAAGACAAAAATTAAATTTATATTTTCGTTAATCATAATTTACTAGAAATATATGTCAATAATTTTGTTATAATTCCTTGTATACATACACACACACACACACACACACACACACACATATATATATATATATATATATATATATAAAATATAAATATATGAATGTAAATGATTTAGAGTAATGATGTCTCCGAAAATGTGTACATCGAGTTTGAAAAATTAATATATTTTTTAAATTATATAAGTATCAGTATTCTTGTTTATTACTTATTTATATAAAATGCTTGTATTTACATTTGCGTATATTTTTTCTTGCAAAAACGTAAAGTTGTTAAAATAAAGTCGGTATATACATATATTGAACGTTGTAAACTCTAGCAATATGCTGGTAGGTTAAAAGCTCTCAGGAACGACTAATCAAGTCCACTTTAGCCACTGAAAGAGGGCAATTTAACAGTAGGTTGGTCACTGGCTCGTAGCCGGCGGGAGTTGGTTACCTTTTAGCTCGGTTCCTACTTTGATAAAACGCAATGTCCCCGATTTGTGGAACGTAAAAGACAAGCTCATATTTATTTCATTCGTATTGCAAGAGACAGGACTTAACTGCTAAACAACAACATTTTGTGATGTACAGATTTCAGTGAATTGTTACTTATATTATTTTACTATATTATTCAATCTATGCATATATATATATATATATATATATATACATATATATATATATATATATACACATATACATAGTGTTTATATAAATGAATATATTTTTGATTAAAAATTCTCACTTAAAATTCATCAATAAATAATCAAAACTAGAAACTATTATTTTATACTAAATTACTTTTACACTAAATTTTTCTTTCTATTTTCTGTATTTTCAAATTATTATAATTTTGTATTTAAAATTATTGTTAGTCATTAATTTTTCTTTATATTTTATACATAAAAAATACTATATTTTTTTGTAGACTTTTTTATAATTTAATTAAAATATTTTTCACAGAAATTTTTTTTTATTAAATTAGTAAGAAATTTTAATATATTGCTTTGAATAAAATTTAATTTAATTAATATTTTTGTTTTTCTTATTTTTAAATGGCATAATATAAATTAATTACGCATAATAAAAATTATATTAATAATGAAATATTAATAAACAGTAATAATTTATTATTATTTTCTACCTAAAAAACCGCAATAACTTTTCTATAGATCTAATCATTTTAAAAAAATGTCATTTTATAAAAAAATATAAATAAATCATAAATAACATACGTTTTAAAAAATATATTTTTTGTATTGTGTTTAAATTTCCACGATTAATTTAAAATATTAGGGGGACCGGAAAGTAATGTCGTTTTTCTACATTAAATTCAAACCGATAAATTTTTATCGTTTTTATTTTTAATTAATAATGTAATCACTGTCGTTATCAACAACCTTTTGCCACCTAGTGTGCAAATTTTCAATGCCGAATCGAAAAAATCAATTGGTTTTTGAGCAAAATATCTGGAGATGGTATTTTGGACATCATCCGAATTTTCAAATTTTTTGCTACTTGGAAATTGTAGCGATCGGAATAAATGGAAATCCGATGGCGCAATATCGGACGAGTATGGTAGGTGAGGCAATACCTCCCATCCCAATTCATTAATTTTTTCCAGGGTTCATCTTGCGCTCTGCGGTCTTGCATTATCGTGTTGCAGAATAACACCTTTTCTATTGACAATCGCTGGGCACTTTTCAATTAAAGATTGATTTACTCGATCCAATTGTTCACAGTAAAGGTCCTCATTCACAATTTGTCCAGGTTTCAGCACTTCAAAATGAACGACCCCGCGAATATTCCACCAAACATACAAAAGCCCCTTTTTGGGGTGTAAACCTGGCTTAACTGTACTTCGTGGCGATTCATTCGGAGAGAGCCATTGCCTTTTGCGTTTTGGATTATCATAGAGGACCCATTTTTCATCTCTAGTGATCAAGCCATCAAAAAACGCTTCTGTATTGTGCCGCTGAAGCAATAAGTTGCATGTGGTGGATCGGTTAGCTTTGTTTTCTTCGGACAGATTATGCGGAACTCAAACACCTACTCTACTTACGTTACCAATCTGCTGCAAATGTTCTTGGATGGTCGACCAAAGTTGGTTAAGATTGTTTGACAGTTTCTCGATTGTCTGACATGAATTTGCTTCCACTTCCGCCCTTAACATATCATTGTCTAAAGTTATTGATATCCCTGATCGGTACGAGTCGGAAAGATCTAAATTACCGTATTTGAACTTAGAAAACCACCTTTAGCATTTACGAACGTCTAATGCGTTTGGATAAACATCTCAAATGTTTTTGGTAGCAACCGTTGCGTTACTACCCTTGGGAAACTCAAAAAACATACAATGCCGGATATGTACCTCTTCTGGTATTTGGCTGGCCATTTCACCATAAATTGCAAAAAAATTAAGATTTTATTATTTACGAGGAAACAAGTCACACTAACCTTAAAATGTCTTTGGCACGACTTTGAAGTACACAATGAGCTGATAAATGACTAACGAATATCGACATGCGCAGAAACGACATTACTTTCCAGTCCCCCTAATATATATTTAAATAAAAATTTATTCAAGTTGTAAATATTACTTATAAATTTGATATTAATGTACATAAATAACAAAAAGTTGTTGTATAAGAATAAAGAAAAGATGCAGATCAAATATATAAATAAAATATATATAAAATTGATTTTTAAATCAAATTTAATTTTTAAAAATTTATTTTATATTATTTGAATGAAATAATAAATCAAAATATACATTTTTATTTGAAAATAGTCGATTATCTATAATTATTTATTGCATTTTTTTTAAAAAAAACGGTAACATAAATTTTGCCAAATATACGGTCATCCAAATGCGACGATTTGTGTTTTATTAACAAGAAACTATATACATGTTTCTCTATACACCACCCTATACACAAGTTTCTTTTTAATAAAACACAAATTTAGGTGTCACATTTGGATGACCCTATACAATTTTATTTTGTTGAATATTAGTATAATATTTTTCCCAAAAAAAATAATTAAACTAAAAAAGTAATATCTCTTTATGGCTAAGCAAATTTTAAAAAAATGTTTTATTTAGTAGAATATAATTTTATTTTAAATGAAAATTTTTCTTATTTGAAATTAAAATTATTAATTATTTAATTAATTATTGTATAAAGATAATTAATAAAAATATAGTTGTTTTTGATAAATATGATTAATTATTATTCGTAATATTCCACATTTTTGTTATATATAATACTTCTGGGAATAATATTTTCTTTGTTAATTAAAATTGTAGAAAAGTTCTCAGTTTATTATTAAATCATTTGTGAAGTGCTGAAATCTTTATTGAATATTCTTCGTCAATGATATTATTCTACTTGGAACAATATATTCTCTTCTGTTGGGGGATGCAAGTTTTAATTTTATTACGAGTTCGGTAGTGGTGTTTCTGTTTCATCAAATAACTAATAGTATATATGTTATTTAATTAATTAAGGAATTTAATTGAATTTGTCAAATAATATTTTGAATTTTTTATTTGTGAAAAAAATAAATTTTAAATATATTTTTCTGTTAAAAATTATTTTATTTAATTGAATATAATTATGATTTGATTTATTTGTTAAATATATTTTTTGTATTAAGTTTCTTCCAAATATTTATGAAGGGTCATCCAAATGTAAAGGCTAGATTTGTGTTTTATTAAGAAGAAACATGTATATGGGGAAACATGTGTTATATATTTATTTATGTATAGTTTCTAAATAAATATAAAAATGATAATCAACAATCAATTTCTGATTAACGCTTTTTAATTTCAAAAAGCACACATTTTACATAAAAACAAATAAAAAGATCATTCACAATTGTACTTACAAGAAAAATCATGTGCCAAACACTAATGTAGATAATGCAAGTAATAAATTTCCAGTGTCATGTACAACAATGTCCCCAGAGACAGGCGTTTATATCCAATCAGTCAAATTGCAGCTAATTTACAGTTTCGTGCATTCGTCTCGACTGTGAATTTTCGTCGCACAAATTTATGTTAAATCTTGCGGATTAAAACCGCGTCACAAGCCGCATCGTTGGCTGTTTAATAAATCCAATATACCTTAACAACGTTCCGGTTTCGCCGACGGCGTTACGAAGGTAGGCAGTTATCTCGGTCTATAAAACATTCTACTAGGAATCATTTGATGATGTTTCGTTATTTACATTATAATTATATATATATATATATATATATATATATATATATATATATACATATATGTATAGACACACAATACATAAAGAAATAAATATATTTACATTATTTATAAAATAATTGTCAGAATTTTCTGAAAATGAATATATATATATATAAATATATATACAATTCTTGTAATAATTACTTATTTTTGCTATAATTAAAATATTTTAAAATAATCTTTTATTTTACCTCAAAAAAGGGAACAAATTTGAATTTGTGTTTTGAATAAATGAAGAGATGAAAATTGAAATTGGACTGTACAGATTAACAATTCAAAAATAGGCAAATAATTTTCAATGTCTTCCTTGTATTTTATTCCTTGTATCTCCATTTACAATTACCTGTTTGACATATAGAATTTCAATTATTTTTTTTAGATAAGAATTGTTATTTTAATTCTTATTAAATAATTAATAATTGATATAATATTTTAAGAGATATGGAGTAAGAAATAAATAGTTTTAATGGAATAACAGAAATATTTCTTTAAAAAAATATATAACAGTTTCTAGGGTTGCTTATTAATGTGGTATTTTTATTTTCATAGAGCTGATAAAAATTATTTTTGGTTATTTTACGAGGATCTTTTGATAAGTATGGTAAAAAGCAAAAAAAAACTAAATTGAAAAATTGAGTTAAATTAAACAAATAAATTTACTATACTTATCAAACGACCCTGGACACATATAGAATCATTCAAATGTGTCGCTTAGATTTGTGTTTAATTAAAAATGAGCTATACACATGTTTCCTTATACACCACCCTGTTTATTTTTAATAAAACATAAATATAGGCGTCACATTTGGATGGCCCTATATATTAGTGCCTTAAGTGTATAAAAAAATATTTATTTATTTTATTTTAAAATTTCTGCCAGTGCAATTTTTAATTTTTGTTGCGTGAGACTAATAAACCCAATTTGGACAAGATACAGTTGTTTTTGATTATTAGCTTTTTTTAGTAAATATAAAAAAAATATCCAATAATTTATTTTTAAATTTTTATCTCCACATTTTTTTATTTATTGTACATACAATCGAATTAAAAAAATGTTTCGAATCTCACATTTTTTATTTTATTCATTAATTATTTTCTAAATAATCTATATGTTTTTAGTTATCTTTATTATAATAAAAAGTAATGATGGAAAAATTTATATAATAATTTGATAAACAATACAGCATACAACAAATAGGCTTCTTATTTTTGTTAATAATATTATCTAAAACATACAGTAATTTTTCTTAATCATTAATCAAATTGATTGATATATATATATATATATATATATATATATATATACAAAGAGAGAGAGAGAGAGAGAGAGTGAGAGAGTGGTCGAAATGAAATTGAAGGCAAGTAAAGGATAGTAAATATATGTTTAAACCCGTCTGTTTAATACGATTCACCCTATATATATATATATATATATATATATATATATATATATAGATATAATAATCGTTTGATAAGTATAGTAAATTTATTTATTGTTTAATTTAATTAAATAATTATTTAAATTATTTTTTTAATTTAGTTATCTTTACTTTTTCACCATACTTATCAAATGACCCTCGTATATATATATATATGTATAGGGTCATCCATATGTGACACCTAGATTTATGTTTTATTAAAAAGAAACGTAAAAATGTGTTATATAGGGAAACATGTGTAAAAACTATACTCATGTGTCCCTATACAACACCCTGTATGTTTCTTTTTAATAAAACACAAATCTAGACGTGATATTTAGATAACCTTTTTTATTATAGTGTGACTCAAACGCAATTATAGGGTTTAAGCATACATACATATCTTGTTTATTACTATTTACTATACTTCAGTCTCATTTGAGCCACCTATACTTGTCAACCTGTCTGAAGAGTGTGGTAAGTATACCGAGTACTAGTAAGTGGTTTTATTCAATTAGACTTTTGATCAATACTGGACTGATATAAGTTGAGATGATATATATATATATATATATATATATATATATATATATATATATATATATATATATATATGAATGTATGTACAGAAATACGAACAGATATAATTTAAAAATAATATATTTGGTACAAAAAAATTCTAAAATATAATGAATTGGAGAAGTCAAAGGTTAATTTTTACAAAATTTAAAATGTTAATTTTTTACAAAAATTGACCAGTATGCTATTAACAGATGTTTTTAAAACATTGGTACGCATACGAAGATTACTCTAAAATAGCATTTGATTTTATATTAGACGGAAATCTGTTTATCCATCATCAACCTCCTTCACTATGCCTATTCCCATTAACCATTTTCACATGATTTCATAAATCTTGTACGTAGTTATTTCTCGTCAATCGATTTAATATATTTCTATAACGGCCGTCGAAGATGTTTCATTTCCTGTCAGTGACGTGCGATTGATGTCCAACCGTTACGGTGTTCCGGCATCATGACGTCATCTCCAGCGATCGTCTACTATTATTTGTTGAGTAGTACAGCGAACGACATTGGTGCGTCGCTGCATGCGCGCGGTGTCTCATTAAATAACCTATTAGGCGCCTACCTTGTCGAACGTCGTAAATTAGGCAGGAAGCGATTACCTGCGGGGCATGTAATTACTTCCGAGTCAATGAGACCGTCGATGTGCTTTAACTTGAGCACGAACTAAGTTCTCTGCTGGTTGCTTTGGAGTCCACCGATGCAGCCGATTTATCCATTCCGCCAAGACATCTTTCAATTATTTTTATTCCGAAGATTATGGTGCAAGATCGGTCTCGTTGCATGAAAATTGAATTAAGGAAAATATTGATGGACCAGCCGCTAAAAATAAAAATGTTTTAATGAATTCGGTGATGTAAATTTGATATTTAAATACTAACTCGTTTTATGATTGAGAAGTAACTGCTAAATAATAATTAAAATATAGATTAATATATAGAGTCATCCAAATATAATGCCTAGAATTGTGTTTTATTAAAAAGAAACATGTGTGTAGTTTCTTTTTTTTCTTTCATAAAACACAAATCTATGCGTCACATTTGGATGCTCCAATATTCAAAAGTAAAAATAAAACTCAATTAGTGTGAATGTAAAATTAAGTGTTGAATTATTTTCTGTTTATATATACGAGGGTCGTTTGATAAGTATGGTAAAAAAGTAAGAAAAACTAAATTGAAAAATTTAATTAAATTCAACAATAAATACATTTACCATACTTATCAAACGACTCTCGTATATATTTATATATATATATATATATATATATATATATATATATATATTTGTATATGACAAGAAATAATAAAGCCATAAAAATATGAACTTCCATTAGATTTTTTTTTAAATATAATATTTTATATTTAATATTTAAAAAAACTTTAAATTAGAAACATTGGTAAGAAATTAAAAAAAGAAAAATTGATGTACATACTAGAAACATTTTTAATTTTTCTATGTCAGTATGATGAAAATGAAAATATGGTTTGAAATTTATATAGTTTTTAAAATAATAAATGAAATATTTGATTTACTAATAATGTTGAAAATAAAATTACAATACTACTTAATTAATTATAATAGTTGGATTTTCATATTAGTTTCAGTTTCTGATACTATTTTTTTTAAATATCTATACTTAGTTAAATATTCTTATTTCAAAATAAAATGAAAAAAATATTACCAAATAAATTTGTTAATAAAATAGTTAAATATATTAAACTGAAATAATATAACTTATATATTGAATATTCTTCTAAAATTAATAATAAAAATAATGTCTCAAGTAATTTTTTTTTTGAAAAATAATTACTTTTCAAGTTGTGGTTAAAATAAGCTCGAAATATTTTTTTCATAAACGTAAGACTAATTGTTTACTGTAAATAATTATCTAATATGAACTATTATTTATAAATTAGGCAATAAAATATATAGATTTTTTATATAAAAATGTTTAATTATTTATTTATCAATCAAAGTATCCTTTTTTAAAAAATGAATTATTTTTTCCAACGCTAAACAATTTTATTTATAAATGTTTAATTTTTAATTATTGCTCATTTTATTTATTAAAACACATTTCGATTGGTATTCCATCAAAAGCACTATTTAAAAAAATGATGAAGAATTTTATGGTTTTTAATTTTTTTAATATAATGCTCTGATGATGATAGCATGGTAATTAAAACGCGGATAAGCGAATAAAATGAACAACAATCAATTACTTAATACTTTTATAACATTTTATCTCGGTGGAGTGAAAAATTAGTTGTGAAAAAATAAAAAAAATTAAATTATATTATTTCGATATAATTACGAGGGTCGTTTGATAAGTATGGTAAAAAAGTAAGAAAAATTAAATTGAAAAATTTAATTAAATGAATTAATTAATTAAATTAAATAATAAATAAATTTATCATACTTATCAAACGACCCTCGTATAATTCAAAGGTGATATGATTGATATATCTACTTCATCGCATTATCATATTATACTAAATATTTTATGAATAGTTTGAAATGAATTTTATTGATAGTGTAATTTTTGAAATTTTCGTTATTTTGTAAAAGAAATAATTATAATGAGGTTTAAAATTCATTTAATTAAATTGAAGATGGAAAAATATAATCTATCTTAAAATGAAAATTGCTTTTTATTTATGAAATATTTTTTAAAAAAATTTTAATTAATGAAATATAGTGAATGAAAATTAAAGATGTGAAAGTTTTAAATATTTAACAAATAAATGTCGAAGTATTAAATATGGTAATTTAAGTTATTTACAAAAATACTTTTCTTAAATGAAACAAACTGATATAAACACAATTCATTTGAGAAATCATGAAAATGGTTGAAACGTTTATTAAAATTATTTTATAGATCACAAAAGAGCAATTTTCTGTTAAATAATATGAAAAATAACAACGTCGACTAAAACATGCACCGGATATATTATAAAACGAAACAACGGAATATTTTACCATAAAGTCTACTTTGCCATCTTCCTCAATGACTGTTTTCGAAAGTACGTTGACTCGTTGAAAGACAAGATGCCATTTTGTTATGACATTGTTATGTAGTGAATAAGTGCCATTTATTTAAACTTGTTGGTGACGCACGAAATCACGCCGGTACTTTCAGTCTCCCTGTCGCGTCATCTCGCTAATTCTCGCGCCAACTTTGTTTAAGATAAGTACGAAGTTTTGATATAGCGCCAGAGTTAGCCTTGTGAATTCAACACGGGCACAGTCTTGACGTTATTGTAGCGTGGACGGATCTTTCGTCTGACACGATAATTTCCATCACCTTTGTACGAAAAATTTACATAATGTCAATATAATATTAGATCAACTACACGTAGGAGTCGGACGACTATAGAAGATTTTCAATATAATACCGGAATATATAATGAACAGGAATGGTCTGTGACGAAAATAGGTACTGTTATACTATTTTTGGAATGAATTTTAATTAGATATTATTTGAAATTAAAATAAATGAAATTACACATATCATTGAAATATTAATTTTTTTTAAACAAGACAAATCTAATGCATAAACATATTTTTTCATAAATAAATCATCTTTCTTAATGTCAAAAATTTTTATAAAAGTATTCAATAGTCATTTATTGTTTACTTTATTCAATTATACTCATTTCAATTACAATCATCATCTTGCCATCATCAGATAATTACAATATAAAATCCATAGCTTTTGTAATTGTATATAATTTTCAAATCAGCATTCTAATAATGATGGGATTGTCATCAAAATGTCTATAAGTAAATAAATTAAACAATAAATATTTATTGAATATTTTCATAAAATATTGATTTATGTGAATTATTTATCAATCTACAGGTGGATTAAATGAAACTGAATGCTTTAGGCATACATTTACTTGCTTTCTATCATTTACTAACCTTTACTATAATTTATTTTAATTTGGGTCAGGTCAGGTTTATTGTTATTAAGGAATTTGTTGTTAGTAAACGTAGAAAAATATCTAGATTTTAAAAATTTTATGATAATCTTGAAAAGAAAAATTATAAACCTCTGACTAAAAGAAAAAATATGTAATTTATATATTGCGAATTATTTTAAGATCAAAAAACGAAAATTATAATTAAATAAATATTAAAAATATATTAATACATATATGTGAAAATTTAACTAATTAGTAAATATTAAAAAATAGTTTATTCATTTTTGTAAATCTTAAATAATAAAAAAAATCATATATTTCTGTAAAATACGATATGAGATTAGAAAAATGACGAGATAGAAAAATTTTTTAAGTTGAAATTCAAAAAAGAAAACAATAATAATAAAAATTGTTCCTTACTGCAATTCCTTCTGTTGGATTTGTTCTTTTATTCAAACGAGTTATATATAGTATTCCAAACGAGAATGAAAGGTTAGATACATATTTATTTTATTACTATAATTTACTAACTTCAGTCTTATTTGGGCCTATCTTTTTCCTTTTCTCTTTCTATATATATATATATATATATATATATATATATATATATATATATATATATATATATATATATATATATATATATATATATTATATTATATATATATATATATATAATAAAAAAAAAATTTTTATATCTAAAATTGAAAGACCAGAAAGGAAGAGAGATCTGAAAGTCCAGATCCTAATATAAATATATATATAATGTATATATATATTTTAAATATATAAAAAATATATATTTCTGTAAAATATATATATAGAAAATATATATATATACAATTCCTTCTGTTGGATTTGATCTTTTTAAATGTGCCCAAAAAAATTGAATTCTCTTCTATAATTTCTATCTAACTTAAAAACATTTATATATATATATATATATATATATATATATATATATATATGTATGTATGTATATATATAAAGATGTGATAAAGGTGTTTTTTAGGTTAGATAAAACTTTCGATAGGGATTCAATTTAAAGTTTTATTACGCTTAAAAACTCTCTCTCTCTCTCTCTCTCTTTCTCTCTCTCTCTCTCTATATATATATATATATATATATATATATATATATATATATCATTTATCATCAGTCCATTACTGGATAAAAACTTCTCTAAAAATTTTACACTTTTCCTGTTTGAATGCCTTTCACTTCCAGTTCATTTTGAAAAATGTCTCTCTATCTCGGTTTTTCCTACACATGGGCCTTTTTATATATTTAAGTTATCAATCAATAACTTTACTTGTTGATCAGTGATCTTTTTATTTTATAACTGATTCACTTTCGTTTCATTTTTTTCACTTTTGCCATAACATTTATAATTTTTGTTTTCTTTCTGATTTACTTTTTCTTCCTATTTTTTCATGTAATTCCTTACATATATTTTTTATGATTCTTTATATCGTCTGAAGCCATTCAATTATTTTGGTATTCAAGATCCATATTTTATTAGCATAGATGTGAATAAGAATGATGGGTTGATCAAAATCTTTCCATTTTAATCATAGAGGAATACCAGAATTCACAATATGTGATTTTTACAAACTGATATCGTTCCGTTTTAATTTCCTATTTACTTCATTCATAATTATTCCTTTATTGTTAATTAGATTCCTTAGATATACATACCTTTCAATTTCTATTTCTTTTCATTTCATTTCGTTTCTTCCTTGTACTGAAATTTCATTGCACGTTATTTTTATCTATCCAAGTTTTTGCAAAAGACCTATTTTTTTACTTTCTTTATTCAATTTATCTTCTGAGTTTATCTGAGCTTATCAGTAAGTCTTAAGTTACTAAAAATTTCTTTATTTATATTTCTTCAGATTCCCTGTTTAGTCTTTTAAATACTTATTTTAATATGTAAATACATTTAGAGATATTGAATCTCCCTATTTCATTCGTTTTATATTTTTAAACTTTTATGCTTCTTTCTATATTTGTACGGAAGATGTATCATTTTTATAAATACTTAATACAAGTTCAATATGTGCTTTTACAATTTATTTATTTGTTTAACATACTTAATATCTCTAATGTATTGATTGAGTCGAAGGCTTTTTCATAATCTGTACATATATATATATATATATATATATATATATAACTTTTTTTAAAAAAACTTACATTCATCTGTGTTATAATAAAGATTTCCATATACTTCACTTTGAGGAAATTAATAAAAAGAAATTTCTCATTTATAAATGTTTAATTATTTTAAAAACTAATTATAGATAATTCTTAATTGGATACAATTAGGTAAATTTATAATGAGAAAAATACTATTTGTATTTATTTAAAATAAATTTACTTAAAAAAGAATTCACGCACTATTCTTAAAATAATAATAGTTTTATGTTGTTAAATCTAATTTTTTTTAGTTTATAAATTGAGTACAAAATTATATAAAACATAAAATATTACATCTATTATAATATATATTGTTTTAAATTGAATTAATGCTAAGTATTTGTAGAACACTTTTTATTTCTATAACGAATACATTGCAGAATGTTAAATTACGGTAACTATTGCACATCCTGAATCTAACACGTCTAAATTACTACACTAACTTCTATATGACCCACATTGATAGCTTATTCTGACCCTTACAACAACGCTGAAACTCAACCTGACAAGATTTAACACTCAACAACCGTCATAAAACGTTGTACTATGCTTGTTGACATGGTACCAGTTTAAGATAGTTTAGTGTTAATATACGTTTTATATGCAGAGTAGTAATTTTAATTAAAAATACTATTAAAATGCAACATAACTAAAATGTATTAACTAAGTTTTATTTGAAATTATAGGATTAGTTTTGTGACAAGATGCTTGTTTTTTAGTTTAATTTTTTTCAAAGAAGAATTAAACAGAATTTCGAAATAAAATAGTTTTTGAGGAATGAATACTATAAATCGTATAAAAAATAATTAAAAATTAAAAACTTTTTTATTTTTCTTTGTATATTTGATTTTAATTAAACATATTTAAGCAATTTATTATTAACAAAATTTAAAACCGATTAAAAAATTATTTTGAAAAATTCTTTAACCCTTTCGCCACTAAATGGACCTATGTGTCCGATAAAATGTTTGTTGTACAATTGGGACAAATATACTCAACTTAAACTATTGATGGGACATATGTGTCCGTAATTTAAATTTGAAATCTGAAAATAAAAATCATTTTTTTTGCCTAAAAATAGATTACTTAAGAAACTCAAAAGATCATCAAACGAAACAGAAATTTTAAACTAAAAATATTTAATCCGTGGTGAAAATATTAAATAAATATAATTTAAATTGAAAATATAAAAATATATTACTGAACTTGTGATAAAATTTTAATAAAATATTGAATTGTATTACTCCATTAATAGAAAATTATTTTACAATTTGATTAAATGTTAAAAAGTATGTAAATGAATTATATATAAATAATAAAAAAAAGTTTTTAATTTTAACACAAATAAGTTATTACCCAAAAATTACAAAATAATATAAAAGAGTTTAGATTTTGGAATAAATTACTTTTACGATGATGGTATGATCATCGAAATGCACGTCAGCTTATAAACAAATAAACTGTATTGTTGAAAATTTTTATAATATCTTGCGATGTTGAGGTAATAATTCATTTATAATAAAGTGGATTTATCACAGTATCAAAACAAATAGTGAAACAGGTATTGATTTATTTCAGAAATGCAATAAAATAATTAATTTATTATTTAATGGAGTGTTGATGTTTTATAGCTATTAATTACTTTCTAATTTAAAATTAATCTAATTCTTGCATGTCGGAGTGACATTCATTGGCTTTATATTTAATGTAGTAGACATTCATTAGATTGTATTTGAAAATAATAGAAATATTTATTTTAATTTTACGGCGTTATTATAATAAATATTTTAAAAAAATCTTATTGAAATAATTACTTTATTTATTTTGGTAAAATTTTTGAAACTTTTCTCTTAACACTTTTGATTAAAAAATAATTAATTAACGTCAATAGAAAATTATGTTCTATTTTTGTTTTATTATAAAATATAAATTTTCAAAATGATACAAGATTTCTCAATTATATATTTTAACATTTTATGATAATATTATCATTGTTGATTCAAAAAATACTAACGAAAGAAAAATTTAATATATTTTGGACTAAGAAATAATATTAGTTATTATAATTTTAATATTTTTTTCAAATATCAGTGAGTTAAATGATGTAATTTCATTTATATTCCGAAAAACATAAATAATTAACCAATTATAATAAAAAAATGAAAGTGTAAAATTTGTAATAAAAATATAATTAAAATATTTTTTTGTTTCAAATATATTTGGCCAGATTTAAGTATTTATTTACTCTTTCTTTTTATTGTATTAAAATATGTTTTTTGAAATTAGTTAATAATAATAGTATTATTGTTTTTCTGAAAGTATATTTGTGTTTATTTGTATCTGTCATTCATATATATATATATATATATATATATATATATATATATATATATATATAAACTTTTGGTGTAAATAAATATTGTAGACACATTTGTAAAAACTTTTCGCAGTTGTATAAAATAGTGTTTCATTATAACACTCACGTAATACACAGTGAAGAAGTGAACGAAAGACATAAACTATAAATTTAGTTTATAAAATAAAAGTCGACAAGTTTACAAACTTCAAACATTTGTATTATCTCGAAATAAATTCTGCAAGACCCAAACAAAGTACAAGACTGACGACACCATCAATTATGATAAAACGTGGTACTTATAATCTACACACGTTTGATATTCAGGTAGAATGTGTTAAAATTCGAAGTTTCTGTTTTACAAATGTATTTAAATTCTGAAAAAGGTTGTTTTATTTTTTAATATGATGAAATATTCGTTTTTATAACAAATATTCTTTATTAGTTGTAAGAAATTAATTTAGATGTAGCACATTTTTTTCCAAATTACTCTTTGTTATTTTTAACAAATATTTTTTTAAATTTACGAAAAATTTTATTGTACAATAGCTATTATAAGAAAAATTATATTTTTTAAAAAAATCGAAAGATTTTTCTCAATATATATTTTTTAAAAAATAAAACTAATTCATGAAATTTATATTTCGGTTTACCACTTTTAAACATGTGATTCTTATTGACATTTTCATTAATGTCTAGTATGATTTACAAGCATAAAATATTTTTTACTGAAATCTATCTAGAAATTATAGTCACATTATAAAATGCACTCTATTCTAAAAATATTTTCATTGTCTGAGCAAATGCATTCGGTTTGTTTTAAATTGAATTAGAACCGAGGTGTTGGAGAACTTTCATCTAAGGTGTAGAAGGTCCGGTAAAAACATTCTGAAAGAAAAGAGAAATCCGAAGAGAATCAAAAACTGTTAACTTTCCTGTCAATGCTGACTGTGGTGGAGAATGCATTCACTCAGTTCTTCGACTTCTTTATTTTAGATGCTATTACAATGATTTGTGTACATAGGCGTCAATAGATATCTGGTAATGAAAAGGTACTTAATTAAGGAATATAAAAGCTTTCTTGTCACACAAACTTAAATTAGTAATTTTTGTATCTGTATAAAAATATTGGTCGTTATAAAAAAATATGTCGGAAAACAATTTTGTATTTATTAAAAACATTTTTGAAATAATAAAAATGTCTAGAAATTTTTGAAGTATAATTTGTAAAATAACTATATTGTACATGTACGTGGGTCGTTTGATAACTATGATAAAAAAATAAGAAAAATTTAATTAAATTAAATAATAAATAAATTTACCATATTTATCAAACCACCTTCGTTTATATATATATATATATATATAATAAATGGAGAATATTTGTTACATATATGGTTTCTGACGATGAACATGGTATAAGTGAAAACTTAAAAGAGCTAAAATTCTATTTTAAATTTTTTTATAAAAATAGAAGGTTTGTACTAAAAACAAGTATGGAAAAAAATGAAATCATATTTAATATATTTATAGAGAAAAGATATGCAGAAAAACAACTACTATTTGAAATGAGTAGATGAAATAAAATATTTGAGAAAAATTATAGGATATAATGGTGACTAATATCAGAAATTAGATTGAGAATTAGGGCAATTAGATAACATTTGGAAAAATGGATAATATAATGAAGAGTAAAGTACCATTGAGCTTAAAACAAAAAGCATGTATACAATGTGTACTATCTACTTGTACTTATAGATAAGAAATTTGGATACTTAGTATAAAAATTAAGCAAAAACTTTCGTTAACCCCTAAAAACAAGGAAAGGATAATATTAGAAATTTTGAAACGTAACCAAAAAATTTGTAAATGTATGCAAGAACAAATAATGATAATTATTATAATAGAATAAAAAAATCAATAAAACGGGAATGAGAAGGACACAGCAAGAAGTGAAGACAATAATTAGATAAAAAAAGATATGAGATAGCAACCAGGAGAAAATGAGCCCCAGGAAGAGGATTTATCAAAGATGGAGAGATAATATTGTTAAGTATTGTGGAAGTAAGGGCTAGGTGAAATTAATAGTGGATAAGAAGCAATAAAAAAAATTGGAAAAATATAAGAAGACCTAATCATTCGATGAAGTTTTCATCCAGCAGTGAGTTTTGTAGGCTTTTACGATTCTCTCTCTCTCTCTCTCTCTCTCTCTATATATATATATATATAATATTTAAAAAATATTACATTTATTTCATATAGGAATACTAAATCGGAAAAAAATTCATCAAATAAATATAAAAAATTGTGTTTTTGGGAATGATTCAGTCACAAAAAAAATAAAAGTCTGTGTTAAACTAATAGTGATTATTTAATGTTATTAAAATGAAAAGTAAAAAATTTTCATTTTACTTTAATGATTAATAATATGTTAATACAATTTAGATTGCACATAAACATTTTTTTAACAAAATTAAATTACTTTCTTTAATATAAATCAATTTATTTTTTGTTAAAAAAGAAGACAATTTAAATAAAATTAAATTTTACAACAGATAAAAAATACAACAAATATTTTTTATAATTTTATGAATTCAATAACAAGTTTTTCTAAAGTAATCAAGTAAATACTGCGAAAGATAAATATGATCAAGAGTATTTAAAAAATATATTTTTGTTCAAAAACTGAATAGTTGTATTTTTATACTTTATTTAAATTTGAGGTTTTAATTGTTTTTCATATTATAAAAATTATCAAATTGTATTTAAAATAATTATTTTTCTTATAATTTTTTATAGAATTAAATACTTTTTTTAAACAATCAAATAAGTAGAATATAAATATTGTTATTAAAAAGTCGAAACATACTGAATTGTGTTAAATTATAATTTTTAATTATTATATTTTTTTAAAAAAATATAAGAATGTATTTTTATACGAGGGTCGTTTGATAAGTACAGTGAATTGATTTGTTATTTAATTTAATTTAATTTTTCTTACTTTTTTACCATACTTATCAAACGACCCTCGTATATACTCATTTGGAAATAGCATAACTAGTAAATTAAAGATAAAAAATTTAATCTTCATAAATGAGAACTGTAATTTTATAAATTTTATATATATATATATATATATATATATCTCTCTATATATATATATATCTATCTCTATATGTCTCTCTCTATTCTATATATATATATATATATATATATTTATATTGAATATTGTAAATGTTTCAATTATAAATTAATATTTTTCATTTTAAATAATATGTAATTGAATTGTTTCATTTAGCGAGACTTGTTGAATTTATGTTAAAAATAAAAAAATCGTCATCATATATCTGTATAAAAAGAAATGATAATTTTATATTTAAATAAAATAACTATATTGTATATATATATATATATATATATATATATATATATATATATATATATATATATATATATATATATATATATATGAAATGAGTCAAATGAAAATCGTCTAGATAAAAAAAATCAAAGTTACACCAATGTAGCGTAAGATCCACGTCTAAAAGTTCAACATGTACTCTTGTTGGAAGCATCTCGTCGTGCAACAGACCCTGTTGGCTCGGCCGTGGCTCGACAAAGCACTCCTCCTTTGATGACTCTAACACGATTAACGCTTGATTGGAATTGAATTTTGTTCTCTGCGATCCATGCCTTTTAATGTTCCCGTTCTCTAGATATCTATACGACTCAACTACACCACCCTGGCTATCAGACGCGCATCATTCCCGTGGTGTATCTTTCATCCGTTTCTTTATGTCTGGTATTTGCACAGAATCTGTATGAATGCCCTTTTGTGCGTCGTTTCATTTATACAAAAAATGGATTATGAAAGCGATTTATTTTTTTTAATAAACTTAATAAAAAGTTGGTTACAGAGACAATTTTATAGATAGACCAAACTATATATACATTTATTTATCTTGTGATTTTATATACAGAGTTTTATTTTTTGTTTAAGAATCAAAGTATTTAATTAAAATATTTTATTAATTTAAGAACAATTTTCGAAATAAATTTTTAATTATTTTATTTTCGTAATTATATTAATTATAGAATTAAATATATATATATATATATATATATATATATATATATATATATATAAATATAAATTATCAACATCGCCATCAATCACTTTTATTCACTGCTTGATTAAGACCTATCCTAAAAATTTTAATACAAACGATTTAATGTTTTTCCCTTTTATTTTACAACAAACAAATTTCTTGTATTTGTGCTTTATTATAAATATAAAACTTAGAATTAAAATAATAAATTAACTGTGAATTAAATAATATTTTTATAAATTTAAATAAATATAATAAAATTATTTATTTAACTTTTTATTTTTATTATTAATAAAAATTTTACTTGGAAATTAAAATTTAGTTATTATAATAATTTTTATTGGTATTTTTTCAAATGAATAAGACTGGTATTTTCAACCAAATTGAAAAATAAAGTGTATTTATTGTATTTTCTGACTGGCCTTTCATCGTCTTTAATTTTCTAATATTTAAATATTGTTTCTTTTTAATCTTTTAGAAAAAATAATATATTAATTTCATAATTAAAAAGTAATTAATATAATTTTGTTATAAATTATTTAGATTGTAAATTAAATAAATAAAATAAATATATAAATCCTTTTTAAATAAATGTATAGAAATTTTAAAAATATAATGTATATTTCTTTTAGAAAGAATTTTAACGTATTTTAAGGTTTATTAAAAAAATATTAATTTCGAAAAACTCAGGTTTTCAGATTTTTAGTAGTTTAATATGATAATTAATTAATTGCTTACTAAGTTTAGGTTAAATATATTTAAAAAAATATTAGAATAAGAACTGAAAAAAATAAAAATACTTGTTTAAATCTAATATAATTGTTAATGTCTTGAATCTATAAACAAATTATTGACATTTGAATCGTTTTTCAGTATTAATTTTTTATTTGATTTTTACCTCAGATAAGATTTATAAATCTCTAACACTCTAATATTTTATGGTGCTTTGGCTATAATTCAATTGTGTTAAATTTTAATAACCAATTAAAGAAAATTAAATGATATTATTATACATAATTTCTAATTCATATGTAATTTAATTTTTTATTTATTTTTAATTTATATTATTCTTACATTACAAATATTAATAAGATATCTGTAAAAGATGTAAAAATAGTCCTTTTATAAATAATTACAGAAGTGATAAATAATAATTATTAAAATCGTTTTTTTTTGAGATTTTATAAATTAAGGAATTTTATATATATATATATATATATATATATATATATATATATAATGTGTACGTGTATATCAATTTTTTTAGAATTTGAATTGTTATAAACTATTTTTTATACTGTTTTTGAAAATGAAATAAAAATAATTTATAATTTGTATTGGTATTTACAGATATAATTTTGAAAAATATAAATTGTATCTTTAGGAGTAATTTTTAATAATCTATATACTGTTAGTTTTAAAGCATATTGAAAAGGTTTAGTTTTTGAAATATATTTTAGCTCAAATAGATTTATTTATTTTTAAATTTAATTTTACATAGCATTATTGGTACTTATTTAAGATACGTTTAAATTAATTTATGGAATTTGGATTTGTACGATATTCCAAAAGTATTAAAAATATTATATAAAAATGCTATTTATTTGCTGCTTGTTATTTATAAAATATAATCTTAAATAAATCAACTGTATTTTTTAAAAAAATAATTGATTTATTTTAAATAATGATTCTTAATAATTAAGTTCAGTTATACATAAATTGTGTTTTTTTAAAGATAAAGCTCTGTGTTGATTTGTAAATAAATCATGAAGTAACTGTCATCCACCGAAAAGTGATATAAATCAGAGCAATGTTATTACAGAAGAGAATGAATTTAAGTTCTTTTATATGATTTGTTAAATGGATAAATAACTTTACTAGGTACCTGAAAATTTTATTACATTTTTGTAACTTTTATAGCAGTCGAGTTCAAAAAGGTTCATCTCTTTTCTAGACGACGAAGTAGCAAAAAAAGGAAAGAACATTGTTCAAGAACAGTAAAAAAGGGAGCAACGCGATTTCGTCGTAATGAAAATTAACGTTCGTCGTACGTATCAGTAGATGCTGATTTTATTATTAAACTTAGGGGTTGTAGGTTGGTAAATGCGTGCGGTCACATAAATAAGCCTCATAAAAACTTCTTCCCTCGGTCGTATTCGATTCCCGTTGGCCGCATCGCGGAGTACCGTTCGCCATTATATTGTCGGCTTGTCATCGCCGTGGAACTTTATCGGTACCACAAACAGAATTTGCATTGATGCGAGACGTCGCCCGGCCCGACGCGACCTTTTTTCGCAATAACATGTATAACAGGCAGGGCGGCAGGATGGTTCTTCATGTTGTGTTGCAGCAGAATAGACGACCGGTTATGAGAGCAAAATAACCTCTGTATATTTTATAATGCAGACAGTTATGTTACTTGAATGTATTTGATGTTGCACTTACTAGGTTTGCTATAGAATCTGTAATTTTTCTTCAGTACATATTTTTTATCCATTTTTTATTACATTATTACGAGATGTACTGAATAATACAACTATAGTGGTTGTATATTATTTCAAAGTTATATACATTATTTATATTTTTAAAGAAAATCTTTAAGATATTTTATAACTGCTGAAGACTGAAAATGTAAATGGAGAAAAATTAAATAAATATTTTTTTTGATACTATGAAATACAAATAACAATAAAAAAACATTTTCTTTAAATATAAGGTCAACCAAATTTGATGCCTGAATTTGTGTTTTATTGAAAAGAAACATGTGCATAGGGTGGTGTAAAAAGAAACATATGTATAGTTTCGTCGCAGTTGGGTGACCCTAAATTGATAATAATTTACTATTTCTAATATTTTTCTAAATGAAAGATTGAACTCTTGCTAATTAATTTTGTAATTTTTAAATTTAATTTTTGCCACGTGGTCATTTTTTTCGTGAGTTGATATTGACTACATTTTATATAAATTAAACTAATACATATGCATTTCTCATTTGCATACCTATATAACTTTTAAATCTTTTGAAGATAAACTTATAAAATTTATTTGAATTTTATAACTATTAGAGAATTTGTTCTTATTTAAATAATTTAAATTAACAGAAATAAATATCATTTATAAATTAATAAATCAATATATATATATATATATATATATTTATATATATATATATATATTTATTAATTTATAAATGATATTTATTTCTGTTAATTTTATATATATATATATATATATATATATATATATATATATAATATGTTCGATTAAGTGAATATAAAATTTATAGGCCTAGAGTAAAATCTTCAAATCAATATATGAACATAATTTTGTATTATTATACAATATTACTGAATTAAATTATATAAGTTAAAATTATATTAAAAATGTAAAAAATTGATAATTTTTCAAAAGATTGAGTACTTTAACTAATATAATTATTAAAAAATCATCATATATATATATATATATACATATATATATATATATATATATATATATATATATATATATACTATCCAACTTAAAAAATGCGATGAAATATAAATTAATTCCTATATGAAAATTATATCCAACTTAAAAACAAGTCTTATCATATATTATATATATATATATGTATATTCATACTCACAGTAGTATATATATATATATATATATATATATATATATATATATATATATATATATAATGTTTTTGAGGTTAGATGGAACTTTCGATAGGGATTCAATTTAAAATTCTATCACGATTAAAAAAAACATTATTTATGTGTTAATTATTTGACGAAATAATAAATATTTATTAAGTTAAAAAAATATTGGTAGATATATTTTATATTAAAAAAATAAGATATTTCAGTGAAATTATATCTAATATTCATTTAATTGTTATTGTTTAGAGCAAATAAATTAATGTGAAATTTAATAAATAGTATTTTAGAACATATATTTAATACGTGATGCATTTCGTTTGTGTCTGATTAAATTACAAGGTGATTTATGGCTCTTGTAGTCCAATAAATGTTCATTTCCGTGTCCATAGGCTTCATGTTTCTATATATTGTCCGTTAGTTACCCTATAAATAGGATTAAAGACATGCGTGCGTTGAAAACTAATATATACGAAAAGGGAATGTGGTATTAGTTAAATGTTGAGGATTACTTTGATGATTTCTATATTATGCAAATATTCATAAATTCTCAAGTCTATAAATAATACATCTTCATGTATACACATACATACTCACATACATTTATATATATATATATATATATATATATATATATATATATATATATATTTCTAATTTTGAACATATGTTTCGATGTACTGTTAAATATGAAAAATATTATTGAGTAATGAATTTTCATAAAATTATACAATTTTTAATAAATATGATTTAACATCGAAAGAAATGTTATTTTTTATTTGTTCGCTAAAAGTGAGTAAAAAATATATATAAAAGTTTCGAAAGAGGGCTTCATTATATATACATATATATATATATATATATATATATATATATATATATATATATGTATATATATATATATATATATATATATATATATATATATATATATATATACGAGTATATATAATAAAAGAATTAAATTCAGATACATAAGAAGATTCAGGTAAAGGTCTATTGATAGATATGGTAGAAATATAAGAAAATTGATCTGTATGGACTAGAAGGGAAAAACGTAAATTTGCTCAAATTGAATTTCTTGGGAGAGGCCTTCATTCAGCTATAAATAGAAAAAGGCTGCTGCTGATCTTAATATCTCTCTCTCTCTCTCTCTCTCTCTCTCTCTCTCTCTCTCTATATATATATATATATATATATATATATATATGTATGTATATATATAATACAGCTTTTTACAAGTGAAAATTTTGATCTAGAGGACAGAGAACGCTTCGGTAGACCTAAGGTTGTCGATAATGACCAAATCGCAACTTTTATTGAAAATAATTTACATCATACGACTCATGATATCGTAGAGGTATTCCAGCTATCTCAAACGAGTGTTATATGAATTTCTATGATATTTGGGTTTAACATAATCTGACAGAACGATATTTGATGAACCGTATTTCTATCAGCGGTTTGTTCTTGAAACGCAATGAAATTGATCCATTTTGAAAATAGATTATTACTGGTGATGAAAAATGTATAGTGTATAACAATGTGGATCGAAAAATATCTTGGATAAAACGAAATAATCAAACTTTAACCACTCCAAAAGCCTGTTTGAATCAAAAAATAATGCTGTGCATTTAATGGGATTGGAAGGGTGTTCTATACTACGAACTGCTTCCACATAATCAAATGGTAAATTCGGACAAGTACTGCCCTCAACTTGATCAATTAAAGGCAGCGATTGACCAAAAATGTCCCAAATTAGCAAATCGAAAGGCCGTAGTCTTATACCAAGACAACACAAGATCGCATGCGTTTTTACAAACATAACAAAAATTGGTGCAACTTGGATGGGATGTTCTACTCCATTCACCTTATTTCCTTGACTTAGCGCCCTTAAATTACAACTTATTCCGGTCGCTATAAAATTCGCCTAACGGAAAAAAAATTAGTTCATTGGAAGACTATAAAAATCACCTCGAGCACTTTATATTTAGCAGAAAAAGACACCAAGTTTTGAGAGAGGGGAATAATGAAGCCATCAGAAATATGGTAAAAGGTGATGCAACAGGATGGCACATATGTAATAAATTTTAAAAAATTGAACTATGTAAAAATCTCTATTAAGTAAACTTAAAAAGCAGTACGAACTTTTGTTTCAACCCAATATTTTATCTGATAAGTTATAAAATATGAATTATTTCCTCATTGAAAAAATAAATTGAAGTTTAATTGATTTTTAATTATTTTGATATTTAAGATTTTATACATATATAAATAAAGATACATGGGATTTGTAAGTATGTGGAATTCATGTATGAACGTACGTATATATTTATTGAAATATGTATGTGTATGTATATATATATATATATATATATATATATATATATATATGTATGTATGTATGTATATGTATGTATAAACGTATAAAGTTACGTCCTACATTTTCTGAATTAGGAAACTTCTCTTGTAATATTCAGAACGTCGTTCCACACTTCACAATCCGCTGTAATGTGAGTAAATTTGAAAGTCAAAATAGATAGTTCACGTATAGAATGAAAGGAATTCCAAGCAGCCAGTTATACTGTCTAGTTTACTATGAAAATCGCCCCGTCGAGAAATAAAAATCGAAAACGAACGAACGAACGAATGAACGGACGTATCCCTCGTTCAGCCGATAACTGTCGAGTGCGTTTTTATCAACCAATTTTATTTTATTTTGTTTTTTCCGTTTTCGTCGATGATTTTATTGGCGAATTGATAGATGGCGTTTGCCTTTTGTTAATAATAGCCCTTAAAATTTTTTATTGTACATTTCGAATTTGGTTTTATTTCATTTCGTGTCTATGCGATCCTTTCGTTTTCATAGTTGTTTACGTACGTGTAGCAGTTTTATTTATATTTTATGCAATGTTATTGTTTCTTTGAATGTTATAGTGTTGGTAAGTAGGATGGAAATTGATATGAAAATATGCTTTAGATTTTTATTCGTCTTAAGTTTCAAGATTAAAAAATGTGATAAATATAATTAATTGAATCATTTGAACTTTAAAACACTTCTATATATTATTTGCTAATTTATTCTGTTTTCTACATAAATAAAATATATTAAATTTATTTTTCAAAAATATACTAATATAGAAATTAAGAAAAAATATTTTAAGAAAATGTTAGAATAACTAGAAATGAAAATTAATATTTCAAACAAAAAAAATTATCACTCTTGTTGTAATAAAAAATTAGATTTAATAATACAACACTTTGAAAATGATATTATCGCCATCGGAATGCACATTAGCTCATTATTTTTATAAACAAACCATGTGAATAATAAGCAATTATTGAACAATTTTTAATATATTATAGTATTTAGGAAGATAATTTTTTTTGTGAAAGTGAATAGTTAAAATTAATAATTATTAGCAACAAAAACGTTTAAAATAAACGTGTCAGTTTTAAATTAAATGTATTTCAGTTTATTTATAGAATAAATTATATATTAATTCTTCTATAAATACAAATTTTTTTTTCTATTTTATTATTACAGTTAAAAATGTATTAGAAATAATAAAAAAAAATATTAATATTTGTTTTGGAATTGTGGCGAATTCCCCTTCATACAAATAAATTATCACCCTAACATTACAAGATATTGAAAAAGTGTTTAATAATTATTAATTGTTCACTTTCTTTGCTTATAAGCTAGTACGCATTTTGATGGAAGTTCTACTAATATCAGAGCGCTTGGTTATAAAATCTAAATTTTATACAATCAGATCATTAAGTTATAAAATTTAAATTTTAAAACATAGAGTTCTGAATGGTGGTGGTGCTGTCAATAATAATAATAATAATGATTTATTGTGGGTGAGTACTTTACATATACATTGGTGTATACAAAGTTTTTGACTTACGAGTAGCTTATTATTATTTATATTATACTATATGGGTTGGGATGGAGGAGTGGTAAGGTTTTGAGGTTGGTGAATGTTTTGAGGTATTTGCAGGACTGTCAATAAAATGTGCATTAACTTATAAACAAAGTGAACAATTAATTATAGAATATTTTTCTTTACATATTTTAACGTTGGTGTTATCGTTCATTTGTATGAAACATTTTTCATTATTTGTTTTAATATTGTGAAAATTTTATTTCAACGTAAATGAACTATTTATTCAAACACTGCATGATTTTATAAGAGATTTCAATAATTATTTATTATTGAGCATACTTTTTGATATATTTTTTGACAGAGTTTTATAACACACAACTTTAAAAATGCATGTATATTTATCGAAATAATCATTTATGAATAAAATAATTAATAAGTGATTATTTGACACTTTAATACAACAATGATAAAATATTGTTAAGCATGCTTTTTTTTAGTCAGAAAGAAGATATTATGCAATTCTGAAGGAATTATTTTATATAATATAGAGGCTATTGTTATTCATTGATCAAAGCTAAACACTTTGGTGGTCGCACATTTCACTCAGAGATTCTTGCCTGCTATGGGCGATTTTCGCACATTCGTACATAGAACATTTAATACGCAATAGTTATTGAGAGGGAAGTATTTACTCGTATACCACTATTATTTCAATTTTATCATATAATCTTATTTTTATTTTCATAAAATATATATTTTATAAAATTATTTATATAGTAGTTTTAATTTCTTAATCTAATATTTCAATTAGGTTTGGTAAATTTTTAAACATTTCTCTGGATACAGAAGAGTATATCAAGAAGAAAACATAAATGCTATAGATTTTTTTTTGGTGGTGAGGCATTCATAGCTATTCAATTTTTCCTCATCTGATAATTTTTATAATTTTATGTTGTTTTTCTTTTATATCTGTAGACAACTGAAACTAATTAAAGTAGACACAAGGAAAGAATATTAAAATAGTTCTGTAGATAATTGAGAAATGCAACCCTTGTAATAATTAAAAGGAGGAACGAATACAGCTGATATGAATTAATAGATGAACATAAAATTCGTGACCTTAAATAATTTATCTTTAATGGTTGCCCAAATGAAATTAAATAATAGTAGAGCATAATAAATGATAGTAAGGAAATAAATGTGTTTCGAAACCCTTAAGTTTCATTTGTGACATATAATCCCTTCTGAAACTGGTAGTGCAAAGTCACGTCTAAATGACGTCGATTGATAACTTCTGATTAGCAAAATCATGCATAATTGACAACGGTAGTCAAAATGTTAAAAGCTATAAATATTACATATACTAATAAAAATTACATCTTTTGAGAAGAAGATATGAAGTAGATAAAAATTCAATTATATATTTCATATTTATTAATTAAAAAATGCTAATAATTGAATATAATTTAAATTTTTATCGTTTAAAATTTTATGATATTATTCTTGTATGCAGTAATATTATTACTTTATTTTTTTACAGAATGTTAAAAATTATATATTATATATATACAATTATATGATAATACTGCATTTAAGAAATTTTATACATTTTAATGATTTGAAAAATTGAATCTAATAAGAAAATATGATATCCAAAGTATCTCTATTTATTTAAAATGTAATGAATGAACTGAAAAAATATATACATACTTGTTCACATCCTTGATATATTTGTTACAATATTGTTTATATATATATATATATATATATATATATATATATAAATGTATATGGAAATAAATAAAAAAAACATACAAATCTTGTAATATAATTTATTGCACAGACAAACAAAAAACGTACAAAGTTTTTGTTGCATCTATGGTGTCGTTCTTTATTTGTTTAGAAGCCAGAATTTTATAACGTCTTGTTACACGGCTTGTACATATAAAAGATGACCTCTATTTTACTGAATTGCATCAAAAGAAATAATAAATAATTTTGTTTTCATATCAGTAAAATAATATTATAATTTTTGTTAAATTATTCAAATATATTTTTTTTAAAAAAATAATAAATTCATCAAATTTAGTTCGTTTTTATGTATATTTTTACTTTGTTTTTTATTAAATTAGAACAAAATATACTTTTTATAACACAATGCTATGACGATATCATTGAAATCGAAATGCGCATTATGTTCTT
>CP092087.1:57908371-57983371 GCA_029203775.1 Neoneuromus ignobilis | reverse complement strand
AAATTGTTGCAATTTTTAATTTGTTATTATATCTTTTAATTTGATTTATGGATATTTTTATTGCAACTGAATTACTATTATTAAAAAAATTATTTTTTTAATAAAAGGTTAACTTTTGATTAGGTAATAATTCTATATAAAATAAATATTTTTTTAATGTTATATTGTTATTTTAACATAATAATTCTATTCCTTTTAATTTTATTATGTTTTTAAATATTTTAATTACATTTAAAAATATATTTTAAAATACAGTTTTTAAGGCTTAATATTAACTAAAATAATTCATAATATATATATATATATATATATATATATATATATATATATATATATAAATTTAAATATAATAGGTTAGACATAGCTCTTTAGCATTTATTAAAGGCTAGCTATCTTAGGGAGTAAATTCTGAATAAAAAATTCTTACCAACTCTTCTAATTATCGTGGTGAATATGATCAAATATCAGGAATAGTAACATTTATTGAATGTTTTTTGTATATATAGTCAAATAAATTATAATTATTAAATAATTATTTATTGTAAATTTGGTTTCCTAATATTATTTTCTTTTTTTATAATAATTTTTTCTAAGATTATTCTTAATTTATAATTCAATATCATTTAAATAAATTATTTAAAGAAAATTTTTCTTTTCTTGTATTATCCGCTTTATCCTTTAAAACAAACTTTTATTTATGTAGGTGACATCAGTGAAATTGAAGTATAATAGAGAAGAATAAATAGTAGTAATTGTAAATTTATGTTCAAACTCTTCAGTCTTATTTGGGCCATATATATCTAGTTTATTTAATTCTAATCTACAACTCATTAGAATATATAACTTGAATGTTGACTTCGACACAAATATTTGTGTTAAAGTGAATTCACCACAGTTTCAAAAGAAACAATTAAATGTTGATATTTAAATAAAGAAAAGAATTCAAGTTTATTTCAAGAAAGTATATGAACACAATAGAGGCAAGATAATTTTAAAAATTATATATATATATATATATATATATATATATATATATATATATATATATATATATATATATATATATATATAATATAAGATTGTAAACGTGTATTCTTGTACGTCCTTTGTAGTAAAATTTTGCAATGTTACAATTGCAGATTGATGTTCAAGTTGTGAATATATATGTGATACGATAAATTTGTCTTTTGCTTCTTGCTGGACGAATCCGTTACTTCTATGTTCTATTATGCCTGTTGCCTGCTCTTGTCCTCTTCAGACAAATGAATCAAATTAATCCGACAACATAAACGAGAAACAACACCGGCATCAGCGACGGTACCGTTCGCTGATTATGACAAACTGTGAATGTGTATTCTTGTTGTGCAACTATCGCAAACTATAACTATTTTAATGGCGTTACATGCACAGGTCTGTATTTATTTAGGATTAGAATATGTAAGATGAAAATTAAACTTAAAGGAATTAGTTTCATATAATTATTCATTATAAATATATATGTACATATATATAAATATATATATATATATATATATATATATATATATATATAAATATATATATATATATTCTGTTTCTTTAATAACATAATTTAATTGATAAGAAAATAAATTTATGTTCAATAATTTTTTATTTTTCTTATGTTGATAAATGAATTTTTTTGTTTTGATATTCTATTTTTAAAATAAAAAATACTCAAGGTAAATTTAATGATTCATCTTAAAAAATATAGTAACAATATTTTTTGTAACAATTGAAAAAAGATATTTGAAAAGTTATTAAAAAATTGATACCAATTTTCATTTAAATTGAGTGCAGATATATAGATTCAAACGTAAATTTGTATTTATACATAAAAACGAAAATTATTATTTATTAAGAATATAAATTATATTTATTGTTATATATTTGAATTTTGTTCAAATAGTATTTAAATCATTATTGATATATATATATATATATATATATATATATATATATATATATATAATCATTATTGTTAACTTTTATCAACTCTCTGATGAATGTAAGTCTCATTAAATGTTATTGATTATTCTTAAACATTTTTTTTAAGTTTTTTCATCTTTTCCTGTTCACTCTTAATTTATTTCAATCCTAGTTTTCGATATATTTTACAATTTAATTTTTTCAATTTTGATAGTCTCTTTTCTGGTTTTCTTTATCTTTTTATTTTAATTCTATAATAATCTCTGTCCACCTATTGTCTATCTTTTTTATGTGTGCCCTGCTAAAATTAATTTCATTTGTTGTTTTTGTAATATATATATATATATATATATATATATATATATATACAATTTGTGGTGTAGTGACTAGTATTATCGACTGTCATAAAGAGAAGTGAACTTGATTTCTTATCAGAGATATAGGGATGGTAGAATTTTTTACTCTTAAAAAAGACATTTGCCTAAGGAAGTAGATCCTGAAAATATTCATGAATTTTTCTGCCCAGCGTGATAAGTATAACTAAGTATCAGTGAATGGTAAATTCATTAAGACTTTCAAAATTCAGTAAGTTGATATAAGCTGATTTGATGATTATACTACAGACTATTCGAGTACAAGACTTTTTTGACAATGCCAGCCTAACAGAGCCTTATTGGTAGAGCTTTTCGATAATTGTTTTTTTTATAAGATACGGTTGATAGCCTTATGCTCAACCCTCGAAAAATGAGGGACTATATGTATATATATATATATATATATATATATATATATCATCGGCACTTCTCAATCACTGAACGCCTTTCCCAAAACTTTTCATCTCGATCGATCCAATGTCTTTTTCCATTGCTACGAACTTTTTTATTTCTTTGTACCATCTATCAATGTGTCTCTTTCTGTACGTTTTTATATGTCTAGATTTTTAACTAATCCATCTGCAGTCATATTTTCTTACTATATGGTAGTTTCTTTTCCATTTCAAACTTTTCACTTTTTTCGTTTTTTTCTTTCTCATCAATTCATTTCTTCTCTTATCATTTCGCGTTATTCCCAACCTACATACATATTTTCATGATTCTTTATGTTGTTCGTAACCACTGAATTATTCTAGTTTTCAAGGCTCATGTTTCTTCTTTCTCTGTCTCTCTCTCTATCTCATACACACTCATTTATATATATTAAAAAAATAATTTCGTTAAATTAATTAAACGAAAAAAGAAAGAATCAGAAAGGAAATAATGTAGATATAAACGTACAGTTTAATTTTAATTATTTACAGAAATCTTAGAAGTTTTTAAATAACTTGATTTAAAGGATAAAAAATACAAATCATAATAAAAAACTCAATTTTATTTAATTTATTGATGATATTGTTAGTATTTTAATTATTTGGAAGAGTTAGAAGAAAGAATAAAAATTTTAATTAATTTAGATCGAAAATAGAATTCAAAAATAAAATTGTTGTTAAATGTTTGAACATAAAAAAATCGTTTGTTTTGGAACTATTGTGGATTCACTTTAACACAAATGAATTTTTATCCCTAAACTACAATATGTTATAAAATGTTCAATAATTACTTATTGTTAACTTTTTGTTTATAACAATGTCGGCTGATATACATTTTGATGGTGATGCCATCATCGTTAGAGCCTTTTGTTAAAATCAATAAAAAGGCTCTGATGATAATGGTATTGCCATCGAAATGCTCATCAGCTGACATTGTTATGAACAAAAAGTGAACAATAAGTGATTATTGAACACTTCATAACCATTGTGGTGTTGGGGATAAAAATTCATTTATGTCAAAGAAAAAATATTTTTATTGAAAGTAATTACCAGTAAGCAAAGAAAACTTATTGAAGAAAGAATGTGTTAGTGAAAATAATAAGTGAAAGTATATTTATCTACCGATTTAAAGGTAAATATTTATAGTCCGACACTGGCGTAGTAGTTCTGCATTCAATGCACAGTTGGTTTCTGTTACAAACCATAGACATATACACAGACGAGACGCCTGACGGCACATAACTGCTAGTTTTGGTAGCGTCACGTGCATTGGAATTAAACCGATCGACATGGAGCGTGCTATAGAAATACGACACACGTGTGTAGAAACATGCATATATGTCATTATATTTGTATTTTCATCTGAGAAAACGTACATTATAGTATGCATATTGTAATTTCTCATGTAATCATTTCTGTATCGGAAAACTTAAATGTCTCTATATAATTTACTATGTACCAAAATCTATTATTATTTTTTATAATGACGAATAGAAAAATATATAATTTTCTTACAAACTTTATATTACTTAGTTTTATCGTGTGTAGATTTTTTTTAAATTCATGTAAAATATAAATATTTTTTATAGTTATTTTTTAAAAAATTATAGAATATTTAACACGAATCTCTCACATTATTAGATTTTATAAAAGTGTTAAATAATAATTACTGTTCACTTTATTTCGATGGTCATTCAGTCATTGCCAGAGAACTGCATTATATTTTTTTTAATTTAAAACAGATTTTATAATATTTGAAAATTGTGGTATGACAATAGGAATCATATTAGCAAATAAAATAAACAATAAATGATTACTGGAAACGTTTATAAAATATTATGATGTTGTGGTGAGTGATTCATTTGCTCTGTGGGAACTTTTTTGAATTTTTCAATGTTCAAATAATTAGTTATAAAATGTTGAAATTAAAAATATAACACTTTTTATTTTACTGAATAAAAAAGTAAAGAAAATTTTTGTATTATTTATAAAAATATATTTTTTAATGGACAAAAGAAAACAAATTTAGTATCTGTATTTATTTTACAATGAATTACATTTCAAAATTCGAATATAGGGTATTTTTTAAGGGTGATAGAAATTTAAATTGAAATAAAACACATACTAATTGATCTGATGACCATTTATTTGGTATTATTTGGTAGATCATTTTATGATAATATCTAAAAATGATTTCGGGCTCATGTACACAACGGCTATCTCAGACATACCGAATTCTGTCAATCTAATTTCACTTTTTCTAGTAATTGGGTTTTATGTCCACAATAAAGCAAGTTATCTTGGCTTATAATAACTCAATTATTGCTGATTTATCAGCATAAACCAGAAATTTCATATATCCCCAAAGAAAATAATCCAGAGGCGTTGAATTACATTATCGTGGAGACCACTTCACAGGTCTATTTCTGAAGATAACTTTATCGCCGAATTTTTGTTTTAATAACTCGATTGTTTCAGTTGAAGTATGGCATATGGTATCATCTTGCTGAAACCACAACTTTTCCAGATCGATATCAGGCAAATTTGAAAACGAATAATCATTGATCGTCGTTCTGTAACGTACACTATTGACGGTAACGCGCTCCCTAACTTCATTTCGAAAGAATTAAGGTCCGATGATGTCACTGTGACGGACTTTCGTGAATCACTTCAAGATTGATTTCATTCCAAATGTAATTTTGCTTATTATTGCACCCGATAAGTCAAAAATAAGCCTCATGACTGAACAAAATTTTGTGCTTCATAAGTTTGACGAACAGAACCCTGATCTTTGAAATAAATTTTGACAATTTTAAAACGTTACCCAAGTGTAAATCGTTTCATAATAATTTACTAAAGTATACTGAATTCAAATGTTACTTATAGCGTGCAAACTGATAAATTATTTGACAATTATTTCTATCGAAAGTTCTATTAACCATAAAAAAACATCCCTTCATGTCTTGAAAAATTATCGAAGGTTTTTTGTTCACTTTAGGTATTTTTTCGTTTATATATATATATATATATATATATATATATATATATATATTATATATATATATACAAATGCAATAATATATATTTTTTATTGATAAATGAGTTTTGTCTTTTTAAATTTGATAATTAATCGATTTGAATAAATAATTAAGCAATAATAAGAGCGTTATTTTTTAATATAAATTATACAATGGATTTAATTATATTGATAAATCTCTTGACTAAAATTTTAATTTATATCATATATTGATTTTAAACAATGTCAGTATATTTCTCTCACTCTTTCCTTATATATATGAAAAAATATTGCACAATGAATGTATGCTCCTTTATTTACTATAACACTTAGCGTACAGATAGAAAAATGTGGAAAATTAAACACACAAAGCAATTTAAACCAGGTATGAAATAATAATTAAAAATAAATACCGAGCTTTATCAATGTACACTCGTAACATAGTTAACTTTTTTCCATTGCTAACTAAATACACTTCACAATTCGTTGGAATATATGGATTACTCATGTTTTTATTAAGGGTTGATTATACTTATTATTTATTAATCTATCAAGTTTGAAAGTTATATTGATATTCGAATATCATACATGAATAAATCCGCTTTTATTCGTTTCTGTGCTGATATATTGAGCGCAGTTTATAATTAAATACGTGAATTAAATACTTATTGAGTGTACTGTTTTTTCAATTACAGGTATAATTATTTTTGATTGAATTGTTATTAATGTACATACTTTTTAAATTGAATGAATTGATTATAGAGAATCAGACGACAGATTCTTTATTTTTTAAAAAATTTTTCTTTGAAAGAGTTTTATTTAAAAAAGTAATTTTTTTTATATCTACAATATATATATATATATATATATATATATATATATATATATATATATATTAGGTTATACCATATGAAATGTCTGAAAGTGAATGAAAAAATGAAAACACAATATTTTAACGAAAAAATAATTTATTTAATTGAAATATACACCACTCACATAAACGGTTTTTGTTAACGTGATATTAAACTATAGGTCCCTCTGTTATAGAACTCCGGGTTTTTAGGAGAAATAAAATGTGTACATGTGTTAACAATGGCTCATTGATTTATAAATCTTAAATTTTGAAGAAAGAGATCAAGATGTTTGAAAAGATGAAAATCAGTGAATGACAAGTCGGGCGAGTATGAAAAATGTTATAACCCAGCTCTGGTAATTTTTGTAGTGATTAAAGAGGTATACAGTCAGGTGTTGACGTGAAGCAATATTGTTTCATCTTTGTTGACTTGTCTAGGTTGTTGAGATTTTATTTTTTCTTGTATCACTTTAATTTCTTGATAGTAAGATGCAACAGTAATGAAATGTCATTGCGACAAAAACGTATAGTTTATAATTTCTTTTGCAAACCACAACATAGTCAACGATGGCTTTAGGAAATGTTTTGGTACCTTATCTCAATTTATCTACTATTCAAATCGTATTCTTTTATTGTACAGTATCAATTTTCCGATCATATGTTACCCCATCATGGATCATTATTATTTCGAATAACCAGCGAGGAATAAACTACTTAGCGCCGCTATTTCTGACATTTCGTAAATTTATGTAACATCCAATTGCCTAATTTTTTTCACTTTTTATATTGCAGCTAATTTACGAGAAACTGTCATGGGTAAAACTCCTATGTGTACAGCAAGTTCTTTTATTACAATTCCAAGATTATTTTTAATAATTTCTTTTAATTTATAATTATTTGAGAGAATTGTAGGATTTTCAAAGCTCAGATTAATTTTCAAAGCTCAAATTGAGGTTAATTTTCAAAGCTCAGATTGCCAGTTTGAAATTTCTGAATCCATCATCAAATTGATGTTTCATTCTACTTCAATTGCACTATGTCTCGATTTAAATTCATACAAAAAAAAGTTTATTCTTGCTCCAGAGAAAATATATTTTTGAGGATTAACAGAGAAACTACTTATTGAAATGCTAAGTGGATACTAATAGAACTGTGAGTGAAGTAGCCGTTTTTATGATAAACAATGATAAAACAAAAATAAATTTTTAAAAAATCTTCTTCCATTTGGGCATAAATGAATAATCAGAAATTGTACATTTCATGTAGTACCAACTAATATATATATATATATATATATATATATATATATATATATATATATATAAATAATTTATGTAGTAAAAAATGTTCAAATAATTTTCAAAAAATCCATTTCTTTTAATTACTAAATATTCTATGAGATTTTTAAAACATTTTGGGTTTGAAAATTATGTTGCATCAAAAAAAAAAAAAAAAAATAAAACTTTTTAGACCTAATTTTTGAAATTATAAAAATTAATTTTGTTATTCTTTTTTTAATTTCATTTTTATTATAAATATTTTTAAAAGTAACGAATTTATTTAAAATAATTTTGTATAGAAATTATTACTATTAAGTATTGTAAAAGTGTTCCGTTCTAAATATTATTGTTTTTTTTTAAAAAAATTATGATAAATTATAATAGTGTATATATAGAGATTTCCAATAAGCGTTTCAGAAGTTTAAATAGAAATAACACAAAAAGAATTTAATTAATTAGTTATTTATTTATTTTATTTTTTGCATATTCTATGACATTAACAATAAAAAACAATTTCACTCATATGACCATCACGACTTTGCGAGTCATAATGCATTCGTTTAGTCCAATTTTTAGTTTCAGAAACAGATTTTTGAAAATTTCCTGTATCTTATATTATGTATCATTATTATTTTTACTCCTCAACTTTTGTCTATTTCACATTTTATATAGTATAGTATTTTCCTTAAATAAGCAACTACATTTTAATCTGTATCTTTGTGCACTATTTTTGTTGTACTTATTATTTTCATTATTGATAAATTTCATTTATTTATTCATTCATTCAATTTTTAGTAACTCTTTTCCTTAATTGTGGTCCAATTTTAAGAATTGCACGTTCAGTGTTTATTTGTAATGTTTCTGTTGTTTGTGGTTTATCAGCATTAACCAATGATTTCACATAACTCTACAGAAAATATTCCAATAGAGTTAGATTACATGATCTTGGTGACTAATTGATAGGTTCATTTTGTGAAATAATGGACTTATTAAACTTTTGTTTCAATAAGTCTATTAAAGTTTTTACAATTTCTAAGCATTGTTGAAGTATTAAACGTTCCATAATAATTTGCCAAGCTATACTGAGTTGAAATGTCAAAATTAGTTTAAAAAAATTCAAACATGACTGCCACCAGTTGTAAAATTTCTGACATTCTTATTGAAAAACACTATATATATATATATATATATATATATATATAACCCGTATGGGGTCTTTAATCCCCTATCATGTTCCTCTTCAGGTGACGAATAGGGAAACGCTCACCAGTTATAATTGGTTACTGGGAAAGTTTTATATTTAGAATGGACTAAAACTAGTCTCATTTTCTTAGTTAAGTCTTAATGTGATGAGCATTATTTTAATTGTTCATAAAAAAAAACTCTATAAAAGCCTCAAAACAAACCTTAAATAATAAATAAAGTGGATGTGAAAAATGGCAAAGTGTTGTGAAAAAACTCACTTAAATATTAGAAACTAGCTATATTATTCCAGGGAATAGTTAGGAATAAAAAAAAATTATAATTATTCTTTATAAGATATCAACAATTCTTAATAAGATATCAACATAACTGCTTTACTCTACAGGTAAATCATTCACGTGTATAAATATGTAACAACAGTTCCGTAGTTTTAGTTGTAGAACATAATATTGTATAATTAATTTATGTATTCAACTCTGAATTGAATTTAATTCGAAACATTATCAAATATGCATTTTATGATATTAATTCGTATCTTGAAACACAAGAGAACATTTGTAATAATTTAGATAGATTTGCACATCTGTTTGTAGTAGAAATTAGTATTTTACTATTAACATATAATATATTTTACTGTTTTCATTTACGGAATTTCAACTTCAGTCTTCTTCTTTTTAAATACATTTTTAAATTAAAAAGAGAATAAGAGGTATTTTATAAATTTACTTTTTATTTTAGTATTTAATTGCGTAAAAAATTAAATTAGTTTTTTCTAATTTTAAAATCAGTTTTTTATCAAATATATTTGATGATGATAAAAGAGTTTAAAATAGTTATAGTATAATACGATAATAAAAACAATCATAGGGTTATAATAAAAAATAATTTAATACTATAAATAAGGTCTTAGTTTATAAAAAAGTTTAAGGCTATAACCAGGTACACCAGTATGGATAATAATGTTAATTGTTAATAAAATTAGTTTATTTTTATTTTGATGAAATAAAAAATAATATTCGTAGAGTCGTTTTGAATTGCGTGTTTCATTAGTTTTAATAAAAAAAATATTTATAACAGATTTGAATTTAAGAACGTAAATTTCCATTTTTTTAAATGAACTAATTTATTTGTTTTATTGAAAATTTCTGCCCTTTTTCGAGTAAAAGAAAATTATTAAATTTATATTGCTTTTTAATATTAAATTAACAATGTGATTTTTAATAATATTAACAATTTTTTCATATTAATAAAAGTTTTTACATTTTTCTCCAATAAAATGACTTGTTCCTGGAATTAAAAACTCATTAAGGATATTTTTTGTATCTCCATCTTTTTTATATTTTTTATATTTAAAAAAAATATTGAGCCAAAAATAAATTATATTAGATGTTGTTATATGTGCAGAATATGCTGGGTGACTTAAAAGATCCACATTAAGTTTCACTGTTTTTTTCAGTGTTGCTTAAGAAACATGTGTACTTGTGTTACTGTGCTGTAAGACAACTTAATTTTTTTTTTAAATTCATTATTCAGATTGTCCAACTGTTAACAATATTTTTCAGAATTAAACATTTAGTTTGATTTTAGAAATTTACAATAAATTGGTCTTTTCATATTCCATCATAAAAACAACATTTTTTATTTCACACTTAAACCTTGTTTAGATATTGATGAAGCGAACTGTCTCAGCATTGCAGTATGTTTTTTTTGATTACTATATTTTCATATGTAACCCATTTTTCATCTCTAGTTAAAAAGCGTTCTAAAAATGTTTGTATTTATTACTTTAAAGTAGAGACTAGAAAAAAATCTAAGTAAAAAAATAAGATATAATCTGAGTTATCAGACATAATCTGAAACTGTTTGTTAAGCTATTTCAAGATTTTGTGTTTGATTTTTTTTTGACTTTTGTGTCGTCTTTGATGTGGATAAAAATTATTTTTCTAGATATTCTTTCAGATTATTGTAAAGAATATAATAATCGTTTGTAGAAGATGTTCTAAAGTGTGGTTCGTTTTTGAGGTTAAAGTCTCCATTATTAAATTTTTCAAACCATTTTGCATTTCCTTTCAGATATTGTATTTACTTCGAAATTTTTTAACGAATTTTTATATGTTTCTGGAGCATTCTTTTCTTATTGATATTCGTAAAGTGTGCAGTGCTGTAAATGAACTTTATCAACAAGCATTTTTTCTTTACTATTATTTGTTAAATACTGATGATAAAATACTTATTTCAGTGTATATTAAAGGGTATCAGTGATAAAATGTAACAATAAAAAGAATGAGCTATATAACTTTAATTAATATATTTTTCTACATGCTTAAAATAATTGTGTGCTAAGCGAATAGAATTTTTCGATAGACTAAATATTTAAATTCCTCTTAAAAAAATTAATGAAATAGAAATATTCTTGCGATTTTTATTTAAATTAAAATAAAATTAAACACTATTTTTAATTTTAAAAAAAACTCAATTTAAAATAAAATGCTAAATAAAATTAATTCTAATTCAAGTATGAAATAAAATAACATATAATAATTTCAAAACATATTTTCGTTTTGTGTACATATGTGGAAATTGAGTACAGATATTGTCAGTAATAAATTAAATTTTTAACATTTCTCGTATCATTTCAGTGGAAATCCAACCAACATGCTATGCAAACCGGTGCATAATTGTTCTTTTGTAAAAGGGTTAAAAATAATTAAGATATATCTCTAAATAGAGTCTCGTAAAGATAAAAAGCAGTAGTATACATTTTCTTTTTTTATTTCCCTGCAGTGAGATTATTTTCAGAGTATGCAAGGGTTCACTCATGAACGTTTGTACTATAGACACTACACATAGCACGTACAGAAACTATTTGTGTAAACGTTCTTTTGTACTGAAAGCTAGTATTATAGAACGGTTTTTACTGTCGATTGCTTTGAACTGGCAAAATGATTGTTTTTTAATTGAAAAATAACATGGGTCACTCTAAATTCGACTTTATTGCACTATTTATCACAGAATTTTACTTTAATAAAAAGTTACATTATTATTGAATAGTGTGATTGAAAAAAACACACTCTGAATGGATTTGAAATATTTTTTTGTGACTAATCGTATTATATTTATTTGAAACAAATATTTTAAAATAATTCATTCGTTACTTTATATTTTCAATTTATATAGGGTTTTCCAATAAGTATGTCAGAACTTTAACAACTAGTAGCAGCCATGTTTGAATTTTTTTTAAAATTTATTTTGATATTTCAGTTCAGTATAGTTAGACAAATTACAATTAAACGTTTAACATTTGAATAATGCTTAGAAATTATTGAAATAAAAATGTAATGAATCCATTATTTTACGATAAGGACCCATCAATTGTCCTCCAAGATCATTCAATCTAATTCTATTTGATTATTTTCTATAAAGTTATGTTAAATCATTAGTTTATGTTGATAAATTACATACAACAGAATCATTAAAAAAAACATTAAACGTACAATTCATGAAATTGGACCATAATTATTTGAAAGAGTGACTAAAAATTGGATTAAAGGAATGCACTATGCCAAGCAAAGTCATGGTGGTCATATGAGTGAAATTGTATTTTATTATTAATGCCATAGAATGTGCTTAAAATAAAAAAATAACTAATTAAATAAAGACTTTTTATTTTATTTTTATTTAAATTTCTGAAACGTTTATTGGAAAACCCTATATCTGAATAATTTTTTTTAAGAACGATTGAAAAAATATATTATATAATTTGTTTCAAAAGTATCTGAATTTCGATTAAAAAATCAAATATTTATTATTAGTTAACATTCTTTTTGTTGAAATACAATATTCGTAATAATTTTATAATTTTTGTAAATATTTCTGGTACTCTTCTTTCGGAATAGCTACAAAGGTATAACTCAAAGCCACTTGGATGTCTGAAATTCTTTCAAATTACTTTCCTTTTAGATTTATTTTAACATTTTGAAGGCTGCTGTCTCATATATGTACTTTTGCTAACTAGAAGTTATCAGCTGATGTCACGTAGATGTAACTTCGTACTGCCAATTTTATCAGGAATTATATAAATAAATTGAGGTTGTGGATTTTATATTCGTCTATTATTGCATATCAACTGTATTTATTCTTCCCTTTCAGCTATTACAAAAGTTATGTTTTCAACTCTCTACAGAGTTATTGAAAGGTTCCTTTTGGGTCTATATTTAGTTTTGAATAATTCTTAACTGATTTCGTAAAGTAATATCTTGAATCTATTAGTTTTCGCCTTTAAATTTTATATTTTATATTTGTAAAATATAAGATGTCCAAATATGAGGTTAGGAAGTAATTTATCAATTAAATACAGTTTTTAAAAAAGAAATCATTTGTATTGATTTTAATGTAAAGTATAAACGTGGAAATTATGAATGGAATACAATGTTAGACAAATAGCCTCTTCTGCCACGTTGGAAAACATCCATTTTTTTGTCAAAATTTTGAAACACGCTTTGCAATAGATGAGGCTGTATTTCAGCTATAGTTGCACGAATTTCATCCTTTATTTTCTAAATCGTTGCTGGTTTGTTTGCATAAACCTTATCTTTTTTAATAACTTATTAAGAAGAAGTCTAACGATTTTAAATGACAAGGTCTAGACTATCAATTAATATCACCATTAGGAAAAATTAAACGTCCATTGAATTTGGTTGTAAGTAAATGTAAAATTTTTAATTTTAAAAAATAAATTATGTTAATTAATACAAAATAATTCTCGACTGAGTAGCATAGTGGCTTGTATTACCGCTGGTAATACGGAAGATTGCTTTCGATTACCAGTTGGAAAGTCTCTCATTTTCGAGGATTAGACATGGAGTTGATAACCTCATCATGTAAAAAAACAACTGTCAAGAAACGTTAGCAAGAATGGTTCGATTGAGCTGTATTGTAAGAAAGGCCATGGCTCTACAAAAGAAGTTGTAGTGTCAGAAAGAAGAATAATATAAAATGATAGAATAAAAATGGAAAAAATAATAAAAAAACCTTATTCAAATTTTTAATTTATTTTTATTGAAAAGAAAATAGCGATGTATTCTTTTTTAACAAATTATATGTGCTTGTTTGTGCTATGAAATTAGGATTTTTACATCTCAATCGAATGGAATTCCAAATTAAAAAATATTTTCATTACCTAATTGCATCATTTGCTGAGAAAGTGGAGTTACATGATTTTTCTTTTTAAATTATTTCACAACAAAACAGAACGAAATCAATTCTAATGCCTGCTGACTAAATATCAATATACAATACATTTCTAAGCTTGTAAATTTTGATAAGAGACATCATCATATTTTGTCAAATAGATATTTAATATATAAACCCTCACACATTTAGTGTTTTTATAATATTTAATACAAAGTTACTAATAAAAATTGCACAATGTTGGATTAAATATGATTTTTTATATATTTATTTTATGTTATTACTATTTTAAATTTCTTGAGTTAAATTCCTTCATAGGTTGTTAGTAAGTATTCAATATTTATTTGATGATGACTCAAGCGATCTAAACTTGAATTATTAAAAAATGTATTAAAATAAGTAGTCAAAAGATCTTATAATTAAAAAAGCCAAAAGCAAAAATTTAAATTATATTACAATTTTTTATTTTTTTTTAATTTCTTCTAAATTGGTGACAATTAATATAATCTGATTAATAATAAAATTAAATTTAAAATTGATTTTATTGGACAAAAATAAATTTTAATTTGAGTAATATTCATAAATTTATTTTATGTTCTTTTTGCTATTCTGTTGATTTTCTTCAAGATAAGTTTGTGCTTTAGTTTTAGTTTCTTTTTGAGTTAGTATAATAGAAAACATTTGATACATTACAATTTTCTTTTAACGAGTAAAAATTAAGATTTCAACTGAATATTCTTCTACTGTGTTCAATTAAAATGTGAACACGAACGACTATAAAATATTACAATGATAATTTCTGTATGAAGTTTTAAAACTTGTATCCGTAACTATTTTATATCTTTAGTTTATAGAAGCGTTAGACTACGGTCTTTTTAACTCATGTATAAATCCGTTTCTACCACAAGATCTAAGCGAGTTACATAGCATACAATATATCGGATCACTGAACTAATTTCAATTGACGCTATACATGCTAGCGGTTCGTGAATCGACCCGATAGACGTAAATAACAGAACCGACCGATATAAAACAAGGAAAATAAAATATATTTTTAGCTACAAATGGTATATCAAAATAGAAAACAAGTAAATGATTGGTGTACGAAGATTGTTTGGATTATATATGTTCCGGTAACTAAAGAAACACACTTTTTATTTTGTGTGTTGATATAACAAACGAAATTGATTTGAAGGATAAGATATACGAGATTTCGTTTCATACTATAAATAAAAAGAATGATATTTAAGTATCCTATTTTTTTTCTTCAATATTGAATAATTTATAAGAAACAGGCTGTTGACAAGAAGAACTATATATGTTTTTATAATTTTCATACTAAAAAAAAAAAATTAATTTTGAAATATTTTAATTATCAATAATATATTTTTTAAATTATTAATGAGATTTTCTTCTTGAAATGTTTTAGAATGTTATATCACTCTGTATTTCAAATGGTTCAAAAATATTTTAAATTTTTCATTTTAAATTTTTTTCTTTTAATAGTTCTTTACACATATATATATATATATATATATATATATATATATATATATATATATATATATAACATCATCATCAGATCTTTATATTTGTTGTAGAATAAAGGTTTTTAAAACTTTTCTACTTCCAGTATTCCACAATACCATTGTCTTTCATTGCACTCTGATAAATTTTCTTATGTTTCTTCTCTCTCTATTTAAAGGTATTTTAGGTTCCAAATTAATATTATCTTTTTAAATACTCTTAGAAATTCTTACTTTATTATTTTAAAGTGTCAAGGTATGATAAACATGATTTTAAAAAAGGGTATGGCGATAAACTTTAAATATTGGTAAGTTTAATCGTGCAGAGAAAGTTGAGAAAATACTTCTGACCAAAGTAAAGAGATAAAAACACATCTGTGGGATCAGTACTGTGAATCAAGATCCTGGATCTGCTAAAATTGTGATTAATTTGCACATAAACACACACACACACACACATACACACACATATATATATATATATATATATATATATATATATTTATGTATATATATGATAGAAAGAGAACCAAATGGATCAGAGAGAAAACAAAAGTTACGAATGGTAAAGCAAAAATTACGAGTTGAAAATAAAATTGGCCAGTCTTAAAGTATAAAAAGGGAAAATCATCGATAGACAAAAGAAATTATTGAGTAAGAACTCAGATATATAAAAAGGTCCAAAAAGAGATATATGGATTGATGGGATAGAGATATAAGAAAATTCATTGGAACGGACTGAAAGAGAAAGGCATTGAATTGGTCAAAATGGAAATTTTTGAGAGAAGTTTTCATTTAGCAGTGCAAAGAAAGAGGCTGATTATATATATATATATATATATATATATATATATATATATATATATATATATATAGGATTATCCAAATGTGATGCCTAGATTTGTTTCATTTAAAAAAAAGAAACTACATACATGTTTCCCTATACACATGTCCCTTTTTAATAAAACACATATTTAGGCGTCACATTTGGATGACACTATATATAGTGGTAGTAAAAAAATAGGTGCAAAAATTTTAGGTATAACAACACTCAATCTTTAACCATATGGTATTTAATGTGTCAAATTAATTCATATAATGTTCAAATTTGTTTAAAAAGTAAACAAGAGTAATAATTTGGTAGTCATAAAAAAATGTGGTTATTTTTTTTCTCAAAAAAATTATATTTAAAACATTTTGTTATATATTTTGTTAATTAGAAAAATTAAAATTTGTATAATTATTTTCGATATTAGGTTCTAAGTTTGTAAATTGGCATGTAAAAACATTATGTTCAGAAAACATACATTGAAGTTTTAAAATAAATAGACAAAATGTGAAAACAAAGTTTAAAATTATTCCGATATTTTCAAACCATAAAACTAAATACTTTAAAACAGAAATAAAATACAGACTGTACAAAATGACTTACCAAGAGTTCATAAAGTATCGATAATCATGTGATAAAACTAACATTAGATCTTTCTGTCTTATTTTCAATGATTTCATAATTATAGTGTGATCCAAATGAGACTGAAGGGTTAAGATATACATTACTTGCTTATTATTATTTACTATTCTTTATTATTCTTCAGTTTCATTTGGTGTTGTGTATAAATAGTATGCATAAGACTGCAGAAACTAATTTGTTACATTTGTGAACGGTCATCTATATGTGACGCCTAGATTTGTGTTTATTGAAAAGAAACATGTATATAGTTCCTTTGGTTTCTTTTTAATAAAACACAAATCTAGGCGTTACATTTGGATGACACTAAACATAGTTTCACTTAAATTTAAAAAGTTAAACAGAGAAAAAAATACTATGTAAAGAAATTAATTCGGTGTATCAGATACGAAAAATGAATAAATATTTTTAAGAATATTAAGACCAACATTAATATATTAAGATTTTTTTTGAAAAGTAAGTGACCTTATCATCTCTGATTAACACTAGGTGTACGGACGTTTCATGTATACCTATCTCTAAGGACACGCGTCAATTTGACGCATGAACAAAATCATACATTTTCTTTAAAAAACAACTTAAAAACAACAATTATACCGTATTAACTTATAAATGAAACTATAAGACATACATTTATATACAATTTATAATATTTAACGTTATATAACATTAAATTTATTCCGGGTATCTTTTACACATATACTGGTAAAAAAAATATCAGTTATATTCCTGTCTTGATGTAAATATGATTCGGCTAACTTTAAAACTACAAAATCCGTCCAAAAGTGTTGAAGTTTGCTTTTCATCTTTACCCAAATTAAGAAAACCATTAATTAGATATTTTGAATTCACATTTACTGCCAACCAAAACTTTATGCCAAATTTATGTGGCTTATTTGGAATATATTGCGTGAATCTGCATCGGACTTTCGTAGGGAACAGTTGCTCATCTATTGAAATATTTTTGTGAGGTTCATAACAGGATTTACTATTAAGTATAAATTTGTTCTATATTTAAGATATCAATGCAAATATATCTGTACGTAAACGTTCTGATCGTTCTGTTCTTTTATCAAATCATATGAATCGAAAAATTTGCGTAAATTAATCTGTAGGCATCGTGTTCGAGAAGTAAGCGGGTCCCCATTTCTTCCACCATAAATAAAAATCTTTTAGTGACTTTGCTTCATATGCTTTCCGAGTATACTAAATTGCCTTTTCTGTATCAGGGGTTTCTAACTAGCATTAATGCTTATTTTACGATTGCGTCAAATTGACGCGTATCGTAGAGATAAGTATACCACCTACATAATTTCTCAATTAGAAAGTTTTGAAGAAAAATAATTTCGTTATTTTATTTATCTCATTAAATGAATAAAAGTCAGTACAAGTGGTAGAAGAAAAATGTAAACGGTTTCTGTAAATTCCCTTATGAAATTCGAAATACGTCAAATGACGCGTCCCGTAAACCTAGTGTTAAATAAGAATCAAATTTAGAAAAATTAAGATTTTTTTATAGTTTCAGTAGGAAATTATGACATTATCACTTATTTTTTTTTATTGAAAAAATGTAACAAATATATGTTATTTAATTTCAAATAAACAAAAATTGTACTTAATAGATAGGGATTTTTTTTATTATTTTAAATTTCATTCAGTTCTCATAGAATGTATATATTTCAGTTATAGTCAAATATGAATTTCAATAAATAATTTAAAATTAAAAATATTTTTTTGTATTCAAATATATACATACATACATACATATATATATATATATATATATATATATATATATATAAATGTATAAAATAGAATATTATTTAATTTGTTTCATATATATATATATATATATATATATAAATGTATAAAATAGAATATTATTTAATTTGTTTCATAATAAAATTGACATTAAAATAAAAAGAATTTATATAAATGATAAAAGAAATTTTATATCATAAAAGTACTTATGTAACTGAAACATGTCTGTTAGTCAAATTAGTTATATTAAAAGAAGAACAAGTCTAACATTCAATATGTAAATGTTGGATTTATAGTGTATAATAATATTAATTCAACAGACTGTGTGAATGATATCCTGTCCAAGTTAAATCACTGTGATTCTGTTTTCTCGCGACTCTGCAATTACAATTAGTTAATGAACAGTGTGAAGGTACCACAAACTTTACGTAATGATGTTGGAAACATCTCTCTTACCTCACATATAACATACAGCGCCTGCTGTGAATCTAGAAGTTAGATTGAAGTATAATTATAAATGAAGTATCTGCACGGATACAATAGCAACGTACCGAGTAGAAATAATTTAATGTAATCGAGAATAATATATTTTATTGCTAATAGTTTAATTACTATTTCATTCGATAGGATCATTTGACGATGTGTGTAATAATATTGTACGTTGAAATGACGTCTGTCGAGTAGTTAACACGTAAGATTGATAACCAATGGTTCGTGTGTACGAGTTTGTTCGAGGATAATCGGTTTTATTTATTAAACTTAGTTTGAATTTTATGTGTAGTGTAGTGTTTTATTGGAGATATTTTATTTTGAACATTTTTAATATATGTGAGTGCGTGCGTGTAATCAAGTATATATTATTATATAAAATTGCAAATTTTAATTGGTATGTTTATTTATTTAAAAGAAAATCTTGTGAATATACATGAAATTATGATTTTATTGTTATTTTTATTTCAGATCACGAGGTAAACGGCGCCATATTTAGATTCTGAAAGTAAGTGAACTATATTTATTTTATTTTTTGATTTAACGATATACTCATATGTACATATATAATTATGACATTTTATCATTTTTAAAAATCTTTTTCTTATATGTATTGAATTAATTTAACGAAAACATAAAATTTGCATATTTGTTCTTAAATATTCTTTAAATACACAGTTTCATACATAAGTTATATATATACATATATATATATATATATATATATATATATATATATATATATATATATATATATATATATATATATATATATATATATATATATATATATATATATATCACAAATGTGATCATCTTGGTAAATATAACCAAGTATCAGAAAATTGTAATATTGAATGAGAGTTTAATATTAGGTTGATGTAAGCTTATATAATGATATCATATATATATATATATATATATATATATATATATATATATATATTAGGTTGGCAAATATCTCCCTTCCGCCTTCAGGTATTTTAAATTTAGCGGCTATGTTCAAAAAAAAAAACAAGCGGAAGGGATACTTGCCAACCTAATATATATATATGATATATATATATATATATATATATATATATATATATATATATATATTACATATATATATATCAAATATATATATATCTGGTATATATATATATGATCACATATGTATATATATATATATATATATATATATATATATATATATATATATATATATATATATATATATATATATATATATATATATATATATATATATACGAGGTTGTTTGATAAGTCCGTGTAAAAATAAAAACTGCTTCATTTTTTTGAATAAATCGTTTTATTTTTCAACATAGTCTCCTTTTAGGCTTATACACTTCATCCAACGCTGCTCTAGTTTGTTGATTCCTTCCGAATAATAGGATTTGTCCAAGTCTGTAAAATAGTCATTCGTTCCTGCAATCACCTCCTCATTCGAATAAAATCTTTTTCCCGCGAGCCATTTCTTCATATTAGGGAACAAATAATAGTCCGATGGAGCCAAGTCTGGAGAATAGGGGGGATGTGAAACGATTTGGAACCCTATTTCCATTAGTTTTGCGGCCACAACTGCTGAGGTGTGAGCTGGTGCGTTGTCGTGATGAAAGAGGACTTGTTTGTGGGCTAATCGGGGACGTTTTTCTTGCAACTCGGTTTTCAAACGATCCAATAACAATGAATAATATGCACCTGTAATGGTTTTACCCTTTTCCAAATAGTCGATAAAGATTATTCCTTGCGAATCCCAAAAGACAGTCGCCATAACCTTTCCGGCCGAAGGAATTGTCTTCGCCTTTTTCGGAGCAGATTCCTCCTTGATAACCCATTGTTTAGACTGCTCTTTGGTCTCAGGAGTGTAGTGATGTATCCATGTTTCATCTACAGTGATGAAACGACGCTTAAAGTCCTGCGGATTTCGCTGAACAGCTGCAAACCGTTCTTGCAACACTTCACACGACCTCGTTTTTGGTCGATCGTGAGCAATCGCGGCACCCACCTGGCGGATAGCTTTTTCATGTCCAAATGTTGGTGCAAAATATTATGTACCCGTTCACACGAGATGCCTACAGCACTAGTAATCTCACGCACTTTCACTCTTCTGTCATCCATCACCATATCATGGATTTTATCAATGATTTCTGCAGTGGTGACCTCAACAGGGCGTCCAGAACGTTCAGCGTCTCTTGTGCTCATATGGCCACTCCGAAAATTTTGAAACCACTTATAAACCGCACTAATCGAAGGTGCAGAGTCACCATAATGTTTATCAAGCTTCTGTTTAGTCTCCTGAGGCGTTTTGCCTTTAATGAAGTAGTGTTTAATCAACACGCGAAATTCTTTTTCGTCCATTATTTGACAATCACTCGATTTCCTTGATTCCAACGATTGTCAAACACAAAGGAATAGACCGATATGGCTGAAACTTGATGTGTGTTCTTCCAAGAGGTGCTACTAATTAAAAATAACCTCGATATGCACCAGTGGTGCCATCTTTCGGAATTTACACGGACTTATCAAACGACCTCGTATATATATATATATATATATATATCTTAAAAAAAAGTAAAAATAAAAAAAAATTTGGATATGGATACAATTCATAAATATTATTCAATTTAGATTTTTATTATTTATTTGATGTGTTTTTTTTAACGCAATAAGATATTTTTTCAAATATTCGAAAAATTCTTGTTTACTTTTAACTTTTATTCATTGAACAATTGAATTTCTTGATGAACATGAAATTATTTTCAGTTCATTGTTCTAGAAAATTTTGTATTTTTCATTTAAATTTTACATAAATATTATGTCTTTTCTTAATATAAACATTCCTTTTTATTATGATTTGAAATATTGATTCTAAGTTAATGGTAGATATTTTAATTGTTGAATTATATATATATATTAATTTGGTGTATTACATTATTATAATATGATGTTATTTTAATTTTTAAGTATAGATTTGGATATTATTATTATTTTTATTAAACATAGTTAGAGGTAATCTTAGCTTTTTTTTAAGTCTATGCGTAATAGTATAATTATTTTTATTGTGAAATCACTTTACATCTTGGGAGTACTATTTCAACTATTGAATATATACAAATACTGAAATAGAACTAAATTGAAGATAACCAATAATCTGCAACAAACTTCACGGAACTAAACCTACTAACAGACTCCTGCAATGCAGTCTCACGTAATGCACACGTTCTATGTCTGCGCAACAACAATAATTATTACAACCGTAGTTGTACTGTTTATTCAGATTGAGAATACACAAAATATATACATATAGTTTCTCTACATTTGTATACTATAAATCGTGTTATTTGTACACTAATAATAACATTAGTTGAAATTAAATAAATATGACATATATCAAGTAAATAATCATGCATATGATTAGTACTTTATGTAAAATTCAACTTTTGAATATTTAAAAATTATTTTTGAAAAAAAATATAATTATATATATATATATATATATATTTATCAAAATTTTCATTTTTTTTATAGTAAGAATACAAATGATTTTGTGATTTGGTATTACATTTGGTGTCCAGATTAATTACTTATATTAGTACATATAATTAGGGTTTATTAAATAATAATTTTGTAGTGCTTTATATATATATATATATATATATATATATATATATATATATATGTATGTATGCATGTAAATGACATTGTAAACTTTTAAACTTCAAAAAAATGTTGTAGTAATTTTTTGTTATTATAAAAATATCTTAAATAATAGTTTGTGAATGAAAACTAAAAATAAATTCATTTTTACGGATTACACAAAATCAGTAATATAAGAAAATATTTTTATACAAAAATATTTATATTTTAATGAAAAAAATAAACTTGTATATCTACTTCATAGTTTTAAAAATTCACAAACAATTATTTGTTTTAAAATTAGATTTTTTTTAAAAAAAATATATTTTTTTGAATAAATAAATTACAATAAGAATTTATTGAATATTTTATTGATATATAAAATATTGTTTAAGTTTTGATTGTTCGAATTATTTAAGTTTACTTTTTAAAATAAATTCTATAATTTTTTATTTAAATTCAAGAAAAATATGTGTGCAAGGTATTTTATTTTTTGGAAAACAAGTTTGAGAGTAATTACTGTTATATATACAGTTACGTTTTTGACTCACTGTTATTTATCTGTTTATATGTGTGTATGTATGTATGTATGTATATATACATATATATATATATATATATATATATATATATATATACACAAACATACATACACATACACATACATATACATATATGTGTGTTTAACATGTAGGTTTTTAATATGAATTTTTTTTGAGTAAAATAATAATTATAATGTAAGATTCCTCATTTTCTCAACCTCTTCATAAAAGTTATCTCCGTATGTGCGAGTTTCATACATGAAAGAAAATCGTTACATGCATGCAACTGTTCACGTAAAGTTATGGAAAAACTTCATCATACACGTATATCATTTCCTTTTCTTCTCGTGGCGAGAGTATCTTGTTCTCCAAGTTTTATACATAGTTTCCACGGAACAATAGCACAACATGGACCAGTGATGTATGCTCGCTATGATAAGAGAAAAGTGTTTGCTTGTACTAAGATAGTGACGGTGTATTATGCTGCCGGTTTGTAGGCCAGCTTGTTCATGTAACGCTGTACATATTGTTATGTATATGACGACCATTACTTACTTTAGCGACGAGATTACTATACGTTACGTGCTATTTTTCAGAATTAGTCAGTGCGGTAGCCGAATTTTACATTCATTTACATGGGTTTCATTTACTTAACGAGATAATCAAAATAAATTAATTGGATATCAAGCGCTTGATATTTTTTTTTGGTTATTATTTATGATGAAAAAGTGTTATTAATTTTTATGTACATTTATTTTTATAACAATAGTATTAAATTTAAGTATAAACAGCAAGCATCGTTTTGATGGAAATGTGGTTTGTAATGGTGACAAATATAGATATATATGTATTGTTTTTAATACTTTCACATAATGTTACATTAGAAATTTTTTTTTTAAATCATTAATTATAATTGTAGAATTTGTATTAACTAAATTTAATAACATTTAATAATAGAAAATCATTTTTGTAAAACATATTTTAATTAAATTTGATTTGATTTTTTATAAATTTATTTCATTAGAAATTTAATATTAAATAATTAATTAAAGAAATATAAATTATAAGTTTGTGTGTATGTATATTATATATATATATATATATATATATATATATATATATATGTATATACCTATATACTAATTGCTTTTTGAAAGAAAAATTTAATACAAAGATAACACATTTTCAAGACATTTGTATATATTTAGTCACATGTAAATACGTATTTATACAAACTAAATTAGATTATTTTGGGTACAACGATGTCTGATATAATTAGATTGTTTTCAAACTAGTATACATTGTCTCATAATAATATTCAAAACTAGTTTCCAAAACCGATTAAATTTAAAATAGCGAGCTTTCAAGTACCATTTAACAATACGCACATATATAGAAATATACTTGTGTATATATATATATATATATATACACGTATTATCAACAACAGCAGTAGCATCTCTTTATCTACTGTTAGATGAAGGTTTCTTCCCAAAATTTTCTAGTTCAAATGATCCATTATCTTTCTCTTCTGGTCTATCCTGAAAAATGTTCTTATACCTCTTACTTATCCATACATGTCTCTTCTTGAAGGTTTCTGTATATACATGTTAGGTTTCAATAAGTTACTTCTCTTGTACATCGGTGGTCTGTTTTTTTACTATATAACTGGTCCATTAAAATTTTCTTATTTTTCAATTACATCCGTTGTTTTTTTTATAATCCATTCAGTACTTTTTTATCTTTTCGTGTTATTCCTAACATACATATTTCCATGCATCTTTGTATTTTATGGAACCACTGTATTATTCAAGACCTATTTTTTTATTCTTATAGGGGAAAACAGATTGGATGCATTGATCAAAACTCTTCTTTTTAAATATTGATAAATATGCATCTTCATAACATATGAATTTCTTCCAAATTAACACCATTCCATTTGAAATTTACTGTTGAACTTTATTCATAAATGTTTGATTAGTATTAATAAGGTATCTCAAATATTGGTAGTTTTTAGCTTCTTCTGTTTTTCTATATTTTAGTTTGATTCATTTTTAGTCAGCAAATTAACTGATCAATATTTTTGTTTTTTTGAGGTTTATCAAAATATCTCTATAAATTTTTATCCAATTCTTCTACTTTATTTTCAAGTTCTTCTAAATTTTATAAGAAAATAATATTCTCTTTATCATATTTTAAGTGGCAAAACATTTTTTCATTTTTCATTCTTCAGATTCTCAGTTTAGTCTCTTAAATATTTCTTTTAAAGCAAATGTAAAGAGTTTTGAATATTTCAAATCGCTCTGTTTTACTCCTCTCATAATTTTAAATTTCATTGCTCTTTTCTGTACTTGTAGAGGTGATGTAATATTTCTATAAGTATTAATAAGAGCTCAACATATCCTTGTGTTGTTTCCTAAATTTTCAATGGATTTAATACCACTTACGTATTGATTGAGTCGAATATTTTTTCATAATCTATAAATCCAATGTAAAGTTATTTCATACTCATTGCATAGACTAATAAATTCCGTTATTATATTACTGACGTATGAATGTATGTATATATATATATATATATATATATATATATATATATATATATATATATATATATATATATAATAACAGGCAAAGTAAATTTCTTAAAATAATTTTTGACAAATATTTTTTATTTATTTTGTTTCAAAAAAATTTGAAATAAGATTATATAATAATATAAATTTCACTAAGATTTCATCTAATTTATTAAATAACGTTAAAAAATTACGAATGTTAAAATTACTAGTTACAACATAAGTTATACTTAAGACAAATTGCTTCTTGTATTTTGTGTAAATGTTAGTTGTTTATTTATGAATTGTGTATATATAACAATTCAAGACATATTAAATTAAATAACTGAAATAAGCAAATTTTAATCTCAACAATTCTCATACGAGATTTTTACTTAGAAATGTAATAATTCATAAATTGAATTTCATTATTTATATATTTTTATTACATTCGTATTAATATTTTCCTAATTAGTTATATAGGGTGGCACAAATGAAACTGAGGGTTTAAACATACATTTATTTGATTACTCTAATTTGATATTCATTATACTTCATTCTTATTTGGGCCATCCTTTGTAAATATGTAACGAAGATTCTTTGAAGATGCTCTAGTTTTAAATATTTAATTTTTGAATTTTATAATTCTGTACTAAATGAAAACTACAAATCTGAATTCGTGCGTGTATGAATATAAATAAGCAAACATACACACACACACACACACACACATATATATATATATATATATATACACACACTTTGTGTTGATATAAGTATGTATATATATATTTATGCATACAAAATATTAAATGACTGCTATAAAATAAAAGTCATAATAAAATGAACAAATCAGAGAACTATTTTTGTAAACTAAATACAATATTTCTGTAACATAGTAAGCTAGATATGTTATTGATTAAAATTTATTTTTTTATTATATAATTGTGTTATATAATAAAAAAATAATAACCATTTTTATCACATAATTTTGTTATATAATAAAAAATAATAACCATTTTTTATTCATATAGACGAATTAAATAAAACAATTTTTCTCAAAATGACTTTTTATAATATAATAATTTTATTTCATTTACAATATTCTGCTTGTACAATTATTTTCTATTTATTGAACTATTTAAAAGTTTGATTTAGATTCTTATATTAAATAGCTAAATAAATGCTCAATGGAAAACAATATTAAGAAATAAGACAGTTTTAAAAATAAATATTTAAAAGTTTATTTGTGAACTGTTTTAATCTTTTGCACTTTTTTGTGAAATAGATGTTTATCACTGTTTTTGTACTGAAAAATTGTATTTAAACAAAGGTATTTAAATTGTATATAATAACAAGATATGAAAATAATTTATTACATATATATATATATATATATATATATATATATAATTAAGATTTCCTTACATATTCAATATAATATTATCAAATTTATGTACTTCTGATAAGTAAAGCTAATATAACAAACGTGGCAGTACATTTAAATGGAATAATTTAATCATGCAGGGCTGAACAAAAGGACAATGTAGTCTAAATAATTTATTGTAGTATAACAAAGCATAAATTAGTAAGATAAGGGATTGACATATCTCTGTTAATATTTCAACAAATACAATAGAAACCTTTTTTTGTCAAATGATTGTGACGTTACAGTAAATAAGATCTTTATTATACTGGAAAACTAAAATATTCGAAATAATAAATTACGGGCTATACATTTTTCCATTTGATTAATCGTGATAGGTCATGTTTCTACTATTTATAGAAAATAATAAGATATTAATTTTATCATAAATCGATTTTTGTGTTAAAGATAAGAATAACTTAAATATTTTTTTAAAAAAATATTTCATTTATCGAAAGAATTTAATTTTGTTTATATAATATTTACATGTTTTTATAGATATTTTGTTCATAAAACTACCTTAAATAGGAAATTGTGCAGGAAAGTTTACAGTAAAACAAATTAGTTTAAACAACTGTTGTAATAAGCTCTACCACTACGAGATTAGGATTAAGACAACCCACAACTACAATTGTTTAAATGTTGTAATGACTTTATAATTTTACATTTAAACTGTGTGTTTTAAAATGGTTTTAATTATTGTTCACAAACTATAATTTTACTAGGAAAAAATAATTTCAGATGTTGTTTTTATCAAAAAATACACAGAATTATTTTATTATTAAAATAAATCATTCATATATCAATATACGTTTTGATTGTAAAAACGTTGAAAATATAATCAGTTTCTCGAAAGCTATAACTAAGAATAGGTTTTGATAAATATAAAAAGTTAGAATTAAATTAATTTTTTTCTTAATATTACAATTGCAGGAATAGTCTATTTGGATTGATAAATAATAATATTTAATTTTTATGATAATTCATTACTCTAAATAATACAGTAATTTTTTTATCCAATTGTGTTACAAATTTTATGAATTATAGTTTAGAGAAAATATTTAATTTTAAATAATTTCAAATATATTCCAACAGAAACTAAAATATACACGTACAGTTAAAAATTAGTATATTTTTAGAATTATATATATATATATATATATATATATATATATATATATATATATATATATATATGATGGCACTATAGAAGTTAAAGAGTTTAGACATACATTTCTATGTTTACTATTGTTTTCCATCATTTAGTCTTATTTGAGTTACTCTATATATACACATTTGTGTAAAACTCACATATGTACAATCATGGATAGAAGTATTTGTACTCTTGTTCTATTTTAGTAAAAAGGTTTATTAAAACAAATAATAATTTAATTAAACAATAATGTAACATGATGAGAAAAAATGTTTATTTGAATAGTTTAATTATTTTCAATTGAAAATATAAAAAATTCTATCTTTTCAACATGAAAATAAATCAAGAAACATTTTTTAGATAAAATTTTATCTTTTTAACATATATAATCCATTTTTACGAAATTACGAAAAATTAAGATAAAGTATTCGTACGTTTTTATTAAGATTTTTTTTTACTTTGATGGAATTTGTCAATAATATATATATTCCTCCTCCATTTATTACTGTTATTAAAGATTTTAGCATACTATCAATTAATATTCTAAAATAATATAGTGTTTTCCAATAAGAATCTCAGAACTTTGACAGCTAGTGACAGCCATGTTTGATTTTTTTAAGCTCATTTTTACATTTTAACTCAGTATAGTTTGGCAAATTATTATTGAACGTTTAACACTTCAACAACACTTAGATATTGTAAAAAATTCAATAAACTTACTGAAACAAAAGTTTAATGAGTCCATCAATTGGCCACCAAGATCATATGATATAACTCTATTAGATTATTTTTTATTATTAATCATTGATTTATACTGATAAACCACAAACAATAGAAGCTTTAAAAATAAATATAGAACGTTAATTCATGAAATTTGACCACAATTATTTGGAAGAGTAACTAAAATTGGACTTAACGAATGTTAAACATAGTCAAGGTAGGTCATATGAGTGAAATTGTGTTCCATCATTAATGCCACAGAATATGCTTAAAAATAAAAAAGTAATGAATCAAATAATTTTTTAATTTCTATTTGAACTTCTGAAGCGCTTATTGGGAAATCTTATATAATTGTATATTTTTAATACTTTCTTAGATTTTAAATAAAGTTCTTCTTTATTCTTTATCTTACACATTAATTTTTTAGTCCAGATAATCCTTAAAAATCTGTCAATCCATTACTTTATTATACTTATTTTGTTGATATTGGTTTGCAATTTTGTATTTTTGGGACTACTTTCATATTATAAAATATAATTTTTTCCCACTCCCAATTTTCCACTTAAATTTTCAAATTATTCAATAATATTTTTGATTATGATCTACTCTTTATTTTGTCTAGATTGGCCATACCATAGCAAAGTGAAGAGCCCTACGCTATGAAGTTTTCATTTTCATATTTCAAGATGAACTAATCATTCTAGGATTTTAAAGATTCACCTAAGTATCTTTAAACTCTTTACTGATTTTTTTATTCAGAGCAAGAAATTATTTTCATTGTTCCAAAAAATTTTCTTCAAAATTCCTATGGCATATTTAGATACTTTTTGGAGAATTACATAAGGACATTCTTATTCTGCTTAGAAATAATAGGCTTTTAAGTTTTAAAATATCTTTTAAAACTGATTTTTTCAATCTCCATTTAATAATTTATTTTATAAATGTAATAGTTTAATATTACACTGATTTTTTGTTGGTAAATTGGGATCCTTCTACATTGTTCTTATTATGTGTTCGTTAACCTGGTTAGTAGTTTATTGTAATCTACCAGTAATGTGCAAATTAACAGTAGTTTGATTTTTTTATTTTACTGAATAATCGATGAAGTCATTGATTTTAATAAACTGTATTTGTTTGTAATATTACCTAATCATAATCCGGTACTTTATTCATTCACAAACAATTTTCTTATGGCATTATAATTTTTTTTATATTTTTAACATTTTATCTACAGTAATGTCACCACTATAACATTTTTTCGATGAGATGCATTGATAAATTATTCATGCAATACTTACGGAATATACAAAACAAAAAAATAATTAAATCGTCCATTTAAATGAAGTCCTCAATTAAAATGTAAATGTACGAATATTTATGTTCAGACAGAAAACGATACTTTCAATTTAAATGCGATAAAATAGGGTTAAGAGGAGTTTCCACAAGTAATAAAAATATAACTAAAAATAATGGTAAATATAGTTTACATATATTTTTTTACTTATTTTCTATTATTATTGATTTAGTTATGAAAATTATGAATGTTATAAACTGCGAAAAGTATTAATACTTTGGTCGCACCCTGTATATAGGAAATTGTTAGAGAAATGCAATGTTATGTCTTGCGTTTCATTAAAATCTATTGATTAAATACAGACATATGCATATACCGAAACAGTGTATTCAATATATGTATCTATAATCTGTCTCTCTTCGTGTCTCTTTAGTTCGGTCATAACTTAATAACAAGAGTTAAACCGAAAACTTATGACAACCGGAGACGAGTTAGTTATTCACGTTCCGGTCTGCATAAGATGTAGTCAATTTAGTTTGATACACGCTGCATCCGACATGTTTTAACATATTGCAATTTATGTATATCATATACGTATTTAAATGAACACACACAAACATACACATAGATTTAAGTATGTCAATTTCAGTTACAGAGTAATAAATTAGGTTTCATTTTATTTTTCAATGCATGATACTATTTTATAAATAGTTGTGATGTGCAATTAATATAAAATTATTGTTAGAACTTATTTCTATTTTATAATTATTATAATAATTTAAAATAATATATATTTAAATATATATATTATATATATATATATATATATATATATATATATATATATATATATATATATATATATATATATATATATATATATATATATATATATATATATATATATATATATATATATATATATATATATATATATATATATATATATATATATATATATATATATATATATATATATATATATATATATTTATTTATTTATTTATTGCATGTAGTGTTTAAGTAAACGATTAAATAAAATACTTCAAGTATTAAAATTAATAATAAAACTATTTTCTACTAATAAAATATCTTAAAATAAATAATGAATATTTTTTAGCAGAGGTAAAGGAAAGAATATTTTTGTTGAAATTTTTTCTATGAAATATATCCTAAATTATTGGTACGAAATGTACATTTAAAAAAATCTCTACATATTTCATTGATGAAAATTAAGATAATATTAAGTGTGTTCTGGCCAATAAAAAAGAAAAATATCTATATAATAATGTCACTTATTTTCTTCTAGTTAATGGGGTTTCGAGGAAGTTATTAGTTAGTATTTTTGATAATAGCTTATTTGTTAGATGTTTCGAAAATTTATTATATATAATTAGTATTGAGTTGGCTTAAGTATATCATTTTGTGTAATATTTTGTTGTTTATATTTTATAGATAATGCAAACATATATATATATATATATATATATATATATATATATATATATATACACATATACATATATATATATTTATATATATATATATATATATATATATATATATATATATATATATATTTATATTTACATACACACACACACACAATACATTTCATTACAGGTTTAGTTTTGTGGAAGGAATAATTGTTAAAACATGTAAATATATATGAATAGAATTACTGTTATTAATTAAATTTACAATTTTTTTTTTAATTTGGTAATATTGAAAATTCAAACGAAATGAATTTATTTATTACTCAAAATTATGTGTTCTTTCAGTATTAATTATCAAGAATATTTGTTTTTTTTTATTTATGTTAATATTGCTATCGTTTACAATTATAATATTAGAAAATAATAAAATTCAAAAAATAATTATAAAAATATTATTTATTAGGGTTTTTATATGAAGGCAATCTATTATAGAAAATATTATATATATTTATATATATATATATATATTTATATATATATATATATATATATATTTATTTATTTATATATACGAGGGTCGTTTGATAAGTATGGTAAAAAAGTAGAAAAACTAAATTGAAAAATTTAATTAAATTAATTAAATTAAACAGTAAATAAATTTACCATACTTATCAAACGACCCTTGTATATATAGGGTTTTCTAATAAGCACTTCAGTAGTTTAACTGGAAATGAAACAAAAAGTATTTAATTACTTAGTTATTTTTTTTTAATTTTTACGCATATTTTATGATATTAATGATGGAATGGAATTTTCCTCATATAACCACCACGATTTTGCTTAAAAAAGTGCATTCGTTAATTCGTCTAATTTTTAGTCATTCTTTCATATAATTTTGGGTCAATTACATGAATTATACGTTCAATGTTTATTTTTGATGCTTCTGTTGTTTGTGGTATATCATCATAAACTAACGATTTCACATAACCTCACAGAAAAAATCAAGTGGAGTTAGATGACACGTTCTTAGTAAATCAATTAAAAGGTCCATTTCGTGAAATAATGAACTCATTAAACTTTTGTTTTAATAACTTTATTGAAGTTTTTGCAATTTCTAAGCGTTGTGGAAGTGTTAAACATTCCATGATAATTTGTCAAACTATACCTAGTTGAAATGTCAAAATGAGCTAAAAAAATTTTAACATGGATTCTGCCAGCTGTCAAATTTCTGACATTTTAATTGAAAAACTCTATATATATTAATTTTACAAAAAAAATATATAATGTTTTATATTTTTGCTAATTTCGCAAGTTTCTTCCGAACTTATATCTTTTTTTCTCATGTTTATTTCATCTATAAATGTTATTTTAGTATCAATGAAATGTTCCACTTACATAGTTTTCAGTTTCTTCTATTTCTAATCATTTTCAATTCTTCTTTGATTTAAAAAATATTATACATTACTCTTGCCTAGGTTTACAATAAGACCATTCTTTTTACTTTTTTCACCTTTTTTTATTTTTTTCCAAATTTATCTATAATACATTTTTCTAGAAATAAATAATATCATAAATAAATCTTAAGTATCTCTTAAATATTTTTCTAATGCAAATCTAAATAGTCTTGGTGAGATATTTATACACACACATACATATACACACATAAACACACTCACATGCATATATATATATATTTATATATATATACGAGTATATATATATATATAATTTAAATGTAACGATTTCTAATTTTATAAAGATTGATGGTAGTTATTATTGATAGTCTAAGTATTGATTTTTAAGTATTAATAATATAATAATTTATAAAATATAACATACGAGGTCAGATAATTAAGCAATGCGACCGATTTTTTTTCTCGGCCTGTGGTAACACTGCGAATCTGTAACTCCGCCACCGTAATAGCAGATCCATACTCTCTCGATTGAGATCTTGACCACCCTCGTACGATCATTTCTTCGCCAGCTGTTTAGTGTTTTGTAACAACGCGCGAGTAGTGCAAAGTAATCCTACTCTTCTCGATCGAGTTATTACTAGTGATGAAAGGTGGTTCTTTCAATATGACCCCGAAACTAAACGACAAAGCCAACAGTGGCTGTCCCCTGCAGCACCAAGGCCAAAGAAGGCGAGAATGAGCAAGTCCAAAGTGAAAACCATGGTGATTTGCTTCTTCGACAGCAAAGGGGTGGTTCACAAAGAGTTCGTACCACCTGGACAAACCGTAAATCAAGTATTCTACCGCAATGTGCTCGAAAAATTACGAAAAAGGGTGCTCAGAGTGCGTCCAGAGATCGCGAAGACTTGGGTTCTGTATCACGACAATGCTCCCTGTCACAGTGCGTTCAGTGTCTCTCAGTTTTTGGCGTCTAAAGGCATCGAAACGTTACCACAACCGTCTTATTCACCGGACATGTCACCCTGCGACTTTTTCCTATTCCCCCATATGAAAAAAATCGTCAAAGGTCGACATTTTGACTCCGTTGAAGATATCCAAGAATCTGTGACGAGGGTACTCGGAGAGGTCCCACAAGAAGTGTTCCAGAATTGTTACGAAAACTGGAAAACTCGCTGGAATAAGTGTATAGATGCGGGAGGGGACTACTTTGAAGAGGACCGCACCGATGTACCTTAATTTTTAAATATACTCGATTTTTGAATTTTGTCGCATTACTTAATTGTCTGACCTCGTATGAGCTATATTTATCTAATAATACATTGAGTTTTAATTTCTGAAAAATATTTTCAATATATACAGCTTATAGTACAGTTCTATCTTATAGTACACTATTACCGAATGACCTTCGAAATGTGTATCAATGAACAAAATGAACAATTAGTGATTATTGAATACTTTTATAAAATTATAAGTGATTCATTTGTGTTAAAATAAACGAATTGCAGTCAGTTCTAAAAAAGTTCAAATATCAAACAAACTAAATAAAAACTAGTTAAAACATATACACGACTATCTCTTATAGTTCTATCATTTTTAAAAATAAATATGTTTAGATAAACTGTTGACAAATTGGTAACCAATTATTTTATCACGAACATTTTTATGAATAAAACAGAACAATTTGTGAATAGAAAATAAATTTATAAAGAGAAAAATGTGCACATTTTCGCTATTCTCAAACATTTTCAAAAATTGACAAGAGAATTGAAATTACTTTCTGTAACGTACGTACCTTCGGATTGTCTGTACGGAATTGAATATATCTTCATCTTAAAATAGCTGCATGCTTCACCTGAAATTGATTGTTCGAAGTGTTTTACCTTGTATATACAACAAATACAGATAAATGAACTATTTTCGCTAAAGTGGATTTTCCAAGAAAATCAAGTATATATTTATATAAAAATTTATATATAGAATGTATAATTTTGACTAACAATTTGATAATGTAAAAAATAATAGTTTTACTTACATGTAATTTTGTTTTTGTTTTAATAAAATTCAAATTTTATTTTAATTTTAAAAATAGTTCTTACCTAAATATTTTAAAATCCTTTAAATTTTTTTAATTAAATATATTTTTTTAACAACATATATATATATTTTAAAGCGTGATAGAATTTTAAATTGAATTCTTATTGAAACTTCTATCTAACCTAAAAAACACTATTATCATACCCTTATATGAACATACACACACATACATACACAAATTCACACACATGTATGTATATAAAGATATTTTTTAGGCTAAATAGAACTTTCGAGAGGAATTCAATTTAAATTTCTATCATTCCTAAAAAAAGCACTATATATTTATATATATTATATTTAAATTAGTACTTTCCGATTTAGAAAAATATAAACAAGCAAAAAAAATTTAAATACATTTAATTTCATATTCTATTTGAGATAAACAAACTGATTAATTTCACTTTCTTTATTTATAATAATTTTATTTCATATGAAATATATTTTTATTACTTTTTGTTATATAAATTATATTTCAATCTTCTTGAAGAAGAATAGAAAAATAAATTTATATTTGTACTTTAATAGAAACATTTTTAACTTGATGAAGACATTTTAGTATGTCGCATCACATCTCTGTTTTATGTTTGTACATAAAGGAATATTTTTCTTCTATATATTTTATCTTAGTTGATTCGTGTCGATATATCATAAAAGTTCACATGTGTATATATATATATATATATATATATATATATATATATATGTGACTATATTTGTATTTGTGTATAGAATGTCAAAATAAAAACGAGACGTATCTCTTATCATTGTTAAACTACCGAAATAAACAGAAAAGTATTTTTGTTAGAATGTATGCTGAAGATAAATATCAATCATATGGTATATAATATATCGTTGAAAAATTTCTACAACATATGTTTTTTTAGTTTTTTCTTATATCTGTACACGAATAACTTCAGATCTAATAAATTTATATTATATGGATTTCGATACTTCGACTATTCAAAATCAGTGTAATGGATCACTTTCAGTTATTACTCATGATAAATGATATGTTCTTTTTTATAAAATGTGAGATTATTATATTTCTATTATAACACATTCAGGTCATTTATTTTATCTATAAATATTTTTAGATATCATAACTTATTAGATTTTTATTTATATTATTTTATTTTTATGATAATACAAATAGTTTTACTAACTTTTGTAATATATTAATATTTTTTAATGTTAATAAATACAATTATGAAATTTATTATTTCCTATTAAAAATATTTTATTAATTTTTCTGAATTTTATTCTATTAATTTTAATAAATTATTTCAAATAAATTTGAAGAAAATTGCATTAGATTATTAATTATTCTAGCCATAAAAAATTAATAATATAAGGTTATCTAAATGTGTCACCTAGATTTGTGTTTTATTAAAAAGAAATATATAGGGCGGTGTATAGGGAAACATAGTATACATTTTTTTTAATGAAACACAAATTTAGGTGACACATTTGGATAACCCTATATATTATCTTATTTGAATGCTTACATTTATTAAAATTATTAACTTCATTAAATTTAATTTGACATAATATAGGGTCATCCAAGTGTGATGCTTAGATTTGTTTTATTAAAACGAAACTAAACACATATTTCCATATACATCACTCTATGGACATGTTTCTTTTTCAAAAAACACAAATCTAGTCATTACATTTGTATGAGCATATATATAATATATTTTTATTTATTGTAAATAATTTAATATATCTATATGGTTCAAAATGTGACTGAAGGGTATATTAAATTTATTTACTTGATATCATTTAAAATCTTTTACTATTTTTCTCTCATTTGGGTCTTATTCTCTCTCTCTCTCTCTCTCTCTCTCTCTCTCTATATATATATATATATATATATATATATTTATATAAACATTGTATGTGTGTTGAGAAATTCTTTTATAAAAGAATAAAAATATTTATCTTTATAAAAACGTTTTGATTGATGATATTTTTAATTGGATTTTTTTCAAGTATTGAATTGACTGTTTTATTGTTCTTTTTAACTGTAGAATATTTTTAAATTATTTATTATTAATTTGTTTAGAAAATTTATTTGCGATAAACTTGTTTTTAATTAATATTGTGAGGTTATTTTTTTCAAACCTAGTTACACAAATTAATTATGTTTGTCTTGTAAACTTTATATGAATGAAATTGTTTACATAATATATATTCATACATACATATATGCAGTAATGTATATATATATATATATATATATATATATATATATAATATAATATGTAGTTAGATAACTTACATAATTTAATATATTATGCAATTCATGCGCTTATTCATATATGCAAATGTTATGCGAAACCACGTAAACTGCAACCATCTTCATTTGTAAATAAAACGCACGTACATAACAAAACATCGTACGTTATGAACGTTGTTGTAAATAAGGTCGTGTCTTCTATTTTTCCACCATTCTTACATATATGTGTCAAGTGTTAGCATACAGTTCGGTATGTTTTCTAACTGTGCGTCGTTCGATATTCTTAAAATCCCTGGATCAATGAACTTTTTTGCAAGGATTTAAAACTTTGTGATATCGTCGAGTATTTGAAACACTCGACTACTCCAAGTTCGTAAGTACGTCGACATCATTGCAGTTTTATTGTTGATATTTTTATCAGGAGAACAGTGAATTTTTGCGAAGAACATAAGCTGCAGATATTTGGAAAGTAAATATCAATTGATTCGGAATTCGGAACGTAAATAACCAGTTCTGGATTTCTTCTGTTGATTTTTGGTTTCGTGTTTGGCTGATATCGCTATTTGAGTCTACATGCTCGTTTTTCATTATAAACAAAAGACAGAATTTAGTATGTATATATATTTAGTATGTGAATATATACATATATATATATATATATATATATATATATATATATACATATATGTATATACATACATACACACTTTTATGTATACGTATTTATATTTTTTGATATTATATAACAGATACACGCATTCATATATACACCATTTATAATTATTGTATATAGGGTAATCCAAAATGTGACGCTTAGATTTATGTTTTATTAAAGAGGAACAAAAAAAACTATATTTTATAACAAAAAGGCTCTGACGATGATGGGATAGCCATTGAAATGCGCATCAGCCGACATTGTTATAAATAAAAAGTGAACAATAAGTGATTATTGAACACTTCATAACCATTGTGGTGTTAGGGATAAAAAATTATTAGTGTTAAAAAAACTATCACGTTTCCCTATACACATGTTTCTTTTTAATAAAACACAAATCTAAGCGTCATATTTGAAAGTCCCTATAATATATATATATATATATATATATATATATATATATATATATATATGTATGTATGTATGTATGTATATGGAGTGGCCCCATCAGAAGCGCACACTCATCATCGCTCAATAAAACATCATTGCTTAGCCATAAAAGATGTGTTTTTTTAAAAAAAATAAGTTCTGTTTTCTCTCTCTCTCTCTCTCTCTCTCTTTATATATGGGTTTTAAAAGAGTCATTTAACCTCATGTACATATTTTTAATAATATTCTTTTTTTATTAATGTCTGCGAGGTTCCGAATAGAGAGTTTTTTAAAAAAACATGTATTCCAGTTGTCTGTTTCTATTGTTACTTTTTTTTGAAAAAGTTTCATAATTTTCAGATAACTATTTTTTGTTATATGTAAGAGTTTTTATTATTTATTAATTTTCATCACTGTATATTTTAATAGATACTGTTTTTCTATAATTTATGTTTTCCAGTATAATTTTGTATATTGTTATTTTGGATAGACCTAATAATTTGGCAGTTTTAATATTCTAGCTTGGTTAGTATCAACAATTAGTTTTTTTTTCAAAGTATTAAGTCATGAGATTTAAATATTTGTTTGTAAACTATTAGTTAATATAATCGACAATTGTTTAATCAACTTTGTTGTATTAATCAGTTAATATAACAAATTAAAAAATGATTTTTATCTTAAACGAAGTACGTTATATGAAAAAAATATGCATTATTATTTTTCCAGTATCTCTAATACAATTACTTAATTATAGAATTGGTTTACATTTCAACTATTTTGTCTATTTTTTCTGTACATTAAATTTGCAAAATTATACTTTTCTGCAGTATGCATATTTTAGGTTTTTAAAACTATTTATTTTTGAAATTTTTTATCCAACGCTATAATATTTAATATTTCATCCCATTGCTATAATAATTAGTAAGTGTTCAATAATTATTTATTGTTCACTTTATATCAACGTTACGTTTGATGTGCATTTTGATAGCAATGCCATCATTAACATAGTGCTGTGTTCTAAAATCTGATTTTTAATGCAGCGCTATTATAATAACTGTATTTCTATCGAAACACGTATCAGCCTATCGTTGTTAGAAATAAAACGAAAAATAAATATTTATTAAACACTTACTAATATAGGGACATCCAAATGTGATGCCTAAATTTGTGTTTTATTAAAAAGAAATAAAATAAACTATACATATGTTTCTTTTTAATAAAACACAAATTAAGGCGTCACATTTGGATGACTAAAATATATTATATTTTAGTGTTAGAGTGATAATTCATTGTATGAAAATCATTTGTCTCTGTTTTAATGTACTTTTTTTATAAATTTAATATTTTCAAATTTGTCAAAAATAAATTTTATAAACATAAATTTAATTAATAAAAATTCAAATGCACTAATATCAAATTACTTTTTAGAGAGACGACAACGTTTTTTAAATTTAATAAAAATCATAAATAAAAAAAAATATCATTAATAAAAAATAATTGTTATATATGATAAACAATATATTACTAATTTTTTTAACTGTAATTTTATTATTTTCTTTTTAATAAACATAACTGTTAAATATTTTTAAATTCATAGAATTTATATTCTTGAAAGTTATTGTTAATTTTATCTTACTATATAAATTCCATATTTGTGATATAGTTAACACGTTTTAATGTAAACTTTTAATCAGATAATGGATTAAAATCGTAATCTAACACGATCTCTCGTATTTAGCTTTAATTTAGAACATCTACTTATTGTAGTTCTATTTGATGCAGAAAAGGTTCATGCGATTACTGAACGTGCAGTAAACTATGTATAGACACTCGTTGCATAAAGTCTGTTACTGATAGCTGATTGTTATAGAACATAAATCCCCAGATTTAAAGACTTTCTAGGGTTTTGTATCTGTATTCTGTTGTATTTGTTGAATTAAGCTATTCACTAACTGTTGAGTATCGGTTGGCTTTTTGGAATTAGATTTATTAGGATTATAACTGCAGGAAATGGTTCCATTAATTTATTAGTAACTAAATTAAGAATTTTGTATTGATGATTTTTAATATTTTTTGTTACTTTAATACAATTTTATTAATTTAAAAATATTGATTAGTTATTTTTTTTAAATAAATGTTAAGTTTATATTTGGTATATTAAAATAAATGAATAATAATTTAATATATTACACTATAATGTAATTTTTTGTTATACGTTGAGAAGTGTTCTAAAAATTACTACAAAAAATGAAAAAACGTAAATCGAACATCACAAAAAAGCTTTAAAATCTATATAATTAAAAAAAAAAACTTTTTCTTGTCATGGGTTTGTAAAATTTATTTTTATGTATTGTATTTAAATTATTTTAAAAATACATGTGTATTTACAAATGTATATACACTTCAATTAATACATACATAAAGTTTTCCAATTTATAAAAAAATAGTTTCGTGTTAAGATGTGTTACATATTAATCTTCAGAGCTATTATTATCTGATTAAATAATTTCTAATCCACAGTAAGTAAATTCAATAGAGATGGTTCAAGCCTCCTGAGAAATGATGATTTGTTCTCAATTTGAATAGAGTCCTGCAGATTATTTCTCATAAATTGATTTTAAAAATGATTCAATCTACTGTGTCAAATTTATTTTTTTAGATAAGAGTTCTTAAAATATCCCACATTTCTATAAATTGAGTGCCTTATTGACATAAATTTTGGTGTATCTTTGTCATATTGCTCAAAAATGTCAATAGCCTGATTGATATAAATAAGTGTTTCACATACAATTTTCAAATTCATGGAATTCTAGGAACAGAAAATAAATTTTTGAAACATAAATCGAAAGATATATGACGTAAATCGGTTCACGATTTTAAATTTTGCTATGATATAAATAAAAAAAAACTGCTAATAAGTAAAACTGTATCTAAGGGGATTACTGTATTTCGATTTTTATAGAAAACAAAATAATAAAATTTATTCATTTTGAATTTCATACTTTTTAACAAATAATATTTTATTGAAATATTTAATCTTTGAAATTGACATTTAATAAGGGAATATATTTCGAATAGAACTATATGGAAATATAATAAAATAAAAATCATATAAGTAAAAATAAAATTGATGTTATCGACACATCAGAGTGAACAATGTGTTTGTAGATTGTGGGAAAAATACACATTTTGAAAATATATATGTACTCTATACTACATGCAACCAAATTTGTATATATATATATATATATATATATATATATATATATATATATATATATATATATATGTATACAAACAAATGTGTATGTGTGTGTATTTGTATGTCTCTGCATGTATAGAATGGCAAGACAAATTGTGTGTTGTTGTCGGGCGTGTTGTAAATAGCAGTCAGAGTTTGGTGTGAGCATTGCTTGTCAGTAGGACGTTTCCCGGGACGAATGATTTATATATTGTAACGTAAATTGATTAGCTGATCCTAGGTTCATTGGGTGTTTGAATAATGTACGAATGATTTTGCAAGATTCACGTTATACTTAAATAAATATTTATTTATCTTGGGTTGTAATACCATTTAATAGTTAAAATGTATACACTATAAAAAGTACATGTTGTAGATGAAAGATAAATAAATTAATATTGATTTATATATATATATATATATATATATATATATATATATATATATATATATATACACATATTATAATTATTTATTAACTAATTTTTGATAAAACTGTACATTATTTAGTGCTGAAATTTTTATATACATTTAATATTATTATTTTTAAGACTGGAATTCATACAGATTATGATTTCTAGAAATAACAGTTGTTTTAATCAATTTATTAAATTTGTTTTAATATTTTCAATATGAAAAATATTATTTCGATATTCAATATCATAATTATAAAAGACATGTCTTAGCGACATAAATTATTATTTTTTTTCATGTTGGAATATTTTACATTAACACCACTCTAAAGTTAATAATTTTCCATTTTTATATCAATATTATTAATATTAAAAGACTTGTAAATCAAGAATAATATTTTTAGTTATGAATTGCAAAAAAATAAAATTAATAAAATATCATGTTAATTAAAAAAATGAAATTTTAATATTTTTAATTTAACAATCCATTTTTATTTACTTGAATAATTTGTTATTTGAAATATTTTAAGAAAAGCATCGTTATTTCAGAAATTTGTTATTTAAACATTGTACCAAAATAATAAATTGTTAAGGGCATAAGCGTACAGTATTTTATATATGCAACAGTTGGTGCGATCTTATTGTTTCCATACTAGCGAACGTGATACAATTGTTAAACAGATTTGCTGTCACAAATATTTCTTTATTTTTTGTAACTTTGTTTTAATTTAGTTGATTAATCAAATTTAAAAATTCTTTAAGAAAAATATTTTCTCAAGAATTTTTTTACAATATTATTTCCTAATAATAAAGACGGATATTTTAAAATCATTAAAAATAATTTAAATAAATACTTTTTAGTGATAGAAATTGTAAACTAGTATTATTATTATTCTCGATTGTTACGAATTAAAAAGCATGTTTTTAAACAAAATTTAGAAAAATAATTCCTTTCATTTTTATACATAAAATGTATCGTACATAAAAGGTCATTTAGAAAACTCACCTACATATTTCTTTTTAATAAAAGACATACTATTAGGATTTTTTTAAATTTTTTTCAATTGAAAGTATGATTTATTTCAATTATACGTGGAACAGAATATCGTTCAAATGTCTACCAAAACTGCGTCTGCAGGCATCAATTCGAATATCGAAATTTTCTATGACTTTTCAACATATTGTTGGATTTATTTCACGAATTGCATTTCGAATGTTGTTCTTCAGGTTATCAATTGTTTGTGACTTGTTAGCACAGACTCGAATTTTTAAAAAATCATACAAAAAAATTTAACGGTGTTAAATCGCATGATCTTGGAGACCAATTGAAATCTGCATTTTATCAAATTACATGTTGAAGAAATTTCTAATAATTATTTCGTCTATAAATCAATTTATTACTTTGGTAAAGAATAGATTTTTTCAATTATCAAATGCATTTTTTATTAAACATTTGGCTTGATGATATTAAAAAATATAAATTTATTTTTTTCGTCTATTAAAGAATATATTAAAATGAATTCTTTTTTGATTTTAAATACATATTTATATTTTATTAAAATTCAATATATTAGCTCATTCAATATATTTCATGTATACGAAATATCGAATTTCTCATCGGATTATCTTTGAATAATTCGACATTCCATATTACACAACCTTATAAATATTCTAATATATAAACAGTCTTAAAATATAAACTCTCCTAAATCAACAAGTTTCTATAATAATAAAACAATTTATAATTATTAATAATTTATATATTTTATCACTTTAGGCAAGTTTCGTTTAGATTATTTAAAATATTTTTATTATTTATTACAAATATATTATTATTTATAGACTAGAGATGTCGTAATTTAATTCCTATACAGTAATTATTTATTACCTACAACTTTGAAAGTTTTGTAACTAATCGACTTTAAATTTATATATAGGTGTTTTTTAAGCGTGATAGAACTTTAAATTAAATTCACATCGAAAGTTTTACTTAATGTAAAAACATCCATTATCATACCTTTATATATACGTACACACACATGTATATATATATATATATAAGTGTTTTTAGGTTAGATAAAACTTTTGATAGGAATTCAATTTAAAATTCTCTCATGCTTAAAAAACATCCCCTATATTTAATAGTATAGTATCTATTCTTTTACAAATTATAATCGTAGTGATAACGAAAGAAATATTATTTAATTACAGTTATTAGGAGAGTGATTAATTTTCAAAAAAAAATTATGTACCATAGTATAAGAAAAAATATAATTATGTTTGAATTTGACAGTTTTGATAAAGAGGAAAAAAGTTTCACATTATTATAAATGAGAGAAAATTAATTAGAAATATTTTGAATAAAACAAACTATTATTAAAATTTAAAATGATATCAAATTATTTACATTTATTCCACATAAAATACCATGTATTAAATTAAGCAAAAAAATATTTTATTCAAATGAAAAACAAACTATTTAATTAATTAAAATGAATACAGTGAATATAGGATTTAATTTTCAAAAATAATATTAATTTAAATAATGTGTTTAAATATTGATAATTCAATATTGATTTAATTAAATAAATGTTTTATAATTATTTAATAGATAGATATTGTGTCATATGTATATATATTTGAAATATTTTCATGGTTTCATTTCATAGTTTTCCTAGTTTTTCATTTTAAAAACATATCGTCTTAATTTTTATTTTAACAGCATATAACATTATCTCGAATTACCCTTTGTCTTCCGTTAAATTATCCATAGTTACATCTTATTCCTAAGTAGTTGTCGTTGAAACTAAGTAGATAGCATAGAGTGCTACTGACCATTACAGAAATAAACTGCCAAGAAGACGTGGTATGCGTAGAACGTGGTCAACCATCAAGGGAGCTTTATACAGCCACACCGGAAGAGCCAAAGCATGTACCTATCTACATATTGGTGTCCCGTGACGTTTCGCCAACTGCCTTATTAGCACCTTGAGGTTAACAGGTGAAAAACTTCTCTATGTATCTACGTTGCTGTAGGAAAAATATGCATGTTACCTGCCGTTAGTACGTATAATTCTGAAACTTTTCACATAGACAAATATGTGTTAATATATATATATATATATATATATATATATATATATATATATATATATATATATATATATATATATATATATATATATATATATATATGTATGTATGATGTATCTGAGTATATGTATTACTACAAGTAGAAGATATTTCATATCCACATAAAGTTTTTCTTGAAATAAATTTCAGAATTTTCAATCTGAACTTGTGAACAAGTTAGAGTATATATTTTATCAAAACTTTTATGTATATAGTTATATATATATAAAAATGTAATTACATAATGGAAATTAGGCGTATATTTAAATATTAATAATTTTTAAAAAAATGTTTTTTGTTCGTAATTTGGACAAATAAATCAAATTTATTGCTTTTTTTCATTAAAAGTATTTTATTTATTTGTAAAATTGTTTATGTTATGCTTCATAAACAAATAATCAATATTATTTTATTAAATAGAATTAGTGTATTTGATCTAATAGTGCTATTTTTTAATAACCAGTTTATTTAAAAGGTTTTAGTTAATCGATCGAAACACTTTTTCAATAAATGCTTAAATGTTATGTCGCTCTTAAAATTAAAATAAGAACACTTGTATTTGTTACTTAAAATAACATTATTTGTTAAAATATCTCTTTCATATTTAACTACACTCACCTAACAAGAAGAAAATTTATAAATTTCATTTTTATGAAATTCAGAATTTTTTTATTCAAAAAAATTAAAAACTTATGTTTGTAATGTTGTGTCACTATTAAATTCTTTATCAAGCATGTGATTATCTAGAGATAAAAATAAGTGTAAATTTGTTGGTGATATATATATAATGAATATGGGGGATGGGGGAGAATTTTCGGTTAATTCGGTAAATTAATTATCCTTTCTCTGGTTATTACTTCAAAATATGGCCGAGCGTTGTGTTACGAAAATAAAACTCTTATGATTTACCAGCATTGGTTATTTTTATTGTAAAGTATTATGCATTTTTTTCACTTTTTATTCACTTTAAATGCATACTGTGAATGTTTGATCAAATTATAAATACTTATAATAAATAATTTCTCTTGAAATTCATTAAATACAGAAAAATATTTCTTTGCAATCAATTTTGTTCTATTTGTTTGTGACAAAGTATCATTTAATGATAGCCAATTAACTACATTTATAATTGGAATAAAAATCAATTTTTAGTATGAAATAAAAATTTGATTAAAAAGTTTTATGATTTTAATTGTGAAATAAAAGATTTATAAATATCAAAACGCTGCAATTTGTTGTCGGTAGTTAGTGTATGGTACTTATTTAATTAATTTCCACTTTTTTTCTTATTGTATACAAATTATTCCGTATTGTTTCACCATTTACTCTGAACTCTTTCAAAAGTTGGTAATACGTTAAATTCGAATTTGCTTCAATTATAATTTGTATTTCGTCAATATCTACATTTTATTGTCTGCCTGATCTGATTTTATCTTTTAATGATTTATCTCCAGAAACAAACTTTTTAAATCACCTCTGTGCCATTCTCGATGTTACTTCTTCTCCTACAAATGTAATAATTTTTTTCTTGCAACTTCAACAGTGTGAGAACAAAGTTCAAATTCGTAAAGTAAACATAACCGAATTACACTACTTTGCAGACCTTTTAAAGGCTTGAAATTACATTTTAAAATAAAGTGAACACATCGAGATTCAGTAAATGAAGAAAACAAGTTATGATCCTTTGTTAATGTTCCTAACACAGTTAATGTTCCTGATGCAATGAGTCATACTGTACATAAAATACTTCTTGGAATTATGATACTTGCAAAAATGACAGTACTTTTTTGTTTATCAAATATTAATTGATATTTCAATAATCTTTTTTTCAATTTTTATAAAAAAATTGAATATGTATTTAAATATCTTTTTATTAGAATTAAGTTCTTTTATTACAAAGATTTATCTCAAACATGTGTTTACAATCTAAAAAATCATATTAAAATATTATAATATATAAATTTTATCAAACATTTTAAAAAATATTTAGTCGTATTATAAAACTATTGAAATATTATTAATTTTTTGACATATTTTAGTAAAATATTAATTGGTTTTTAATTGTATATATGTGTATATATATATATATATATATATATATATATATATATATATATATATATATATATATATATATATATATATATATATATCTGAATATTTTTCAATGTAATTAAAGTAAAATATATTAAAATAAAATTTTGATGTTTTTCAAAAAAGAAATTTATTCAAACTGATTACAAAAAAATATACCAATTTAATCGATATATTTTAAATATTCTCTATTTTTCATTATTTTATATAGGGTTATTTAAATTTGATGCCTAAATTTGTGTTTTATTAAATGAAAGAAAAGAAACTATATACATATTTCTTTGATGAAATACAGATCTAGGTGTCACATTTAAATGACACTATATTTTAAAAAAATGTAAATAAACGTAAAAGCTTTTATTTATTTTTTAAGTTTTGTTATATATTTTATTTTAAACAAGAAAAAAATATTAATTTTGAATTTCATATTAATTTTAAAAAATACAATAATATTATATTTATTATAAATTTAAGTTTGAAGGAAATCATTAAATTCTACGTTATTTTCTAATTAAATATTTTATATCATAGTATGAGGATTAAATTTATTTGTAAATGTATTTTTTTGATTTTTATTTAAATTAAAAATTATAAAAAATGAATTATAACATAGTAGAATAATTTATAAATTACGTTAAAAATAAAGTCGAACCGTTCTTTTAGTTATATTTTTAATTTATAAATTGGTTATATAATTTATTATTATTAATATTATACAATAAATCCAGAAATTTAAATATTAACATAAATCAAATATCAATGCAACGGTGCAAGATTTCCATGTCACGATGAATACGTTATAAGCAAAATCTGTTTTACAAATAATATAAATAATAATTATACCGACGAGCATTACAATGCACTAATGTGTACTTCAAATAGTAAGATATGGCGTGGAGAGATGTACGGAGAAACGATTGTAAATCAGTCTCAGCGGCCGTGCTCCATCGAGTCAGAGCGCGCCGCTAGCTGCCGGTTAAACAGCACCGGAAAACAATCCCGAAGAGATCCGCCCAATGGAGCAACGGAAAACGTGACATGTCGTTTTCGTGTTAAAGGGCACAAGTCTTTGTTAGATTGCATGTTTATAGTTCGTACAAGTTTAACATGTACGAAGTAAATTATTTTAGTGAAAAAATGTTATGGTTGAAATAAAATATTAATATCAAATTTGGAAATTATGGAAGGTGGAAACAGAAATATTTAATGAACAACAATTTTTAGCTTGTATAGTTATTTTTTGTTTACATTTTTCTATTTTATTTCTATTTTCAAATTTAAATAGTAAATATTTGTAGTATAATATTTAAAATATTTTTGTAACATAATATTTACAATGTTTTAAATTTATGACTAGTGTGTTGAATTTAACTCGAAATTTTTGAAATGAATTACCTGTCTATCGATTAATTACGATTATGATAGTTTCATGAAATATTATGTAATTTTATAAATATAGGGTTTTCCAATAAGCGCTTCGAAAGTTTAAATGAAAATAAAACAAAGTTATTAATTAATTAGTTATTTTTTTATTTTTAAATATACTGTATGTAATTAATAATGGAATACTATTTCACATAATTGTAGTTCAATTTCATGAATTACACGTTTAATGTTAATTTTTAAATTTTCTGTTACTTGTGGTTTATCAATATAAAACAATGATTTCACATAATTCCACAGAAAGTATCCAATGGAGTTAGATCACAAGATCTTGATGGTCAATTGATGGGTTCATTTCGTTAAATAATGGACTCATTAAACTTTTGTTTCAATAAGTCTATTGTTTTCGTAGTTGTATGGCACGTACCACCATCCTGTTAAACCACATATCGTACAAACCATTTTCAATCATTTTTGGAAAAAAATCATTAATCATGGTTCGATAACGCACTCCATTTACTGTAACGTGATCTCCAGCTTTATTTTGAATAAAATATGATCTGATGACACCACCAGCTTATAACGCACACCACACAGTTACTTTTTGTGCATGCAGTGGTTTTTGTTTAATGACTTATGGATTGCTTCTCTTTAAATTCTGCAATATTTTTTATTTAGTGTTGATCATAAGTTTCACGAAGCACACGATGAGTTTTACGAACTAACCATTGATTTTTATAATAAGTTTTGACAATTTCTAAGCGTTGTTGACGTATTAAACATTCCATAATAATTTGATAAACTATACTGAGTTGAAAAGTCAAAATAAACTTAAAAAAAATTCAAACATTGCTACCAGCAGCTGTCAAAGTTCTGACATTCTTATTGGAAAATCCTATACTATGTTTTTAGAAAAGTTTTGAAAAGAAACAAAAATGATATTTTAATTTTGATCCAAAATATATTTTCCAATATTATTTACAACTTTTTTTTATTTAATCTAAAATTTTAATTTTTTTGATGATAAAACTCTTTTGATCTTACGTTATAAAACAAATCAAGCTTTATTCGGAAATTAGTTTTATTAATATGATTAGTATTAAACTGTTTTATACTAATATAGCACTAGAGACATTAAAATATATGATAATTTTATGGTTCCAGATCGAGAAATAAGGTGAATATGTCAATTTCCTATTCAAACTGCCTTAATTTTTTTGAATGTTTCTCGTATCGTGCGAGGTTGGACGTTGTCATAGTAAAAAAAAATTTTTTTCATAGGTAGATTATTTTAGTCGATCGAATTGTTTATTATAGAATGCTTTAATAATTGATTGATTGTATAATAACAGTTAATAATTAATAATCCTATTCACATCTCACCAAACTGACAGAATAATCTTCCTTAGATGGAGTCTTTTATTTAGTTGTAAAGGTGATGTCTTGTTGCAGATAATTAATTATCTGCTACGTTTAATATTGTTATAAAAAATCAATTTTTTGTCACTAACAACAATTTGAATCAGGAATGGATTCTTTTTCAATCTATGGAGATGAAAAATGTAGATATCAATTCGTTGGTTCAGATTAAGCTCTGATAATTTGTAAAAACTTATTGACCCAACTTATCAACTTTACTAACATTTTCAGATGTCAATGTAGTTTTTAATGAGTTGATTGGATCTGCATGGTTAAGTTTTTTATCGTTAAATGAGGACTTTAATTTACAAAAGGACATATTGTAATTGCTATACGAAAATAACGTATTATTTTTAGAATGACTCAATATTTAATGAGAAAGGCTTTAAATTTTAGGAATAATATTATATTTTTTTGTTATTAAATAAAAAGACGTATTTTTTAGATTCTTTTTTATTATTGTTCAGTACAATTCTTTTTCTTGTATTTTTTGTATGGATGCAATAAAAAATAACATTAGAAATTGATTTGGTGTAAAAAAATATACCTTTATTTTTTCGTCATTTAAAAATACGTTTTTGTTAAAAATTTGAGAATATTATTTATTAAAAAAATTATCCAGAAAAATTTTTATTACAACAAATTTTATAATCATCTAAATAATTATATATGTATATAAATATATATATTTATCTAATTTTAATCTATTGTATGTATGTATGTATATATATATATATATATATATATATATATAGAGAGAGAGAGAGAGAGAGAAAGAGAGAGAGAGAAAGAGAGGGTACTATCAGAAGCACACATTCATCATCGCTCAAAAAAATATCATGGATTTCTCAAAAAAGATGCGTTTCATTTAATAATAAAGTTGTTCACTCTGATGGGACACCTTATATATATACCCGACCCTCAATTTACACAGAGTATCCGTTCCACGTAGATTTGTTTTACGCGAATGAAAATCGCGTAAATTGAGTCTGTCAGTACAATAGAAAAAATATTGGAAATAAAAGCTAGTAAAGTTGTAGAAACACATATTTATTTCACATAGCTTAACAAAAAAATAATGACGTTTTAGAAAACAAAAAAGTAGATAAATTTTATTCGGTGTCACTATCGCTACTGTAATTTAAAACAATCAACCTTTTATATACTTATATTGTGCTTTTATACGTTCAAGTAAGAATTTGCGTTATTCTGTCTAAAAAAGTCCCGTGTAAATAGAGGTATAATTTGCCGCGTAAAAAAAGTCCTGCGTAAATTGAGGGACGGGTGTATATATATATTGCAATAAATTGAAGCTAGAAGATTGAACTTTATATATGTGGTTCAAATGAGACAAGATTGTTTCATTCAGTCTCGGTTTACATTCTTCAGTCTTATTGAGGTCACCTATAAAAGAAAAATAAACATAAATAAATTAAATATTATATACAATATAAATGATATATATAGGTGTTTTATTAAACATGACAGAACTTTAAATTGAATTCCTATCAAAAGTACTATCTAACCTAAACGACACTCACTTTGTGTATATATATATATATATATATATATATATATATATATATATATATATATATATATATATATATATATATATATATATGTATTAATAGATTTTGAAATGTACATAGTTATGTTTACAATTTTGTACAAAATAATTTTATATTTTTCCGTAATTTTTAAATTCAATTCAAAAATTAAATCCATTAATGAATTCAGTTCTAAAAATTATCATAATATGATAACTACATTGATTTCACTAAGTGACCGAAATAACCCAATCGTTATAAATGATGACATATGTCACAAAACTGAATTTAAAACTATGACATTGATTAACAGTACATCGTTATGTTTATTCGACATTCGAATACATATAACATTCATTTAATGGCTACAAATAGAAATAAACGTAGCTTCTGTGTATTTTTTTTTAAAAAATGTTTCGAATAAAATATTAGCTTAAAGTATTAAATTATCGTTTAAATATTAAAATAATCGTATAACAAATTAAATAAATTGAAATATTCCTTTGTAATTATTTCTACATACGAATTTAAAAATAACTTGTCAATAAAATATTGACATTGGTTTAAAAAATTATTTATTTTATAGAATTAAAAATGTATTTTTTTAAAAAATAAATTATAAATAACTTTTTACAAATTTCAATATATTTATAAAAAGTTTTTTTTGAAATGCATTTATTTTAATAGTATAGATATTTCTATATATTTAATTACTGATGAAATATAATAACTTATATATATATATATATATATATATATATATATATATATATATATATATATATATATATATATAGTGTTTTTAAGCGTGATAGAACTGTAAACTAAATCCCTATCAAAATTTCTATTTAATATAAAAAAAACCTTTATCATACCTGCATATGTACATACACACATGTATATAAAAAGTGTTTTGTAGGGTAGATAGAACTATCGATAGGGATTCAATTAAAAGTTCTATCACGCTTAAAAAACTATATATATATATATATATATATATATATATATATATATATATATATATATATATATGATGTATGTGTATGTCTTATTCATTTTATTAATTAAATTATCTGTTTTTATCGTCTCATAATAAAATGATACTAAATATAAATCATTTGCAAGTTGCGACACTGTCAAAGCGATCAGTAGCAACTGTAATTAAAATGAAAGTTTTATATAGCACATACACCATTAATATAATTCAACAATTTAGCAAAGCTTCATGCATTTATGAAAATATAAGTTTATATATATATATATATATATATATATATATATATATAAATTTAAATATATTTATATATATATATATATATATATAAATTGTTTGATAGTAACATACTGGTTGATGAATGTAACAGGATATATCATACTCTAGTTGATGAATGATTCGCGCTTCCGTCAATTAATTAAACGTAGTTTGTGATGTAAACTATTTATTAAGTTGCTAGTATTGTACGTTTCATTGTTAATGTGTAACATTCAATGGTCATCGACTAAAGATCAATACACACGACATTTATCAAATAGTGAGCAATGAATTGTGATATTGAATACTATTTTGTTTTTAAATTGTGGTGAATTTACTTTCACACAAATAAATTATCACTCCAACACCATAAGCTATTTAAAAGTGTTTAATAATCACTTATTGTTCATTTTGGTTGTTTATAACAACAATAGGTAAATGAACATTTCGATGACGATGCTGTCATCGTCAGAGCATTGTGGTACAAAATATAGTGAATGATATATCTGTGGAATTTAATATCTAAATATCTGATTGAATTTCATATCCAATATTAAGATCAATTTCTTTTTTTACGATAGTTGGAAAAACTACTCTTAAAAACTCTATTTTTTTAAATTTGGACTTATCACTAATATTGTTCATTTACTAATAATTTTTTTCGGGTTTCAAAAACTATCCAAAAAAAAAAAATTACCAAATATGTAAAACAGTATATAACTACTTATGCATATATAATAAACAAATATGATATATATTTATCAATTCTTATACATAATAATTAGAAATTTAAAATATTTTATATTTTTGTTGAAATAAAAAATTATTTCATTAAACTTACTCTTTTTGCTAATTATATAAAGAGATGTAAATGACACTAAAATGTTTAGACACACTTTAACTTATTAACTATTATTTATTATCCTTCAATCTTGTTAGGACTACCAAATATTTATTATTGATGATTATTTGAATTTTTTAATTGAAATTCAGATAATATTTTTAAAAAAGTAGAAATTATAAAAAAGTGAAAATTATTAAAAATAAAATTCAATAATAGCAACCTCGAGGCTCTTATTGTATTAATTATGAAAAATTGAAATCGAGAAAGGCAACATATAAATATAGGGTCATCTAATTGTCACGTCTAGATTTGTGTTTTATTAAAAAGAAACATCTGTATAGGATGGTGTATAGGGAAACAAGTATATAGTTTTTTTTTATTTCTTTTTAATAAAACATAAATTTAGGCGTCACATTGTGATGACCTTACAGAATTCGTATAAGAGTTTAAATATACAAGAGTCAGTCAAATATAAACCAAACTTATTTTCGTATTCTTTATTAAATTAATATTTTTTAGATGTATACATAAGTCATTTTTATATAGTTTGTACTAATATTTAAACACTTTTGTTGTCCGTTTAGTAGTTTTTTTAATAATTTTATCGTAAAAAGTAGTGGAATGTGTCTTATGCTAATTGTACAGAGTGTTACACCTCTTCATTATTTTCAAATCCTTGTCATTTCAACATCTCCTCAAGTAATACAAACAAATAATAATCACATGAAGATATTTCAAAGCTATAAGAGAGTTGTTTAATAGTATTTCAGTGCATTTACATTTTATTTTTTGGGGTTTTGATGGCAGGATGAAGCTTAGCAAATTTTTCAAAACTAAATTGTTCCTTGATGGACTGCACACTTCCATGGCTTATCCCATTTTTTTATAAATTTCGTCCACTGGTAATCGTCTGTTACCTTTAATAAGGTATCGAATTACTCGAATATTGTTTGGCGTGATATTGGTCTTGAAGCGACGCGAATGCGTTAAGTTTTAACATCATAACGTCTACTAGCGAACGCTTTATGTGATGAAAATATTTGCATCTCCGATAAAGTTTCATTTCGAACTGTTCACGTAACCTTTACAAAATTTTAGTCGATTTCACGGTTTCGTTTGTTAAAAACTTGATTATAAATCGTTGTTCAACGGTACTAGATACTGCTTGTTCACTCATAATGTTAGTTGCTAAAGAAATTAATGCGAAGTCATGTGAACAGCAAGGAGGGAGTTTAAACACCACCATTATAATCCTCATTCGGTCAGCCGAAAATGTTCGTTAGTTCAGCGGTAAGAAAAAAGTTCGGTTTATATTTTTAACGGACTCTCGTATATTAAATATTTTTTTTATATTTGATACAAAAATAGTTAAATAAAAATTCTTATTTTAGTTATTTTTAATATATTTTTTAATCTACAATTGATGACATATGTTATTTAGTTAAATTGAAGCTTAAAAAATCATAAAAATCTGAAGTACATTTGATTTAATTATAAAAAACATATTCAGTTAAATATTTTAAATTTCATTCAACGTTATTGAATTAGTTCTATTATTTTTGATTTTGGTTAAGAAAAATCTATACAATAATTAAAACTTTCAATAGTGGGATATCAAAAATATTTTTTTAAAAAAATCATTAATAAGTTCAAAAATACAAAATATGACTAATAATAACATATTTTATAAGAGAATATTTTTTAAAAATTAGAATTTTTTGAAGATAATTTTTAAACATAAAAATTGTGACAAATGACTAATTTTCTTAAACGTGAAATAAAAATATAAGAAATTTTATTATGTAAATGATAATTACTTGTAACATTGAATAAATATTTCTCTTAACTTATTTAATTTTCAAATAATTTATAAATTTAATAAAATGTAAAAATAATAATTGAAAATTTCTAGAATACAAAACTTTGATTTAAAATAGTTCTTTAAGTAAACAATTAACAATATTTTATAATAAATATATATTGAAAATCAATTAAAAAATTGTTTATGAACAAAAAATTATTGGTTAATCAATGGAATAAAACATATGCTGTCATTCCCATGAAAAAAGGGGATTTTTTGATAATTGGTTTTGGTGGGTATAAAGGTAATAAAAATATTTAGAATAATTTTAATAAACACGACTATATGATAAATTTTGTAAATACTTTAAAAACAAGATATTTTAATATTATTTTAGAAATTGGAATTTAATTATAAAATTTTAAATATTAAATATATTATTTTTGTAGCAAATGTTTGATTTTAGATGTGAAATTTTATTTTAGTATATTATTAGTATTTCATAGCAATTTAATTTGAAAAATTGTTTTTATTTCTTTTAAGAAAACAATCACTAAATCAATTGAAATATTAAAATATTTATAAAAAATAAAAAAACATACATTTAAAAGCATGTTTGATATTTGAGTGTATTTATAGAATAAATTATTCCCCTGTATGAAAAATGAGTCCCGGATGTATTTCCGAATTTTATATTTAAACAACCGCCACAAATAAATTACCCAAGAGATAAATATGGAAAACAAACCTATATAAATTATGAACTATTTTATGAAACATAAAACAATGTATTCTTTTTAAATCGATAAATAATGCAACTAAACGATTAAAGTTCATCGACACTTACCCTTTTAAAAATTGAAATCTGTGCGCGAGTAATAAATTTCAAAGTTAAAAAATGACAAGTTGTTTGGATAATAGTGCAGTGAATAATGGACGTCTAGCTATCTAATCTACACGTAGTATATCATTTTTATTGAAAATATAATGCATCAAAAGAATAGCTGCTAAACGTTCTAAAGAAAATCAACAAAAAATATTTAATGGTTGATATCATGTTATATAATACATCATTTAAATTGTTTGTATAAAATTTAAACTGTATATATATATATATATATATATATATATATATATATATATATATATATATATATATACTTCAATTTATTCTAATTATTTCATGATATATTACCCCTTTTTACTATCAAAATATAAATTAAATTTTTATTAAAAATATATCAAATTTTAATGTTTTTCACTTTTATTATTTTCATTTTTTATAAATGAAATATTGGAAATAATATAAATTAATAAGAGAGTAATAACATTAGATTTGTCAAGAAAAATAAATCCATTAGAAGCAATTAAATATGATTTTTTATCTTTAGTTTTGATCAACTTGACTCTTAAAAAAATAAAAATATTTTTATATATGAAAATATAAAAAAAATAATTCTAAAATGATTTTGTAATAAAAAAAAATATGAATTATCTTTTTTGTTTGTTTTTTTAAATTTTTTTTCAAATCCTTATTTAAAAGAGGATTTGAGAAAAATCCAACCACTTTTTATGCTTACATTTTTTTTAGATAATTATTGTCAATAATATTCATATAATTTTTTCAATAATATTTTTTAATATTATTAAATATAAAATAAATTAATATTTACGGTGATTGTTTGATTGACTTGATATTTTTCTAAATAATTATATAATAATTATTTAAAATTTGTATAACATTTTATTGAGTTTAATAAAAATGATTCATCTATAAAAATTAATTGAATACTTGTTTACATTTTTATTTTAATTTATATTCATTTATTTATTTAATTTTGTAAATACTTATAAATTTAGAAAAAAAATTATTTCATTTCTATTCACACATGAGTTTGCTGCTCCAAAAGCTGGCAGTACTTGACTGCTTATTCCGCGAAAGAGATAACGACTTCGATCTTTCATATTTTCTAGACGTTTCTGGGTTATGTAAAATTCGTATAGATTTTAAGTATTTTCTGACACTTAAATGGGACTGATTTGCATCTAGTTTTATATTTATAATTTATTTTATTACTAGCTCAATAAGAGGACTTATTATTTTGTAATTATAATTTTAATGTTTACTATTAACTGTTGACATTACGCACAAATAAATTATCATCCCCAACACCACAATATGTGGTTTTGTGTGAAAGTGAATTTGCCATAGTTTCAAAACAAACAGTATTGTTGACATATTTGTTTTAATTATTTTGGTATTCGTAAGAAATTTGAATGATATTAAATGATATATGCATATATTCAAGTATTTCAACTAATTAAAAAATGCTGTTAAATACATATTTTATAATATACAAATAAAGGGGTTTTCAAAAAGGATTTGAGGAGTTTGAATGGAAATGAAAAAAAATGTATTAAATTATTTAGTCATGTTTTTTTTTGTTTTTAACTATATTCTAGAGAATTAATGATGCAATACAATTTTACTCATATGACCACCACAACTTCGCTTGACATACGAGAGTCGTTTGATAAGTATGCTAAGAAAAACTAAATTGAAAAATTAAGGTAAATTAATTAATTAATTAAATTAAACAATAAATAAATATACCATACTTATCAAACGACCGTTGTAGTGCATTCGTTCAGTACAATTTTAGTCACTCTTTTACATAATTGTGGTCCAATTTCATGAATTACACGTTTAATGATTATTTTTAATTCTTCCGTTGTTTGTGGTTTATCAGTATAAACCAATGATTTCACATAACACCACAAAAATAATTCAATTGGAGTTAGATTACATGATCTTGGTGGCCAATTGATGGGTCCATTTTGTGAAATAATGAAATCATTAAATTTTGTTCCAATAAGTCTATTGTAGTTTTTACAATTTTTAACTGTTGTTGAAGTGTTAAACGTTCCATGATAATTTGCCAAACTATACTAAGTTGAAATGTCAAAATGAGCTTAAGAAAATTTAAACTTGGCTGCCACTAGTTGTCAAAGTTCTGACATTTTTATTAGAAATCTTTATATTAGGAAATATTATATCCAGATATTTATTTTGATTACTTTTATTAATACTTTTTTAAAAATTTAAATAAAATTATATATTTCATAATTTTATGAGTTAGTATTTGTTATTGAATTATTTTTATATAAATTTAAAATGAACAATTAAAAATTAACAGTGTTTTAGGACTTCCCTTTTTTTAAAAATACGAATATTTTTGTTATTCGTTATAAAAATGGTTTATAAAGTTTAAATAATATTTACTGTTAGTTAAGTAATTTATATAAAACAGATTATTTTTTACATAATTTATTAATAATTTTGAAAAATTAAAAAAAATTATAACAAACACACACCTATGTATAAATATTTATGTATATATATATATATATATATATATATATATATATATATATATATATATATATATATATAGGGTCATCCAAATGTGAAGCCTAGATTTGTGTTTTATTAAAAAGTAAGTAAAGAAACTACATACATATTTTCCTATACACCACCCTATATACATGTTTCTTTTTAATAAACGCACATTTGAATGACTCTTTATATATATATATATATATATATATATATATATATATATATATATATACTCGTACATAAATGACAGTTGTAAATTTTTTCTATTGGCAATATATTCGAACAAACTTGTATATAAAACGAATTTACTTTGTGAATCATTTGTTAAAAATAAAGAAACTGAACTAATACCAACTTCTAAAATTATGTTCTGGTAAACAACATTTGTAGAAATGAACACATTTCAGTTGTAGAACATTTGCGTCCGTCGTTTTGTTGCAAATACACAAAGCCTTGGACGTTCTAAGCTTCAACGTCCGTTTACACGAGTACCAGCTACTTAGGTTTTGAAGTACTCCTGGGACCATATACCATTGCGCACACCACTATCGTGATTTAGTATTAAACTTTAGTGGGGAATCAACAGAAAACTAAGAGCAGCCGTTATTGGCGCGTTTGTATCTCGTCTAGAGCAACACTGCTCGAACACATTATGGGCACTAAAGAGCCGTGTAATGTGCTTTTTTCATAAATAATGGCTCTGACGGCGGATGCCGTCGATGTGAGAGCAAGCAAAGAACAAATAATGATGTTTTTACGAATTTTTCATGATTTTTTACTTGTAACGACATACTTAGTTTCCTAAGATAGAAAAATGTTCGATTTATTTTATCATATTCACATAACGATTATGTTTGTCATTGACTACTTTGAAGATTATGTTTTTATCGTTTAGAAGACTTTATATAGCAAACAAATACATTTAAAAACATCATCATATATTTTGAAAAAATACAAAAATATTTTGATTATATTAAAAAAAATATTTTATTAGTACCAATAAAAACTATTTTTATTTAAGATAAATTAATTGAATTTTTTTTACATTTTATAGCGTAATTATTCTTAAATATTTATTTCCTGTAATAATTTTTTTATTATAATAAGGTTTAAAAATGTTAATTGCCATAAAAACCTGTCGATGATATTTACTTGGGATAAATATGATTACAAATTAGTCATATATCATTCCAATACCTCACGGTAGTAAATTTATTTACAACCTCATAAGAATTAATTTTTTATTCATTTTCTTCAGTAATAAAAATCGCTTTCAACTTTCCAAGGACACATTTTAACTACGTTTATATATTCTCTCGTTGTTTTTTTCCTGCGTATACATAATATAAACTTTATATGAAAAGATAATCATAAAGACACGTTATTATCTGTAAACCCATTCAAAACTAATAAATTACAACGCAAAGTTTCGTATAAATGGGAAACACCTTTTCGTCAGGGATGCATCATATTCTGTCACGATATCATTTTATAGATTATAAAAGTGCGATAAAATATTAACTTTATGTGTACGTACTTGCACTTTACGGTGACAGGGTCACCAGTCAAGCTTGTTGCTATATTTTATGGATATAATTTATTGATTCCATTATTTTTTTTGTTCGAAAAACAAGTGCGTTTAATGCTCATGCGGCTAATAACGGTGAAATCAAGAGCGTGCCTGCGTCGCACACGCCGCGCGTTCCAGAAACATAAAAACAATGGCGTCGCCGTGCCACTTTATTGTGATGGGCTTTCAATTCGAACGAAATACAGTTTTATCGAAATATAGCACGATAACGCCACAACCAGAGTGTGTTTTTGTTGTTTTACTTTCATATCGAGTGAGGTATAAAATTTTAAAGTTCGTAACGTTGTAGTCGGTTGCGTTTTTACTCATAATATTGAATTCAATTTATATTTTATTTGAAAAGTTTGCTCGAGACGTACTATTGAAACGGTTCATTTTTTAATTATCTCTGGTATCAATTTTTGTTTACCATTACTTTTTTATTATGTATTTGAAAATAACATTTTTCTCTTAATAATTATTAATGTTACACACAAACATATATACACACATTATATATATATATAAAGTTTTAAGGGAAAAATAGAAGAGTTAAGGTAAAAATAAATATGAAAAAAGTGAAAATTCGTTTAGTACATCTGCAGAGAAAATATTCAGTTAGATCCAGTGTTCAGAAAAAGTAGATGAAATAAAATACTCAAGAAAAATTATACCATATGGTAGTAACCTTTAACTAGAAATTAAATTGAGAATTGGAAAAACTTGAAAAAAAATATAAGAATAATAATTTATACAATAAAAAGTAAAATGTCATCTAGCCTGAAGAGAAAAGCTATATCTAATGTGTACTTCTTGCTTATATTTATAAATTAGAAACTTGAACACTGAATGCAAAAATGAAACAAAAACTTTTGAAAATACAGCAAAGCATGGAAATGATAACGTAAGGAATTTTTAAATGTTATCAGAAAATTTATAAATAGATACGAAAACAAACAAGAATTAATTATATAATATCACAAATAAAATCGATGAAAAGACATAAGAAAGACACAGCGTTAAGAGAATGTAATAGATCGATAAAAAATCATTTAATGCAAACAAGATACAAAAAGAGATCCAAGAAAAGATCCTATCAAAAATTGAGGGATGATATTTTAAAATATTGCAAAGGTGAGGATAAGATCAGATTAGACATTGGTAGGAAATAATGGAAGAATCTTAAGAAAACATTTAAGAGGACTTAATGACATATAAAGAGGTTTTTGTCCAGTAGTAAGATATAGGTTTTATGATTTTATGATATATTTACAATCATATATATATATATATATATATATATATATATATATATATATATATATATATATATATATTTAAAATCATATATATATATATATATATACATATTGAAATATTTATATATACATATAAATTGAAAATTAGTTACATATAAATTTAATACAGGACTATATTCAGTTTTTTTCCGATACAGTTTCTAGTATATTAGAATATTTATAACAAAAATAAATCAAATATATATATTTGTGGTACAAAAATTACATCTGAAAAAGCATCTTTCTGTATTTGTTAGATTTTTTTATATTATCTTATTATCTGAAACTCGTTAAATTCCATCTTTATTTGTATATCAAAAAGAATGAATTTTGTAACATCGTGTAACAATTTCAATGAGATCTTATGTATTTAGATGTAGATCTCTTTATATATCCAACGACTTAGACATTTTTATAATCTTTTTGAATTTAAAACAAAAATAAAATCATTAATAATCATATTTTCTAAGCTTGTAGTTGAAGTGATTATTTCAGTTAAGGATAATTTAATTGTTTTTAAGTCATCGACTTTAAGTATTACAGAATAGTAATTAAATACATTTTTTTGTACATTTGCAATTTTTACGTAAAATATATGTGATAAAAAGTTTTTTTACTCATCGGTTTTAGCACTTAGAAGAGTGTCGATAGACATGACGATTTTTTGAATAATAAATTTATTAAGAGTCCATATTCCTTTCGTATTTACTGTAATAATATAAACTAGTAAATAATTATTATATATTTAATTAAAATTATTTGTTGAAAAAATAATAATATGGTTTAAATTATCTATGTAGAAATAATATAGGGTAATGTGTATTTTACTATGAGTATGAAAAAGAAATTTTGACCATAAAATAAATAATTATTTATGATTAGTAAATTGATGTATAAATACTGAAATGGAAATAATCTGTTATAAAAAGACCTAAATTTTATTTTAAAAATTGATAATAACTAGTATAGATTTATAGTACGATTAATGGATGAACACTAATTTAAAATAAAATTAATTATTTGTAATTATTAAACCTTTATTGTAAGAAGAGAACAACATATTGGAAAATAAATTATTTGATATAATGAACTGAAATATTTATAAAATATTTTTTCTTACTTCAAATAATATAGGCACATCCCCAAACGTGACGCCTAGATTTATGTTTTATTAAAAAGAAGTAAAAGAAACTATACACATGTTTTCCTATATACCACCCTAAACACATGTTTCTTTTTGATAAAACACAAATTTAGGCGTCACATCTGGATGACTCTATATATACATATGTGATTTTAGAAGACATCTTCTAAGATTGTATACATATAATATGTATATATATATATATATATATATATATATATATATATATATATATATATTGTGAAATTTTCTAAATCATGAGGTTTTTAGAGAAAGTTTTCAAATGAAAAAAAAATTGACATTTTTAATTTTAATTTAAAATATATTTTTCCTTACTATTAATTTCTTTCCATTTTAATCTTGTATTTTCAATATCCTGACGGTAAAACTCATTTGGCTTTGCGATCAAGAGTATATATCAAGCTTTTTTTATACGTTAGTTTTTCTAATAACTTGTTTTTTACTAATCTGGGTTTGGACAGTTTGGAATAGATTATGATCTGATGGTTCTATGTTGGAAGTATATGGTGGATGTGTCGCAACTTCTCATTCAAATTCTCTCCAAGAGAAGCGTTTCTTATAACTTGTGAGATCGAATGTTGTCATTGTGAAAAATTACATCTTTTCTGTTTGCTAGTACTGATCGTTTTTCGTTGATAGATTATTTTGTCGGTCTAGTTGTTCACAATACAATTCTTTTATGATTAATTGATTGTCTGATAGCAGATCATAATTGATAATTCTAAATATCTTAGAAAATTAACTTTCGGTTATGGAAGTAGTTTCTCGATGTGGTTAACGAATTTTCTTGGACGTTCAATATTTTTCATTACCAATAACAATTCTATTCAAAAATGATTTCTTTTCCAATCAACAGAGATAAGAAATGTAGATATCCATTCGTTACTTCAGAAAAGCTACCTGACTCATCTTAGAAACTTAAGTGCTGATGGATCATTAAATGGGTGGGTGAAATGAAGATGCTCGATTAGTTCTTCTACTGTTTACAAATAATTTAATTTACAAATTTGCTCTGTAGTAAACTTAACTGTGTTATGAAAATACTGTATTATTTATGGATGACCAATGTATATATATATATATATATATATATATATATATATATATATATATATATATATATATATATATGAATATATGTACAATATATATGTATGAATGTATGTGTGTTGTAAACCAAAATCATTTTTTGTTATATAGGTTTTTTTAATAAGAATGTCAGAACTTTGGCAGCAGTTGAAGTATTGTTTGAATTTTTTTAAGCTCATTTTGAAATTTAAACTCAGTATAGTTTATTAAATTATCGTGGAAAGTTTAATACTTTAACAATGCTTAGAAATTGTATAGACTTCAATAGACTTATTGAAACAAAAGTTTAATAAGTCCATTATTTTTAAAAATAGACCAATTAATTGGACTCCAAGATCATGTGATCTAACTTCATTGGATTATTTTATGTGGGGTTATGTAAAATCATTGGTTTATGCTGATAAATCACAAACAACAGAATCATTAAAAATTAACATTCAGCGTGTAATTCATGAAATTGGACCAGAATTATGTTGAAAAGTGATTAAAAATGAACTAACGAACACATTATGAAAAACAAAATCGTTGTGGTCATATGAGTGAAACTGTATTCCATCATTAATGCCATAGAATATGCTTAAAAATAAAAGAAATAGCTAATTAATTAAATATTTTTTGCTTTATTTCCATTCAAACTTCTAAAACATTTATTGGAAAACTTTTACAAGAGTTAAGAATTGTAGCGAAAAATAATTTCAAAAATGAAATTCATTAACTAAATTACCATATAAAACATTATTGTATAAGTGGATTCTAATAAATTTCGTCGATTCTTCTCGTATAACAATTTTTGATATGTAAACGAAAATAATTTATTAATTTCACTTAAAGAAAGTATTACTGCGGCTTTCGTTCATATTCTCCAACCGTTTATATTTCTGTTTATTTATTCAAATTGTGCTTGTTTCATTCGTTAATTTGTACTCAAATTATTTACAATCTACGCCCATGTCGAGCCTGTGAGAGTTATTACGATCGGTAATTTACGCAAAAACGACTTTTCGGAAATTAACTGCTATGAGTGGCTGCGTTCGCCACCTCGGCCACGGCGTCTTTGGAACAGTAAAGTTCCTTGCGTTGCTTGCTTGCTTGCAACACAATCTCAACATTGTGGTAGTACCCAGTCAGCACCATTCTTATGGACGACGACTATATTCCCCGCAGCAATAAATATTATACACGGCGCGCGTGTTTCTTATTAAACGAATCTGCGCCGCATTAGTCTCAATTTGTGACATTTCAATTTTGATTTTTACGTTTTTGAATAAGTGTTGCAAGGTCGGTACGTTGCCCGTATCTGAATTTTGTATTCTGGCCACGAATTCAGTTTTGTTTGTATTGTTTCGATAAGGATTTGCATTGTATTCGTAAACGGTTATTTAATATTAAAATTAATATATTTTGTACTAATTATGTCACACTTTTATTCAATACAAGTTTACGCTACTTATATAAACTCATACTAATTATATTTAAACAACTTTGCATAGTAATTCTGTTATTTCTTTTCTTTCATTTTTACTAAAGTGTTATTTATAGTTTTAATATTTGAAAAATATAAAATGCTGTTTGTAAGGATTTTGTAAACATATTCATAAATACAAAATTTTCAATTAAATTTTTAATATAAAAGGGATTTATTTGTTAATAAATTAATTAACATATTTTATCTAAAAGTATTTTTTTAATTTTTATTTTAATTGTAATTAATAAATTATAGTTGATTAGGATATTGATTTTATAGAATTAAAATCTATAGTATTTGAAAATAAAAAATTGGGTTGAAATAATTTTTAAAATTGCAGTAATTGATAAATATGTTGCAATTTTTGTATATGAAATTAAAATTATTTATTAAATAAGAAAAATATAACTATCAAAAATGAATAAAATATATGAGACACAATAAAAATCGTTTAGTATTCACTTCACAAATTTTTAAAATGGATAAAATAATATAATTAAGATATCAAGAACAATGCAATAAAACAGAAAATTTTCCACAATAATTTATACAATAGATTTAAAAATAATAATGGACGACTGTCAAAAGATTTCTTTAAAAATAATTTAATTTTTGTGGGATAAAGCGATGATTTCGTTAAATATTATGTCTTCATTGGCATCCATTGAAATTATATGTTTTTTTCACTGAAAATGTTTATATGAAATTGTGTGATAAATTTTCAATCAAATTTTGAAAACAAACAGTCTTTTATTTGTTTTAGAATTCTCGTAAATATTTTTTTTGCCAAAAATCGATTTTAATCTATCAAACATATATTTTTGAATAATGTGTGTAATTTTGTTGGAAAATTATTATTTTTAGTCAAAGTAATTAAATTCTTATAACAAATTTTAATTTTAAAATTTTTACTTTATCCTAAAAAGGCAATTGCTTATATTATCCATAATTTATTGAAAAAATCGTAATTTTTGAAAGAAAGTCCATTTTCTTAGTTTAAAAATATGTCTTCTAAATAAAACTAAATAATGATAAAACATGTTTTTTTGTAGAATGTATTTTTAATGAAAACCTAATTTAGTCTAGTAATTACTATGTGAGTTCAAAATTATATTTTTTTTCCCAAAAAGTTTTTATTACTGGTCTCCCTTTTTTAATTAAATTCGTTCATTATGAATGGAAGTATATAATTGAAATCAATGTTTTACATTTTGTTAAATATATTTTTTTGAATATTTAACAAACATAAATGATTAGGAAGTTTATTTGCTCTATAAAAATTATTTCTTTCAATAGACAATAAATTTCTTATTATTAAATGATTATTTTTTATTTAAATAACTGATTTATATTAAAAAAATAATTTCAGTCAATTTTCAAATTTTTACCCTAAAAACAATTTAAAGAATGAAAAATTTAATGAAAAATTAGTATTTGTAAAAAATTATTTTTTTCCTAAATTTTTTAATAAAATAAAAAATACAAATCTGATTAAAAAATCATATTTGTACACGAAATAAGTATTTTTAATGATTAATGCAATAAACATAATTTATTGCAGTAATCATGAACTTATTTTTATTTCTTTATTTTTATATTGAAAATAAAATACAGTAAATTTACAATTATTTAATTAAAAACTTTTATTATGAATAGAATTATATAATAAAAAATCGTATTCTATATTTTGTTGGATGTAAATATTTTTTTCGAATTTTTCAATTTCATTAATGGAACATGATTAAGAATTGATTTTCATATATGAAATTTATTTTTAATAAATAATATAATTTTTACCGAAAAATGGTTATATTGTATTAAATAATCATCGATTTATAATAAAAATTGATATATAGTGAATTATAATTTAAATTTTTTATATAAAAATTATGACTTATAATATGTAAAATTTATGGAAAATATTTATAAAAAAAAACATTTTTTTCATCTAAATTTTACAATTGATTAGAGATAAATGTAAATCAGTTACTAAAAATACATATTGGAATACAGAACAAATTTTATTTAGTGACAAATCTAACTTAGTCCAATAATCACTAATTTATTCAAATTCTCTATTTTCACAATGAAAATATTTTTTATACAGTCTCCGAGTTTCCAATTAAGAATATTTTTTAAAAGAACTATATAATTAAAATCATTTTTTTACGTTCTATTTAATTTATTTTATTATTTTTGTATATTTGGATTTCAAATAATAAAGTAGGAAATGATTAAAAGCTGACTTTTCTCTATAAAAGTTGTCATTTAATAAACAATTTAATTTTTCCTGGAATATAGTATTTGTTATTATAATAATTAATTTATTTTAAAAATTAAATTACATTGAATTTAAAATTTTTAAATTATATATTCTAAAAAATGACCAATAATAAGCAAAATTTAATGAAATATAGATTTTTAAGAAAATAGATTTATTATCTATTTTAACGATTGGCTGAAGGAAAATGTAAATCTGTGTTTAAAACACATATTTAAATATGTGAGAAATTTTATTTAATAAATATCTAATTTAGTTCATTAATCACTAATTTAGTTTAAAATTCACTGTTGACACACATTTATATTAAACGATACTTCTGTACATCTCTCAATTTATCTTACTGTGTATCAAGCATTTACTCAAAAGTGTTTAATTGTCTTCTAGAGATAAATATTGACAAGTAATATACAATAAAAACACTTAAATTTATTTCAATGTCTGAATTCTTGAATTTGAGTTAATATTCGCAATGACTTGTGATTTTTGTTTACAGAAAATTCAGATATATAAAAGAATGTTTTGGAAAATTATCTATAATAGCAAAATAATTATTATATATCTTTATATGAAAAAATTTGGAAAATTATAAAAATAATCATTGATTTTAATTTACAATCCACAAATAACATGTAAACAAGTACACAAAATAATACTAAATAAAATTAAATGTTAACTAAAATTCTAATAAAATATCAAACAGTTTTTTAACAATAGTAAAATGCTATAGAAAAGAACATTCAGAAATAAGCAAAACCGCGATCGAGGAATGTTTCGATCGGCATGGCTTTATTGCACTTAAATTGAAAAGAATAAAATCTTCGCTGTATCCATAAGATTTTCCGTTTATATGCAATATTTTCAACAAGCTTAGAGATACTTTTATATCTGGGTTACGAGTGACAAGGGCATATATTTATTTATGCATTCATCTATACACATACACAACACATATGTGTATATATATAGATGTTTTTTTAAGCGTGATAGAACTTTAAATTGAATCCCTATCAAAACTTCTACGTAATCTAAAAAACACCCTTATATATACATGTGTTTATATATATATATATATATATATATATATATATATATATATAAAGGTATGATAAAGATGTTTTTTTAGGATAGATAGGACTTTTGATAGGAATTCAATTTAAAGTTCAATCATGAATAAAAAAAACATTCTATATAAAGAATGTGTGCGTTTGTGTATGCATTTTTATTTATAATTAAAAATTTGTTTTCATTTTCTGAATATTGAAATATAAATCTATTTCTAGTGTACTATAATTAAAAAGTGATAATTTTTACTGAATTACAATAAAATTATGATTTTATTTAATAACACCTATTTTTAAAAATATATATTTTAATCTATCATAAAAATAATTATTAGTATTTTTTATTAGGTAATAATATTTGTATTATATTTTAAAACACGATATTTTCTAATACCAAAAGTAACATTCAAATTTATTTACTTTCAAATCTTTTTTTAAGCATTTAATTAGGAAAAATAAATTTGTCAGTAATTTTCATAACAATAATATATATGTTCACAATTTGGATACATTTTATTCTTGAAAAAAGATGTGTTTTATATTTTATTTAAAATACGTTTTAAATTAAGTATATTTTGCTATTCCAAAATAAGTTATAATTTTTTTACTTACATGTCTAAATATTAATTTTCTATATTACAACAATTTATATGAATAGCAATTTAGATAATTATTTTATGTGTGTTTTATTCTTATTGACTAGAAAATTCTATAATACTTAAAAGAGCAAACAATGTTTTCTACCAAGAAATACTATTGTTGTTATTTACTGACATATGAAATATAGTTTTCTTTTATTTGTGTATTAAATATAGTAAAATTCTAATGTTTACCCGTTTATATATATATATATATATATGTATATATATGGAACCAATTGTAATGTAAGGAAATATTATTTTTATCCGCACTGCAATGCGGTTTGAAAAATTTAAATATATATTGTTAAATCATAAATAGTATAAACATATATCTAGTAAATACGTCTTCCGTAAAGACAAACTCTTATATAATTTTTTTTTGTCCATTTTATGTTTTTATTGTATACAGCATAACACAATTGTATTTTTGTGAAATTTATTTTTTAAAAATGAAATAGTTATTAATAAATTTACAATTTTTTACTTCAAAATGTATAAAAATATAAATAACAAAATATATACATTTATTTAAGAGGATAATAAAATTTTGGTTGGTTTATTCACAGTGACAATTTTATGAATTGCAATTTATGTTTTGTGGCCAGGTTTATTTGCACCATTAAACGACGCAAATACAATGATTACTATTTGTTCGAGATATATCTTAATTCGTCGTAAATGGACATTAAAACACACCTGTATTTTTAATGGGTTTTTTTAGATTATCGTAAAATTTAAGGTCAGTTCATTTAATATAAAATTTCCGCGAACTATTACGTTTTCGATTAAATACGTAATAAATATATATATATATATATATATATATATATATATATATATATAAATAAATAGATATGAGAATAAACTGGGAATCTAAACAAATAGAAATAAATAGGAAAACGTTGAATCACTCAAAATTTGCTGATGACATTATTTTCTCAACTATCCCGAACTCAAAAAAGAATAGAAAAATTGGAAAAAGAAAGTCAAAATATAGGTTTCATGAAAAACTTTGACAAGACATAGGCAATGCTTGATGCATTTTGAAATGAAAAAAAGTGGGGAAAATAAACTACAAGAACGGTAAATAGAAGAAGTTAAATATTTTGTATCTATAGGACAACTTTATATCGTAAAAAGGATATTTATGGATGAAGTAAACATGAAAATAAAAATTGAGTGGTGTCAATTTAGAAAAAATCGCATATTTTGAAATTAAATATTATTTTTGTTAAAAAAGGAAAGATTTCAATCAATGCATCCTACCTGTTCTCATTTATGGTAATAAAAGATTGGTCTTGAAAGCTAGAATAACTCAGCTGCTTCAGACAACACAAAGAAGTATGAAAATGTGTATATTGGAAATAAAACAAGAAGATAAAGAAATATGAATTAGAGAGACAGCAAAAATTACGGATGTTATGGCAAAAGTAAAAAGTTTGAAATTGAAATGAACCAGTTATATAGCAAGAAGAGAGAACTATCGATGGACAATGAAAATTATTTACTGAGAGTATAGATATATAAAAAAGCTGAGAAGAGACCAAAAGAGAGATAGAACACAAATACAAGGAAATTCTTCAGAATGGATTTTGAAAAAAGACATTGGATCGGTTGAAATGGAAAATGTTGGGAGAGGCTTTCATTCAGCGTTGGATAGATAGAGTTGATAATGATGATGGTACCCTATATATACCTTCATCATCATCATTATCTCCAATAAGTGTTTCAGAAGTTTAAATGGAAATAAACAAAAAGTATTCAATTAATTAGTTATTTTTTTATTTATAATCATATTCTATGACATTTATGATGAAACACAATTTCATTCATATGACTACAATGACTTTCTTGACAGAGTGCATTCGTTTAATCCAATTTTTAGTCACTCATTCACATAATTGTGGTCCAATTTCACGAATTACACATTCAATGTTAATTTTAATGCTTCTGTTGTTTGTGATTTAACAGAATAACCAAATTATTTCACATAACTCCACAGAAAATAATCCAATGGAGTCAGATCACATGATCCTAGTGGCCAATTGATGGGTGCATTTCGTGAAATAATGGACTCATCAAACTTTTGTTTCAATAAGTCTATTGAAGTTTTTACAATTTCTAAACGTTGTTGAAGTGTAAGATACTGAAAGATGTAACCTTCAGTCCTAGTTTAGTCTGATTGAGACCATCCTGTATATATATATATATATATATATATATATATATATATATATATATATATATATATATATATATATATATTGTAACTAACAGATAAATGGAAATCAACAATCTATATTAAAATTAAATTTGTGAAAAAAATGAAATTGAACTGAACGAAAATTTAAATAAAAATGAAACTTTTATCAAATGATAATTTGTAGTTTATATTTTAAATAAATAGCTATTTTTGAAACTGAGGATTAAATTTTATGAATATAAAACATTTTTTAATGAGAAACGCATTTTTTATAATATTTCAGTTATTTTTATATTATCAACCCTTATTTTCAAAATTATGGGAACAAAACTTTCATATCTACATAAATTTTACATTAAAATAAAATCGACATTTGATTAATAATAGTAAAATTACATGAATTTTTATTTTCTTTGAATAATAGTTTTTATTTTTAATATAAATTAGATTGCAATCATATTTTTTTTACTTTTCAGACAGTAATTATTTATTAAATTATTTTTTGATCTGAATTTATATATATATATATATATATATATATATATATATATATATATATATATTGTATGGATTTTAACAGGTTTATAAAATTAGTCAATAAACTTGTATATATTTCAAAATTACACTTGAATAATTCGTTTTACTGAAATAACTAAGGCATGATTAAATTCCATAAAATTGATCATATTTCATTTTACACTATACATGAACGAGAAAACTCCCACACAAAATTAGTTCATGTGGTATATTGAAAACATTCTTGTTGAAGCATACACCATTCAACTAGAATTTAGGGTCCATTTCAGTTTCCATTTCGGGCTAAATCACTACGTACTCAGTGGCAAGAGACACGCATTTCCTGTACAAAAGGTCATCATCGTCGCCTGTTTATGTACGAATTTACGTGCATGGAAGAATATCGCTACAGCCGAAAAAAAGTAATGACGAAGAATATGCTATGGAAATGATCGCCTCACTGGAACTAGGAACATCAGAGCACACTGAATCTGCATGCAATTTATTATACATGAGGCGTGCGAGATCAACCGTCTACATTCCGTGTCTCCTCCATCATACACTCTGCCTGTGTGCCGTCGCGGCCTACACTGACGGGGGTGGATAAACATAACGAGCGGAATTCGGAATGACCTGACATGGGCCCGATGATTCGCAGGAAATGTGTTGTGTTCACTATGTCTATATGATTATTTCCTTTTTGTAACTGCCTATTTGTATTTTTTCTGCTTCGATATTTTCTTTGATATTTTACCTAGAGCAATAGTGGCATATAATTTCATTCAAATATTTTTTCAATTCAAATATTACCATTGAAATATTTAAGACGGTCTAATATAATTTGATTGCTAAAAAAAATTAATTATCCATTTTTTATATAAATAACAAAGTTATATTAATTACTTATACGAAAAATATGAAAATAATAAAATAAATCTTTAATATATATATATATATATATATATATATATATATATATATATATATATAATGTATTCAACATTTATATTTTATTGAAAAATAAGAAATACATTTTTAATTTAAAAGTTAAAAATCTATTTTTATTCTTTATACAATATCTTTTGTTGGAAAATTTATTATTAGATAATAAATATTTTTTTAATTCATTTAATTAAAATAAAAGGTTATAATTATATTATCCGCATTGTGATATATATATATATATATATATATATATATATATATATATATATAATCAATTTATTAAATATTTATGCTTTATTGAAAAATAATAAATTTGAGAAATTATTTAATTTTTATTAAATCTTTCATTTGAGAGCTGAAGATCTATTTTTATTCTTGAAACAATATTTTTTTATTTGCAAATTTTCGTATTCGGTAATAAATAATTATTAATTAACTTTAAATAAAATATGGTAATATATTAACATACTATATAATAATACACTTCTATCTAATATTTTTTTTCTATTGAAGGATGATGGTTTGCCTGAAAAAATTTCATTTCCAGCATCTTATGTTTTTTTTTCGATGAATTTTTTTATGTAATTTATCCATCAATGTGTCCTTTTTAATATTATCAATTAATGATCTCTGTTGTCTATTGTGGATTTCTTTTTTACTATAACCAGCTTATTAATTTTTTAATTTAAAAATCGAATAAAAACCCGCATAAAATAAAATTATATATATATATATATATAAATATATATATATATATATATATATATATATATATATATATATATATATATATATATATATATGTAATTTTTTCAAAATAATACAGTAAAACAAAAATATTTGTCTTGGAACACAATTAGTGTCATCAATGGAAATAGTTATATCTTTTTTGTGCAATTTTTTTATGAATTTCTTTGGAACACATCAATCGGGTAAAAAGAGTATTAAATCTCTCTCTCTCTCTCTCTCTCTCTCTCTATATATATATATATATATATATATATAATTTATTATTTATTGTCGTTTGAGTAATGTATTGGAAAATTTAAGAAAAACTGCAAAATCTATTTCAATAAATTTAAAAAATCTATGAAAG
>CP092087.1:57880871-57903371 GCA_029203775.1 Neoneuromus ignobilis | reverse complement strand
ATAAAAATATTATAATTAATGTAGAGAATGTAATATTAATCAAAAGTAATTTAAAATCCACATTCAACAGGACTGTAATTCACGATGACAATGTAAACAAATCAAAAAGCTAATTTAGTAATATAATGTAATTCCTCTTCAATGTTTATTTTCGGCGAATCAAAGTTCTCCGCAGATAACGATAAATGGAAATTGACTTTTGATGGTGTGAAATACGTATTATGCAATCAGTACGAGGGAAAATGTAGCTGTAGCCGGATGAAAGAAATTATAATCACACTTAATGGCATAGGTGGTAACAGTCATTCACATCTCAATGTCGCGCGAACACGTTGACTTTGAGTATAAAAAAATAGATCCGTTCGAATATTTTAAAGTAGATATTAAAATAAACTTTAATTTAAGGTTCATCCGATGGTGCCTTTGTCGCATATAATTTGTTGTTATATTTTTATGTTTATTGTGAAAGTTTTTTTTGTTGTGTGTTAAAGAGTATATTACTTTATACTGTATAATAAATTGTTTATGGAATTTGTGTTTCGCTACGAACAAAAATTCTTATACTTTTCTGACAAAAAATAAATGCTATAAAAAACTTGTGATGACATTTCGGTTTGACATTTCTTGGTTACAGTATATTCATTCATAAGAAATATAAATACTTATATATATAAAAGAATGTTTATATATATATATATATATATATATATATATATATATATATATAAATACATTCATACATATATATACATACATACATACATATATGAACTTTTATAAAGTTCCATTACTCCATTTTCAATTTTCGTCGTAAATTTTTGAAGAAAAATATATTTCAGTTTTTATATAAACACATATATGCCTACACACACAGAGAGAGAGAGACATATATATATATATATATATATATATATATATATATATATAATTTGATGGTGACATTAACAGATATTCAAAATAATTCATATAATATATTGTCTAGACGTGACATTATAAAATATAAAAATATTATTGATGTAAAATTTATGCGTAAATTTTGTCATAAAATATTTTTGAATATTTTATGATTTAATAAATATACATAAATATGTAATATTTCTTTAATTTTGACCTCGTTGTGGTAATAAAGTATATTTCAATTTTTAATTTAATGGATTTTAAACTTTATTTTTTATCACTTTTTATTTATTGAATTAAATATATACATTTGTTTAATTTCTATTAATAAAAAAAATATATCCATCTCAGAAATGGTTGAACCGATCGGTCTCAAATTTTCACAATCTTCTCAAATATATTCCTCAGGTATTGAACGAAGGAATAAGGTTTACAAAAATTATTACTATTTTTTTTAAACAATTTTAGAAGAAAAATGGATGTTTTTTTAAGTTAAATATATTTTTTTGCGAAATAACTTTTAAATATAACAAACATAATGAATTTTAAAATTCCTTTATAAGAACATTTTGGAATTTAAATATAAAATTAAATTCTATTTCAACTGAAAGATAAATAAGTTGAATATTTAATAATATTATGGAGAAAATATAGATTTTTTAAAAAATTATTATATTTTAGTATATAAAACTTCAATGTTATAACAATTACAATTAAAAAATTATTAAATTCAAACTGTTTCAAATTACTGTAAATTAGAAAAATTTATGTGGAAGAAAATAATTTTTTTATTATAATGTAGAAGTATAATGATAATTTAGCCATTGAAATGCTCATCAATTAAAAAAGTGAATAATAAGAGATTACTGAATGTTTTATGTATTTAGGATAAGTAATTCATTTATGTTAAATGAATAATATTTTTTTTTAAAAAAAAACGTTATTTATTTATAATATTTCTATTCCATTTATTTGTAACTGTAACTAATTCACTTCTTCACAAAAAATATTCATATTTATAAAATAATATTATATAAAAATATTCAGTAATCAAATTTTTTTACTTTATTTTTAACTATAATTTTAATAATTTTTCTATTATAATCAAAGATAATTATTATGATATTTCTCTATTGTAAAATATTATACTTGCCAAAAGTTTATATTTATAATATTTTTCTGTTTAAATAAAATTTTTAAAAAATCAATAAATAAACACAAGTTATATCACACGATTAATACAAATGATATTTAAATTTATGTACAAAAATCGTAATAAACTCTACACGAATTCATTTACTTCGAACAAAATCAAAAAGACAGATAGCGTTCCAAATTCGTACATTTCAAATCTACAACGGAATAATCTGTACATCGTCACTCTGAACACCAACTCAACCCTATTGGAAATGTTCAAAAAACATGTCAATATATACGATACGAACTGTCGACATTAAAACTATTAAAATTGTCAGTGACGTGCGTTCGTGAAATATGCATTTCCATAATTTTACACTCTGTTGGTTGTAACTGAAACTGGTTTTCATGTTTGGTCCGGTTTATTATGCGAAACGATACTCCTGGTGACTACAAAGAATACTGCTTTTAAAGTTAATAGCTTATACAAACATATTATCTCCTAACACATTTTATTCGGTTTATTTGGACAGGTTGTCAGTAAAATGAGATGTTTTAACGCCGATATTTGTCTGTATTCGTTTTTTTTTTTGTAAGCTATATTGAACCAAAGGAAATTTGAATAAAAAACTAATAATTAATAAATTAGACTATATATATATATATATATATATATATATATAATTCATCCAAAAAAAGCACCTATATATCAATTTTTAATAAAACACAAAATATTTAGAATTTTTTCAAACTGTTTTTTTTATTGAAAGTATAATTTATTACAATTATAAGTAATACAGAATATTGTTCTAATGTCTACCATGACCACATCTGCAGGTATAAATTCGAATATTGACATTTTCAATGACTTTTCGATATGTTGCTGAATTTATTTCACAAATTGTAACTCAAATGTTATTCCTTAGGTCATTCATTGTTTGTGGCTTCTTAGTATAGACACAACTTTTCCAAAAAAAAAGTACGAAAAATCTAATGGTGTTAAATCGCATGATCTTTGAGGCCAATTAAAATCTGCATTTCATGAAATTACACGTTGACGAAATTTCTATCGCAAAAACTGAAATTTTCCTCGAGTTGTGTGACATGTAGCACCGTTTTACTGGAAATAGGCATCAGACACATCAATATCATTTAATTATGGCTAAAAAAATTCACTCAACATTTATTAGCATCCCTCAGAATTCACAGTTACAGCATTATTTTCGAAGAAAAATGGTCCAATGTTTTTATTTAGCCAAAATGCACACCAAATAGTGACTTTTGTGGGTGTAGAGATTTTTCATGAATAGCACGAGGATTTTCATCACCCTAGATATAATAATTTTACTTATCAACGAATTTATCCATTGTAAAATGAGTTTAATAATTAAACAGAATTTTACTTGAAAACAATAGATCTTTTGTTTGTTGTTCAATAATCCAACTAGCGAAATTACGATGTCGAAAATAATCTCTTTCAATTCCTGTATTAGTTAAATTTTGTATGCGTGTAAATGCAAATTTTTATGAAAAATCCTCCATAAAGAGCCATAAATTTTGCCCAATTCTTGCGTACGACGTAAAATTGATGTCAGTTCATTTTAAACATTTTCACTTAGAGCAGCAATGTTTTCATTTGTGTATATTGTTTTTGGTCTTCCACCTTTTAGTTTATCAATAACACAACCAGTTTCTTCGAATTTTTCTTCTTCCTTGCTTCAAATTAGGCCAGTGATATTTTAGATCAGCTGTGCTATTCAAATTCATTTTTTTCTTCTAAATAAAAATGATACGTGGTCACAGTTTATTTTCAAGCACAAATTTTCGCTGAACTCGAGTCTTTTTAAAATTAGATTTTACTACAGGTGTTCTTTGAAGAATCCTTCAGTATTTGACTCAGAAATTCACTTTTTTATTAGACTAGAATCACAATAAAAGTCAAACTGAAACATTACTTGTGAAATAGAATTTTTAATTGAAGAAATTGCTAGCATTCATTTTGTAGTATTTGAAAATCTCTCTAGTCGACCTTGCTTTTTACTTTTAATTTTGGTACCTTAATAAAAACAAATCCTCCTACATTTTGACAACAGGTAAGATTTTGTTTTATTTTTCTCTAGGTCATTTTTCTTCTATTAAGTTCAAACTCCTCTACAGATCGATATCTGTTATTTTTTTATCACTCGTTTTAAGAATTAGGAAATGTAATGAAATATTTTAAATCGATGAACTTTTAATTTGAAAAACAATAAATGACGATATCAGTAGATAACATACGGATAGCAGCAACTGGAATGTCTTAGAATTCGCCTAAACATAAATTTATTCATAATGTAAATATGGAATTTTAATATCAGTTGTTTAAAAACATCCTGAGAATTTTTATAATTTGTATTATTTTATAGGGTTGCATATTTAAGATTAAAGGGTTCAGATATACATTTACTTATTTACTATTTTTTATTATTCTTCTTATTCGGTCTTATTTGGTCCACTCTAAACAATACAACTATGAGATAGTAATCTTTTTTTTGAAGCATAATTGCAAAATTCAATTTTTTACAGAACTGTATATATGTAAGTGAAATATTCTTAGCAAGAGTTTTAAAAGGGTGAAAAATATTTTTTTAATGATTGTGAATAATAAAAATTAAATATTGATTCAACAATATATAAATAAAATTGATTACAAAAATGAACTCTAAGAAATAAATATGAATAAAATAAATAAATTAATTAAAGAGGTTATTATATTTAAACGAAAGAAATGTCATAAATTATTCAATTTGATAAAAAAATAATATTTTTTTAATTAATTAAAAATTAATTTCATTCTCGTTTTTTCTTTCTTAAGATATTCTCCTTATTTCCAGTAAATATTTTAATAAAGCATAAAAAATATAAGAATCAAATTTTTGTACTGTTGTTGTGTATTATTTTTAACAAGAAAAATTAAATTGCCTTCATTCTTTTCCTTGTACTTATAAATTGAAAACAAGTCTACAAGTTACATTTTTTATATTTTCTTTGATATTTAATAATTATAAAGTATTTTATACATGTTTTATTTATATATAATATGTTTTTATTTAAGATTAAGTTTTAATCCAAGAGACAATTGAGAAAATTTAGGAATGTAAAATTTATAAATAAAAATTTACAAAATAAGTAATTTCTAGTAGAGATAATTAAAAATTATATATAAATATAATGACAGGTTCTATTGTAAAATCATATTTGGTAATAATTGTTTTTTTAGTGAGATTTTAGATGTTTGTGTCACGCATACACTTTATATATAATAGAAATATATTATTTATTCAAACAAAATTGTTGTAGAACTAAAAACACTCCATAACCTCACTGTTTATATTAATAATGATTATTAGAAAAATCAAATATAAATAAATTCTTTCTTCGTGACAAAGTACGAATTTCATCAACGAATTTTCAAATGAGATATCCACATTTCGATCATATTTATATTCAGATATTGAAATTTTAAATTGGAATTTGAACTTGTGGTTTGAATACAGATTTGATATTTTTTATGTCATATTCTTTTTTCCGGTTGCCGATATTCTCCGTTCAGAATTTATTAATTAAAATGAAGTATTTGCAGTATTTGTCTTGAAATTATAGGTATTTTTCTTCGGTTTTTCTTTATTTTATAGTAATGTAGATTGTGTGCATATAATATATATATACATATATATATATATATATATATATATATATATGTATATATGATTTTAACATTTAGTACATTAAAGTTTTCTTTAATTTGTATATTTTTTTTAAAAAGAACATAACATTTAATTATTATTATTTTCACACAAAATAAATTGTTTAAAATCTATTCTACTTTTTTAAGAACAATGATATGAATGGAAATAACTCTACCATAAATAAATGAAGAAAATATATTATATTTTATTTGTAATAATGAGTATTGTTTTTTATTGTTGTAATTTATTAAGTAACTCATATAGTGAATGTGAATAGAAAAAATATTTGATAGATAAGTTGATTGTTTTTTTACAATATTTAAAATTATCAAATAAATAAAAAAAATAATAGGATTTATAATTACTATTTATAAAATATATAATATTTTTTTTAAAAAAAAACATATTTGATTGATTTTATATATACGAATGACGACAAATGTTTAGTTTGAATAAAATATAGTTAAAATACTGAATTAAATTTCGAACTAAAGCCGACCCTATTAGGAAATGAATCGAAGGATAGGGGAAATTGCGTTGTACAAGTGGCAGAGAGTTTTACTAGTCAACTAAAATAGGGTGGTTTTGTTAGCGCACGTAGATTACCGATTGACAAATGTCCATCGAGCGGACCTACCGCTGCCAATACAAATACAGATTGATCTTGGTGATTAATTTTAGCATGGTTGAATCGATAGCAACAATCTGACCATGTGGGGCGCAAATTGTTTCACACGAAAGTGTGTGCTAATTTCAGAACGTGTGAACCAATGTTGATATTAATTGGAACAATTAGAATCTTGCACATTTGTTTTGTTAGGATTTCAGTATAGGTGAGTTGAAAAGTTCACGTACTTCGGAGAAGAATGATGGCTGTTTTTGTGGTATTTAGATATGTTTTCGTAAAATTGTGATTTTTACAATGTGTGATAAGTCTATTTTAAAAAAATGATAAACAATAAAATATTTTTTACATTCGCATATACATTATATATATATATATATATATATATATATATATATATACGAATAAATTTCTTTTATGTAAAAAACACAGTATGGGCACAATTTAATATAAAGGATATAACAACAATTTAATATAAAGGATATAAATAGGATATAACCCAGTATATATATATATATATATATATATATATACACGTATCAATTATGAAACAAATACAATTTTATATTTAAAATATGAATAAAATGAAAATAGGATTGTATTTAATAAATAATTAAATATTTTTTGCTTATTTCTTTAATTATTTATATTTAGAAAATAGTAAATTCTTCAATTTCAAACAATAATTTAAATACAGTGTCTCTTTGTTAATCAATTTTAATTTATCCAAAAAATATTTTTAATTTCTCTACCATTAATTTTAGTGTCCTTTATTTCGTTCATTATAACATATAAATAATATTATTACATATTATATTTGCTTTTAAAAAAAAATAATTTAGCGTATGGACAAAAAAAATAATTCGAATGATAATTTAAAAAAATAATTTTAAAATATTTCTAATTTATTTTTATAATACTAGGATAAGAAATATATATTAAGTTTTTAAATAACGAATTAAATAAATATATTTCTTCATTCTATATTTATATCCAAAATTTCAAACAATAATTTAAATACAGTGTCTCTTTGTTAATCAATTTTAATTTATCCAAAAATATTTTTAATTTTCTACCATTAATTTTAGTGTCCTTTACTTCGTTCATTATAACATATAAATAATATTTATATTACTTTACATAATATTTTATATTATTTGCTGGTAATTATCTACATTTTATAAAATTTATGGATGTATAAAACGCATTTCAATATAAACAGAAATATCTCAAAACATCAAAATAATATTTAAAAATAAAAATAAAAATGTATTGTAAGTAAATCTAAAATAATAAAAATATTGTAGACGAAAATTCATTAAATATTCAACAATTTTTTTTAATACAAAAATATATTTCACGTTAATAATTGTTACAAAATTTGATAATATTATAAAAAAATAAAATTTAGAGAGTAATTAGAATTTTCTTTGATATTTTTTTATTCGTTGGTGATAAATTTTATTTTTTTAAGATCAAAAGTTAATACTTAATGAAAATAATTGAAAATACCACACACTTAATAAAATAAAAATTTTCAATGAAAATTTAATAAACATAATTAAAAAAAAAATTGTGAGCGAAATTAGGAATAATATTTTTTTAATGTTTATTTAGGGTGGCTCAAATGAAACTGAATGATGGTAGAGACTAATAAGCTAGTAAATGTATATCTAAATTCTTCAGTTTTGTTGAGGTCATTCTATATTCAAGATTTAAAAAAAAAACATATTTAAACAACTTTCTTCTTAGTAAAATACATTAAATATAGGTCATAAGTTTACTATTAAATTAATAAGTAGGTATCAATAAATTCAAATAATTGAAATTTAATTGAATAATGATATAATATTTTTTTAAAAAAGAAAATTAATTAATAAGAAAAATAAAAATTATTTTATGCAAATAAATATTAAATAAAACTATTTATAATAAATTATAATCAAAGAAAAATAATTTTAATAAAGACAATCGTATATATTAAATCTGAAGAATTCTTATTTAAAACAGCATTGGCTTGAAATATATACCTAATATCATAATTGAATGGAGTAATAAGAGTTGAATAGCTTTAATGAAATAGTAATTTATTTTAATAATTTAAAAATGTTGTTAAAACAAGTTTCAGTGATATTAAAGATTAAAAAATAATAATTTTCATATTATAAGGAAATGTGTTTCATTAAAAAATTATGTTTTTCTTTTATCTATTTCGATTTATATTTCTTTCTCTCTGTTTTTCTCTCTCACTATATATGTATGTATGTATGTATACGTAATCTTAAAATTTATAGTATAAATGTAATTTTGTCTTCCTATATAAATTTTGTGTTTGTAAACGAATAAAGATGAATACGAAACGAGAGTTCCACAGCCATTGGCCTACATTGAACCTTGTTCATACGTCGTCTTTAATGAATTTAATTTCGTTCGATAATTACGTAATTATCAGTAAGTTTCGAATTTGAAAACTTAGTTTATAACAGTATTGAAACGGGATGAGGCGTCGTGCGAGTTTATGACCTACAAACTAACATTCGCGTCGGATGTAAAGTTCTATTGCACCACCACCATCACCACCACAAAGTCCCAAACTCCGTACTACTTACAGTTCAATGCCGACGAGAAAGCATTGGTGTTCGCCATTACTTGGTGGCATAATGACATCGCTTGCATGGTGTCCACGTCTTGCTCTCGCTCTTATGAACAAGAAAGGTAACTTATATAACTAGTTGTCGGAGACTGTGAATCGGAAGGGAAAAGGTCACCGTGGATTACTTGTCACGACATTTTATGGTTATGGTCTCTTCAGCGATGTTTTTTCAAATACATACATGCAGTTTATATGTTCAGAAAGAAAGTGAGATGTTATGAAGTTTTATAAAAAATATTTACAAAATAGATGTGTTTATATTTATCTACATATTATTGAGAAAAACACTCCAATTATAATAGGAAATTTCATTATTTGGTACTTGTTTAAATTGAAGGTTTTTTATACATGCACTCGAATCATAATTAGTAAAATATTATTTTTAGAAAGACATAATTTGTATATATATATATATATATATATATATATATATATACACGAGGGTCATTTGATAAATATGGTAAATATATTTATTGTTTGATTTAATTAATTAATTTAATTAATCAAATTTTTCAATTTAGTTTTTCTTACCTTACTTATCAAACGACCCTCATATATATATTGATTTATTAATAGAAGAAATAGGGTACTTATTTAGTAATGAAAAGTATCAATTTGTCTTAAACGATAAAAATATCGAAAAAATATAGAATGGTAACTAAAACAAATATTGTTTCCTTATTCAGGATAATTTCAATTTTATTCATTGTACTCTGATCATAACTAATTTCTTTCATATTGATATATATATATATATATATATATATATATATATATATATATATATATGTTTTTTAAGCGTGAGAGAAGTTTATATTGAATTGTTATCGAATTTTCTATCTAACCTAAAAAAACGACTATATATATATATATATATATATATATATATATATATATATATACACACACACACACACACAGGTAACCCTCCTATAAAACGGTAGATAGGTTCCTAGAAAATACCGTGTTGTGTGAAATAGTGTTCTATAAGACTAGAAGCTAATACTTATTATTTTGTAATTATTTATTTTTTTATAATTTTCTGATATATTTTCTATAATAAAAATCGTGTTATCTAATGTTGAATTAGGGTTTCCGCAATTTAATACTAGGATTTCCGCAATTTTCTTAACATGTTGGAGTAAAACCGTGTTGTAGGAGAGTTATATGTATACATACATATATATATATATATATATATATATATATATATATATATATATATATATATATATATATATATATATATATATATGTATGTATATACGTATGTATGTATGTATGTATGTATAAATACATATACAACTGTCGTTTAATAAGTATGGTAACTTTATTTATTGTTTAATATAATTAATTAAATTTGCAATTAGGTTTTCTTACTTTTTTACTATATTTATCAAACGACCCTCGTATATATATATAATATATATATATATATATATATATATATATATATATAAACACATACACACACACACACACATATATATATATATATAAAAGGTGTTTTTTTAAATAAGAAAAAAAATTCATAAGGATTACATTTTAAATTCTATCACAATTAATAAAACATTTATTAGATACTAGAAATATTAATAACATATGCATGGGAATGTAAATAAAGCTAGAGTATATATATATAGTTTAATAATAATATAAATATATATATTTTATATATATATATATATATATATATATATATATATATATATATATATATATATATATATATATATATATATATATATATATATATATATATATATATATATATATATATATATATATATATATATATATATATAGGTGTTTTTCTAAGTGTAACAGAACTTTAAATTGAATTCCTATCGAAAGTTTTTCTAACCTAAAAACACACCTTTATCATATGTTTATATATAAATACTACACACACACGTATGTGTGTATATATATATATATATATACATATATACACCCAGCCCTCCATTTACGCGAAACTTTTTTTACGCGAGTCTTATTTTTCGCGGTAAATTATATCGCGGTAAATTATATCGCGGTAAATTATTACACGGTATTTTTAGACGCGATATCAATTTTCGCGATCAGCAATCAATTTACGCTTAACACCAAATAAAATTTACTTTTGTTTTCTGAAATGTTATTTTTAATATTATCTATTGTTAAGCTATGTAAATAAATATGTATTTCAAAAACTTATACTAGCTTTTCTTCCCAATATTTTGATTTCTTTTGTACTGACATACTCTATTCACGCGATTTTCATTCGCGTAAAATGAATCACGTGGAAGGGATACTCCACGTAGATGAAGGGTCGGGTGTATATATACGTATATATATATATATATATATATATATATATATATATATATATATATATATATATATTTGTTTTTTTAAGTTTGATGGAACTTTCGATAGCAATTTAATTTAAAGTTCTATCGCGTTAAAAAACACCTACGAGGGTCGTTTGATAAGTATGGTAAAAAAGTAAGAAAAACTAAATTGAAAATTTTGAATAAATAAATTAATTAATTGAATTAAACAATAAATAAATTTACCATACATATCAAACGACCCTCGCATATTAACATATAGGTAGGCCAGTTGTAACTGAAAGGTTTAAACATGTTTTTACATGCATACTCTCCTATATTATTCTTCAATCTCATTTGATACTTAAGGCTAACTACATAAAAATTAACAAAATCATTAAAGTTTTCTTCATTCGGATTTAAACATAGATTAAAAATCTTCCTTTTTTATAAACACAACCACCCATAACCCTAAATAAATAGGTTTGTTGTTAAGTGTGATGAAATTTTAAACTGAATCTCTATCGAAAGTTCTATCTAACCTAAAAAACATTCTTTATATACATATATATATATATATATATATATATATATATATATATATATATATATTTATATAGTTTAAAAGATTTTAATTCTAATTATTTAAAATTTAAAAATTTATTTTCTTTAAAAAATAGTTAAAATATTTCTTTTTATATACACATACACACACACACACACACACACACCCACACATATATATATATATATATATATATATATATATATATATATATATATATATATATGTATGTGTGTATGAATTTTAAGTATCTCGATAAATATATATTTATTAACAAATGTTAAAAAATTTAAAAATGTTTAATATCAAAATTAATTGACATATATATAAATAAATATATAAATTAAATACATAAATAATAAAAATTAAAGTAGATAATTTCATGTAATATTTACAGTTTTTAAATAATATTTATATCATGAAATATTTCAATGATTTTTATGAATTATTTATTATATAAAAATTTTAAAGTATATTTTTTTTAGGTTCATTAAACAAAATATAATTCATACAATATTTCTTTCTTTATAAATATACGAATTCCAATATTAAATAATGAAATCTATATTGATTTTATATAAAATATAACATAAAATATGTTTTATATCAGATTATTAAATTAAATGTTATTTTTATTCAACATATTCTTTTTTTGCTTATATTTAAAATTCCAATACTCTGATATTTGTTTATTAGCAGACAAGAAGTCTTTTTATTAATTACATAAAGTTAATTTTTTATTTTAAAAATAAACTATTTTGAAAGTTATATATGTACCCATATATATGAGTGTGTGTATTTTTTACGTGTGTGTATATACTTTGAGGAACCGGAAAAACAGTGAGGGATATTTTATATTTTTTATATAATGATTCAAAACACAGTAACTCTAGAACAAACACGTTGGGACTAGTTTAAATTGTAATTCTTGTCATTTGAAACTATTCCCAACGTATGTTTAAAAAAAAGAGTGAACTGAGCACGCACGACATAGTAAGACCGACGGCGGGGCCCCATGAATCACGGGCACAGAGCTAACTATATTGTTATCCGGCCCGACGGACTGTGCCGAGCAACGGTCGCCAGGTCGAGGCAAACGTGAGCACCGATCCCATTTTACCCCCATACCAATCGTATCTATCTCGCTATCACGATCTGTTAAAGACAGGTTCACTTTGGAATAACTTTCTCGTTTAAAAGAACACACTTCCGTATTATGTTTGTTGTGTATCAATTGATTATTCAAAAGATTGCGTTCGTTAATCTAGTGGATATTTCATAAATTTCAATTATTTTAAATTATATTATTATGAATGTCGGGAATGTACACGTAAAATTCATTTAATTTCATGTTCAATTTTGTATTCAATTCTAAAATTCTAGCATCAACAGCTTGATTTTTCAAATGATGAAATATTAGTAACATCTAATAAATGAAATACTAACAATCTGTAATATTTTTATTCAGTTTTAAAATTTAAAATTAATACTAAGTATATTTTTCTGTTCATATATTTTTTTAAAAAAAATCATAAAACATAATAATATCTAAGAATATATTCTCAATTAAAATGCTTATTAATTTGGTATTTCATTTCTAGGAAATTAATTTTTAATATATTTTTTTTGTATTTTTCAATTAGAGTAAATTATAAAAAATGTTAAAAATGAGCAGAACAGTGTTTTTAACATATCAAGTTGTTTTATTAATAACAATTATGAAATATTATAGCAAACACAAAATTATTGTAACAGTAGATTATAAAATGTCTAACTTATTTAAAAGAATATTTGTTTAAAAGTGAAAGATTTTAGATTTATAATTTATATTATTGAAGAGAATAATTCAATCAATTTTTTTAAAACCCTTGAAAACTATAATTATTGAACTGACAGTTGAATTCAAAATTTCAATCAGCCACATGGTTTGTTTTCCTTGGTTTTGCAATTTAATGTCGATGAATTTTCTTTTGGTGTTAATTAAATATTTTTTTCTTATCATTGTTGTATCCTATTTTAAAAATGCTATAAAATATAATTTTAAAAATGAATCAATATCTTTCATTAAACATTTTTTTCTAGGTGATTGAAATAATTGTGTTCTAAACGGATCGAACTTTTTCATAGAAATAATAAAAAGATTAAATTTGTTCAGAAAATTAAACAATTATATTTTAATGTCGCTTCAGTAAAAAAGATAAAAAAGTTAAGAACGTTTGAAGTTTCAGTATATTCTAATAAATAATATTTCAGTATGCCATTCTTTATTCGGATATTGTAGTTAGTTTACTGCAGAAAAATATATCCAATGTAATTAGAAAATTTGAAAAAGAGTATAATATTTGTTACCTAGAAAAATATTTAGAGCAGGAGAAAATCTACTTACATTTTTGTGTGTTTGGAATTCGTAATCGTTTATGGAGAAAATAGTAATACTAAGCAATTATTTCAGAAAATAAACTAACTAAATCATAAACTTCCAAAATATACTCAATTATTATTAAATGTAATAATGATAGTTTGTATATTTCGACATAGATTGAGTATAAATAGAAAGAACTAAACTGGTATTTTCATTGTTTTTTTATCTGTATTATTTAGATAGATCAACATCAGATTTTGTATATTTTAGTTATTGAAAAATAAAATTTTTTAGTATAAAAAAACAATTCTGTTTATATGAAAGTCTTGCAAACTATTTAATTATACGCTGTGAAGCATGATACCATTAAATAATATTAAAATTGTATCATATAGGTGCCTAAATGAGACTAAAGAGTTTATATATGTATATATATATATATATGTATATATATATATATATATATATATATATATATATATATGTATATATATAATATATATAGAATTTTCCAAAAAACCCTTCAGAAGTTATATGGAAATAAACCAAAAATATTTAATTTATTATTTATTATATTTTTTTTATTTTTAAGCATATTCTATGGAATAAATGATGGAATACAATTTCACTCATATGACCATCATGACTTCGCTTGACAGTTCATTCGTTTAGTCCAATTTTTAGTCACTCTTTTATATAACTGTGGTTTAATTTCATGAATTACACGTTTAATATTTTTTTTAATGTTTCTTTTACTTATGATTTATCAGCATAAACCAATGGAGTTAGATCACATTATCTTGATGGCCAATTATTAGATCCATTTTGTGAAATAATGGACTCATTAAATTTTTGTTTTCATAAATCTATTAAAGTTTTTACAATTTCTAAGCCAAACTGTAATTTAACAAATTGTACTGAATTTAAATGTCAAAATGAGCTTAAAAAATTCAAACATTGCTTTCAAATTTCTGACGTTCTTATTGGAAAACCATATATATTTACTTTTTAATTTTTTACTATCCTTCAGTGTTATTTGGCCACCTTATATAAAATAAGAATAAAAATGAATTCATTGAATAGATAATTAGATAATGAAAAAATAATTAATTATACAAGAAAAAAGGTACATATTTCTTTCAATTTTCCATTAACTTGGAAGTAAAAATAATACAGATAAGAACAAAAATTTTACTTATTTTTAATATATATTATTTTTAAAATGAATAAATATTGTTTTTTAAATTCAAATAAAAAAATTATTGAAAATATAAAATTTTAATTTAAATTTACGTGTTACGAATTTTTATAGATAATATAATTATTTAATATTAAAAGCTTGTTTGAAAATTTAAAATATTAAAAAAATAATTGTTCAGAGTATAAAGAGAAAAATTGATTTTTATTTAGAACAATAGCTTTTAAAAATATCTAAAGGAAACTTTAAAAGTTTCTTGATAATTTATATGAATAATCACTTTTTGCTTAATTATTTATTAAAATATAGTACTTTGAAGTAAGAGATTTCTTTTAAAATAACCTTTTTTAAATTTACATACATACATATATACACAAACATACACACACACACATTATTATATATATATATATATATATATATATATATATATATAGTGTACATGTAAAGATATGATAATAAATTTCTAGATTACAAAGTTATGTAACTGTTAATGTTTGAAGTATATTATATTTTTGTCGCACCTTTTATATACACGTTATAAGTCTTCATAAATCCAATTTACAAGAGTATTATAAAACATTGTTTCTGCATTCCGTTGAGTACACCAAAATTGAAATATGCTGTGTATATTGTTGATGTGTATGTGTGTGTATTTTTTTTTGTTTATTTCTCTCTAATTTTAATCTCTCTATTCTTGTTTAGGACCATAGTTTAAATTTATCGAGTTTAATAAGTGCATGAAAACGTTTCATAAATCTGGATTGTGTACTTGAAAGGTTCAGTACACAATAATTCAATGGTGAATTCCCGTACATTTTCCCTGCTACACGATCGTTATTATTTCTTTATGAAGTGTATTTTTTTGTTTTCAAAATGGAATGATTTAATGTATCATACAACGAAACCGAACACGTTTAATATATTTTTTTGGAATTTATTGTTTGTAGATGTTTTGTGAAATAAGTTTCAATAGAAATTGACATTTATTAAAAACATTTAATTTAATATATACTTTTAGTAGTACAATAAAATGTATACACATTTGATATAAAATCAATTTCATTATACTGTAATGATTTTTTTTCTATTCATTAAAACAATTTATACACTTTTGAAATACGTTTAAAGTTCTTTATTCAAAAAATATAATTTTTATCATCACTATTACATTACAAACAATCGTTAATTAAATTTATAATAACCTTTATTTACATAAATAAATATTTAGTATTTAAACATTTCTTGATGTATTCTGATTTTTAAATTCTTTCGTTATTCGTCTCTATCAAATACTTAGTCTTATATAATCTTAAAGCTTTCTTCATACCTTCTTTCTAGTTTTTTACTTTTCCTTAGATGTATCCATTTGTTACCATTTTGTGTTCATTTGTTGTTTTGAAAATATTTTAATTATTCCAGTAAATACATTTAGGAAAATTTCGAATTGGAAAATTGATAGTATATCAATCTTAGTTTAATATATTTCTCTCAAATAATAATAATCACAAATGATATATTTTTAATTAGATCATTTTATAATTCCCAGAAAACCTCAAATTATTTTAAAAACTTATAATTTCCGAAAGATATATTAATGGATGTTACAATTTTTAGTACAAAATTATTATTTTACAAAAACCAAATAATATTTAACATAAATGAATTTTTATCTTTAACACAACAATGGTTATAAAATATTCAATAATCACTTAGTGTACACTTTTTATTTAAAACATTAGTCGGCTCATGATATTAACAACATTAAAGTATGACAAATATATTATATTAATATTTAGTTTATCAAAAGTGCAAAAATCATATTCATATTTCATCATTTATTTAAACCAATTAATCAGTTATTATCATTGATCGAAACTGAAAATTTATTCACTAATATAAATGGTTTATTTATTCACTAATATTAATGGTGTTTTTAAAAAAATATTTTTTTCATTTAAAATTTGTAATAATATTTTAAAAAGGAAAATGTTAGTTAATTATACAATATTGTTTATATACATACGTACACATCCAAATACATACGTTTATACACACACACACACACACTACTCTTCGGTGCTACTATAGCCTATGTAGAGCTTAGTCTCTTTGGCAATACTAGCCCTATAAAGCTTTACTTATTAGAGTTCCCTGAGAGTTATTTTTTTAATCAGCTTCATGTTGAATATCCAACTTGAAGAAATTTATATATATATATATATATATATATATATATATATATATATATATATATGTGTGTGTGTGTATGTGTGCGTGTGTGTGTGTGAATTTGTATCAAAAATAAATTATAAAAGCTTTTAGTTAAGATTAAACAGTAACTTTCAATTCTATTTGATATCATTATTTATTAACTATTAATACAGATAAATACTATTAAAAATTTATATAAAAATGGTATGAAATATTAATATAACATAATATATAATACATATAATATTATTATATGTTATTATATATTATTGTATTATAAATATTATTTATATTTAAAAAAAAATTCTAAAAATTATAATATTTAATAAAAACAAACAAATCGAAATTTACTTTTTTTCAAAATAATAAAAATTTATAGAAAATTGGTTTTAATCTTCAATTTTATGTAATTTTCAATATTTTTTAGAAAAAAACAAAACTTAAATTCTTTTAAATAACTACATATATTTTTTTTTGTTATTTTTGAGTAAATATTAAATATAATGTTTTAGTACTCATGTAACTAATTCACTTTTCGTAATTAAACTAGTATCATTGACTGAAAATGGGTTGCACGTTTAATCTGTGAAGATATGATTATATATATATATATATATATATATATATATATATAAAACATTATTATTATCAGTCTCTTTAACAATTGATGTATGAAAGTTACTCCCAAAGCTTTCAGTTTGATCGATTTAAAACTTTCCTTTCACAATCCATTCCAATAAACTTTCTTAAGTCTCTTTCACATATATCCATTAGAATTTTTCTGTATTTTTAATATGTTTGTGTTTCTAATTGATATTTTTTCCCATTGGTGATCTTGTCTTTTTATTAATGTATTATATATATATATATATTTATATATATATATATATATTTATATATATAGAAAATATTTTAATAATTGTTTTAATAATTGATAAAAGTCATATAAATATAAATCAAATAAACATAATTTAAATGTATTAAAAAGACGATAATTTTTTCATCCAACTGTGAATCTTCCTTTTTTACGAACTACTATCTATTGCTTTGTGATTTCTGCTATGTAGTGGAATCAACTGAACGTTAAACTGTCCGCCAAGACAAAATAGGGGTGAGTACTACTTCATGTATAGTACAAAACTTTAACCTATTTCTCGTTGTAGAGCATGTTCACGTATATAATACACATATTTACACACAAGTACATCCATCCATATACATTTTCGAACATATAAAAATACAAATATTTAAATTTTAAAAATTCATAATATACAAGTATATATATATATATATATATCTGTATATTTGATTACATATACATATAGTCGTACGTTCATAGTCATAAATGAATTTGAACATAGAGGAACATGACACGATCAACTGAGACTACATTAAAGTTCGATTAATCGCTTATAGAGCTATCGAACCTAATGCCGGTCGTCCGGTCTCACAGAATCTATATTATCGACAGTTGGGGGTTTTTCTCGCGCGTAATTTAATTAATTATATAGGCGGAGTGAATTTATGTTGGATGTGATTTTATTTCATTGATGTGTAAAGGAAAAAGAACGGTGATGTTTATTTTCTCTTTTTCTCTCTGGATATATACATATATATATATATATATATATATATATATATATATATATATATATATATATATATATATATATATATATATATATATATATATATATATATATATATATATATATATATAAATATATATATATATATATATATATATATATATATATATATATATATATAAATATATATATATATATATATATATATATATATATATATATATATATATATATAAATATTTATATATATATATATATATGTGTGTGTGTGTATGTATATATGTACATATGTATATCATTAAAAAACCTGTATCAGCATATTGTTAAGCGAAAGGCTCATTTAATGTAATTAAGTTGCCTAAAATATTTTTCCAAGATACTTCCATTGTTTCCTGTCGACAGATAATCTTATCCAACCCTCATTTACACAATTCTTTAAAATATGATTTTTCCAGTTTTGATAGAATCTTTTCCTGCGTTTGTTTTTATCTCTTAATCTCCACTTCTTATTGATTTTTGTCCTTCTATTCACTTTTCACTATATGTCCTATCCATATTCACTCTTTCAATATTATTTATTTTATCAGTTATTTTTATCTGTTCTCATATCCATTCGCAAATTTTCATGTTTAAAAATATCTAACATTATCACTTCTATTTTTATTTGGATTGTAGAACGTTTTTTCTTCATTTTTTCTTCAGTATCTATGTTTCTGATCAAGTACAAGCAGGTAGAATACATTGGTTTAATAATTTCCGTTTCAGGTTCAGTGGTATTGTACTCTTCATTATATTATTCATTGTTTATAATGCTACACAATTTCATTTATTTCATCATTTAATTTATTTATATATATATATATATACATATTTATATATATATATATATATATATATATATATATATATATATATATATATATATATATATATATATATACATATATATATATATATATATATATATATATATATATATATATATATATATATATATATATATATATATATATATATATATATATATATATATATATATATATATATACATATATATATATATATATATATACATATATATATATATATATATATATATATATATGTATATATATATATATATATATATATATATATATATATATATATATATATAAGAAAATTCGTCGTAATGGACTAAAAAGTTATTTGATCAGTCGGAGTGGAAAATTTTGTATATGAGCAGAGGATATATATATATATATATATATATATATATATAATACCCTGTATAATACTGTCGTTAGGTTCCTAAAAAATGCTGTGTTATATGAATCAAAGAATTAGTACAAAAAATAAGGTTAAATTTCAAAAATTAAAAAAAATATACTATTTTTTATAACTAAATATTTTATAAAAATAGTTTTATAACTAAAAATTACACTAAAAATAGTGTATTTTTTGTAAAAAAATACACTATATTTTATAAGAGATATATGTTTATTAGAGCAATAATTGCTATAAACTATTACATATTAATATGACATGTTTTTCTTTTCATTACTGTTAAACACCATTAAATAAGGACGTTTCTTTATGGGAAAATAACCTCATCTTTTGAACTTTCTTCTGAAACTTTTGATATCTATGTTCTACTTCATACAAAAAAAAACATATTTTCGGTTGTTTGCTTTTATCTGAAAAATCTTTATAAATTTCGTTCTAGGCAATTACAAAATTCTGTCTTAAATTTTTTTGGTTTCTCCCAGTGTAAGGATTTGCATTTAGAAAATAAAACTCCAATTGTTCGGCTAAGTTTAAGTCTTTCTTTATGCTTTTAAGATAACATTTTGAACTTTGCGTTTGCATCTGTCCTCTGCATTAATTTAATTTATCTCAGATACCATTTCCAAGAAATTTGTTTCATCTGCCTTTTTTCACCAGTAACTCTTAAATACCTCAGAATGTATATCATTAAAATTCTTAAACCGTGTTAGAGCAAAACCGTGCTGTAGGAATGCTGAGTTATACTGGGTTTACCTGTATATACGAGTATATGATCATCTAAATGTTATGCCCAGATTCATGTTTTATTAAAAAGAAACAGGTATATAGTTTCTTTTGATTCTTTTTAATAAAACATAATCTAGGCTTCACATTTGGATGATCCTATATATATTTATGTATGTACGTACGTATTAACGGTTCATATTTTTGAACTGTATTTCATTCGATTATAACAAAATTCAAATATAACTGCTATTTTATATTAGTTATTAGAAAGTTAATGCATTTTTCTTGTTATATATATATATATATATATATGTATATATATGTTTGAGAAATTTTATCAGGCGAGTACGTAAAAACTTACATTATTAATAAGCGTGAGATGGAAATATTTAAGTGTTTTTTAAAAGCATACGTTCAATATAGAAATTTTAAAATAAAAATGTCTTTTTTAGTAAATTTCGTAAATGTCAAATTTATACCTAGCTTTTTTTCATTTTTAACTATTGAGAAATAGATATACATAATTCTTAAAATATATAATTCTTAATAACAATATAATTAGTGTATATTTGTAAAAAAAAAATTATATACTTGTGTATAAATGTAAACGTTAATAATTTTTTTTCATGTCGACAAAAAAGATTTCATTTGAAGAGTATACTTTTTGTATAATGAATAAAATGTTGGTTGAGATGGTATTTTTTAATATGATTTAAAAATATCAGTGATAAAATGATCGATACTCATTTAATACAAGGCAATTACAAAATCGAAAAGTTTTCTTACGGTTTTCAATTTTGTTTTTTCAGTATTAGTTTCGAGTAGCCAGATTTAAAGATTTATCTTCTTGAACAAAAAATTACAGATGAATAAAAAATGATGTTATACTGAATGAACATATTAATAAATGATTGATGAACAAGCTTACTACAAGAGAACAAAAGGTGGTTTAAGACAACCAATGATGAATTGTCACAAGCACAATAAGATGTCCTCGACAGAGTGATTTTAAATAGATGACTATGAGTTTATAAATAGTTAAATCTTAATTTGTATTTAGGGATTATAGAGCTCTATTTATTATGCGATAGACGTAGATTTATATGGAGGTTTTAATTTACATTGAATACTAATTTAAAATTTAATAAAATTTAGTTGAAAAATTATGCGAAATTTTGTAAGAATTGATTATAACTTTCTCCATTCTTATTCAGACTTTATTTTTAAA